>VZTQ01007670.1:0-140761 GCA_013400755.1 Pelecanoides urinatrix | reverse complement strand
GGGGGTGGGGGGGGGGCGGGGCCAGGCCGGGCCGAGCGCGCTGCGGCGGAGCGGCGGGGGCTGGGCCACCGCCGCGTCCTGTTCGCAGCTTCCCCGCCGGCCCTCCGGGCGGCTCAGCCCCGCGTCAGCGGCCTCCTCCTCCCCCTCTTCGCAGCGTGCTCCACCATCATGCTCCTCCCCCCTCGCTCTCCCCAAGGCCACCGGCCACCGCGTTTCTTTATTCCCCCGCCCGCCCCTCTCTCCATGGTTGCCTGTTACCTTCCTGCGACCCGGGCATAAAGGTCGGGCCAGCAGCTGCCCGCGCTGTTACCTGGCGGGGGTGAGGGAGTGGCCTCCTAACGTACCGGGCTACGGAGGCGGCAACCTCGGGCCCTCTCCGGCTGGGGAGGGGCGCCCCGAGGCTGGGGTCAGGCTTCTTGAACCCTAGCAGAAATGGGCGAGATAGCCCCTCAGAGACCTGGGTTAATCGGCAGGGAGTCCTGAGAGCTCGGTGCCTCTCTGCTCCCTGTCACTAATTTAGGTAAAATTTACGAGGATTTAGGTTTCTCTCATTTGATTTTTGGGCCTGTAGGAGAGATTATTTTGCGTTTTCCAGCTCTCTCGTGCAGGTTTTCATTTAAAATGATAACAAAAACCTTCAGTTGGGATTCCTGTTGCAGTCTCTTTGTCTCAGAGCTGAGGATTTAGGGGAAAAAAAACCACAGCAAATATCGAAAGAGTTGGCAGTGTGGAAGATCAGCCTATAAAAAGGCCAAGTATTCTTACCTATACTTAGAATGATATTGTTACATATGCGTGCAAGACTGGATGATATGAGGCAAATGTACAAATCTATAAAATCTGACAAAAGTCCAATATGTGAAACATATGTTTCACATTTTGCTTACATATGTTTTGGTTTTAGATTTGAACAAAAGACAGGTCGGGCAGTCGCTACCCTTCATTTTTTCATTGTAATGAACAGGAAGCTTGCCTGTCTACTCAAGGGTAACTGGTTTCCTACTCTTTCTTTGTAAGCTGTTTATTTTCTCTAGCTCACTTCTGTTTTCCTTCTTAAACTCATTTTTATGCAAACAGAAAAAGAGTCGAACTACCTAGTCATCGAGAAATCTTGCATCACAGAAGTAAGCAGTTGAAATAGTGTTGAAAGCCAAACAATTTTCATTGTAACTAAAGAATAACTGAGCTACAACTTTAATTTTTTTTGACAGATATTTACATTTGCAAGGCTAATATTTAGAAAACCTTTGGAACTGCAAGAATATTCTTATGAATGCTTAAATTTCACAAAGGCTAATAAATCACTAGGAGGTTACTGGTGAAGCATGTTAACAAATAGCATTTCTAACTCTTGTTACTTGAATACTTTTTGTACTGCTGCTTAACTAAATACATTTCCCTCATTTTCCATAGGACTGGTAGGGACACTACTCTGTTCTTGCCGTTACTCCATTCCGTGCTCTGTTGTCTTTCTGTTCACATGATCGTCTTAACTTCCTGAGCATTGTTTCTTCCCACCGCTGTTTATTTCACTGACGGCTTAATGTCTTTGAACACTGGCAAATGTGCTCTGGTACCCCTTCCTGCATGAGTTTAAGATACTACAACATCTGCAATCCACTTCTGTCCTAGGGAATAACAGTCCACTACTATATTCTGTTGTCATATGCGTAGGCAGCAGAACATGATGTGTAACTGCATCTCAGCTGGGTTGGTATATAATCCAAGACATTTAAGCTACTGGAAGATTCTGTCTTCTAAATTAGTGTGTTGTGCGAGGTGTAGGCACAAGTTCATATCTGGTAGTCTTGCTGAAAAGGAAGCAATTGCCCATAATAGGATACTGTAGTTAGCTGGAATAAGTAACTTTTTAGAAGCATAAAGCAGGATTCACTAAAGTACGTCATTCAGTCCCTTCTATTTCATTACAAACTTTTAATGTTGTTTATTAAATCAGAGAATTTGAATTAGGAAGAACTGTTGCAAATGGAAGACAGCAGGACTGAGACAAGAACAGTTGGTACCTAACGTAGAGCCAGTTTCCTGTTCATATGAGATATTAATTTGATTTCTGAAAATGTTGAATGCTACTGTCAGAAAAAAAGTTAAGTAACTTTCCTTTTTGATGTAACTAGCTCGATCCAAGTGGTAGTCTTAGAGTCATACAGACATCTGTATGGAACTCACATGCTTTCTGAGTTGTACCTTTTCAGTTTGCCTTAATTTCTTAGAGCCCAATTCTGCTTTCATATTCTTCTTGCAGTCAAGTCAATAAGTTAGTCTGCAGGGTCACACCAAGGTAAGAATATATTTTCAGAAAATGTTTGAGTCAGCGCTGTCATGGGAGGTCCCCTGCCCTCCTCCTCATGTCAGTGCAAGCATTTGAATAGCAGCATAACAAACTGGGTTTGGAAACTGATCTAGGTAAAAGTGATCCAACTAAAAAATATGGGTTAGTTGTAACCTAGATCAGGTCCCTAATCTGCCTCATTATGTAGGTGTGTGAAAGCCTGTGCTTGCACACTGGAGGAGGCAGTGCAGGGGCTGAGTTTGAGCAGCAGGAAGAAAAAGAGAACACTTTTTCCAGCAGTCTTGGTTTATGGTAGCTTAAGTTGGTCACTAGTTCAAGTTGCTAAAGTCTAAAAGTCAGTTTAACCCTTACAGCAGATGACAGACACAAAGCCTGTTTCTGAATTTCCTACATTTCAGCTTGTGTGTCAGGGTTTGTCTTCAGCACTTGTTTTATTTGTTGCTCATGCAAACGTGTGTATGCATCTACTATATGTAAATTTTCTTGTAGTTTATCCTTTATTGCCTGAAAATGCTGCCATCCTAGGATGTCAAAAATTGCAAAAGGAAACATCCTTAGAGATGTAGATGAGCACTACCACCCATTTTCCCTGATATCTCCAAACTCTGTATGTACTCTCTCTAAGGTTTCATTCAGTTTTCTGTTATAAAGCAAGTCACCCCCTTTCTCTGTTCCTCCAGTTGCTAAGCAGCAGCTGTTCTCCCCATTAGCCAGCCATGTATTTGCATGAAAATAATCAAGCTTGAATATATAACTGCTGCTAATCATGCACAGTTAAATAGCTGTACTCAAATAAAAATTTGAGTATTAATAGTATTAGTTATCACCATAACTGATGGCTGTCTTAAAAGTTAGAATTTCCCTAGAGAGTAAAATCAATATAGTTTTGCCTTTTATTTTTAATGAAAGGCACATCAGTTTTTTCTTTCTCTTAATCCTTAATTTAAGTAGGATGCATAATATAAAGAATTGCTAATGGGAAATGACAGTGGGTTGTGTTGAAAGAAGGACTGGAAGTTGGCTACAGGTAGAGTCCATCCATTTAATGTCTTTAGCGTAGTCCTATTTAGCATATAAATAGAAGATGCTGGTAACCTTAAGTTTGGAGGAGAACAGGCATACCATATAGAACGAATTGTGTGGTTTGGATTGGAATAATAGAAATGTCTTAACATCTTGCATATAAAAGGCAAGATTTTGCACTTTAAAATTGCTAAGAATTTTCTGCTCTGAACTAGAATGTCAGAAATGACAAAAGAAAAGATCTGGGAGTCAGAGTAGTATGATTCTGCCCCCATGATGGGGACTAAAAGGTAAGTACAATCCTAAATGGCATGAAGTGAGTTATTTCTATCAAAGCAAGTGATGTATCAATGTGATTATACAAGATCTTGGTCATAGCTTATTTGGACTATTTTTTAAGTTGTCAAGAGGGATCAATATAAACCAGAAAAGGTACAGAGTGAGATTCTGAAAATGATCATAGATGTGAAAAGCCTGTTTTATCAAGAAGATAAAAATCAGTTGGCTTCATCTAGAAAAACAAAAGGTGAGAGAATATAAGTGAACTGTAAGTATATCCATAACTTCGGAGTAAGCAAGAAGAAAAAAAAATTTAAGCCAAAGAACAGTGTTGGTGTAGAATGATTAGATATAAACTGGAAATAAACTGACCATGAAAGAAGGTTTCTAACCAATGGACGAATGAATTTCTTCTCTCAGTGAAAGTAGCAGGGCAGAGCATTTTAGCAAATTTTAGTATGGAGGTTGATAGGATTATGAAAAGGGTTATATGATGTTTGCTGGTTATCATACATGACTGCACCTGATGATCTACATTCTAGAAGAATTGCATGTAGTTCACCAAACATTTCAATATTGGATTCCTCTAATCAATGCAAAAAATTTAGCCTTTAGGATAAATGAGCTTTCATCATCGTTACACAAAATACATACCATGGATATGGTATAGCTTTCTGTTTCAGAAAGCCTTGACTGTAGCACAAAATGCAACCCTGTTACAACACATATTGTGTCCTTACGTATATGTTCATATCTGTAAATGAATTGAGTATACAAATTCATATATATAATGTTTATATGAAAATGCAAAGCCACCTTTGACCATTTTTGTTTCCTAGGTTGTATTTATATTAGCAACTTACATTTCAAACAGAAGTTTTGATTGAAGGTTATTCAATTTTTTGTTTGTTTTGAAAGTAACAATTTTCTTCCCAATATTTTCAGGTCCTGCCGTTACTTCATATCTGAAAAACCTACCAGTGAATGTGCGTACAGGAAAACGCATAAGTATTCAAGAAAATGATGTAAACTGAAATGTAAAAATGAATAAAGAATTACACGTGCAGCAATGTAGAACTATACCACTTTTTTTTTTTAATTGAGAAAGTGTATTTAATTGTGAAGCAGCATATGTGTAATGTAAGAAAATGGTCAGTAAACAATTTTAATTCTAAAGATGAGATTCCTGATCTGTTCTGTGCTGACAGAACTCTACATGTCAAGAAGGGATTGAGGTTCCCTCACATGCTTTAAGAATGACCGATTGTCAAGAGCAAAGTATTTATATGATTGCATAAGGAATTAAGTTTAGTATAACAAAAACACACATTGCTGGGGAACAGGTAACAGTATAGTAATAAGTGAAGTTTAGTGATTGGATGTATGACAATGAGAATTTTGTAGATGAAGTTTGATTAAGTTGAACTGATTAAGTCTGAGATAATTGAGGAATTATCTCAGCAGATAGAGCTGTTTTTATGAGTGGCATTGCTGAATCAGCATAATTAAAAGATCCGCTGTCTAGTGCTTGGATCTAATGACTATAAAAGTTGGGTATAGACTTAAAAGAGAAAGTTGCATGTAATGACATATAACATTTGAACATTAATACTGTTTGTGGGAATGGTATGTTCAACAGTGAGACTTACTGGCAATTAGTGGGGAGTATAAAGGGAAAAATGGTTGAGCATTTGAATAGCTTTTGTTGTAAAAATAAAACTGATTGGTTTATTTTTACAACAGAGCTGCCAGTTGAGGCTGCATGTGGTTGATCCTTCCGTCGTCTTCCCAGGAGAAAGCATATGTGACTGGGTGGCTCTCCCCCCCCCCGAAACCCAGCACACACTATATGTACACATATCTACATGTGTAAATATCCCTACCAAACTCTGAAATTTTTATTCCATACAATGCAGCTCAGCTAAATGGTTGTAAGAATTGTTTTTAAATAGGCAAGCAAAACATAATTTTTCATATTCTAGTTTTGTTAAATAGCTGAAGTATTTGGTTGAAACTTTCCATTGAGAAATATGTCTGATGTGAAGAGAGTTAGCCCAAATGGTTCAAATAGTAAGCAATTAAAAAGATTTCATAATGAAAAATTTTCAAGTACTGTAACTGCCCTATCAGTCTCCTATAGCTTATGTAGCCAAATATACATGAGTATGTGTTTATTATTGAATTTTTGTTGTTTTAAAATGTGAAATGTGTTTCTGTGAATGAATCACAGAAATGGGGCTGGATGGTAAGTAGTGAAATCCATTTAATTTTAGATGCTTTTTTTTTTTCCTGCCACATAGCCTGACTTATAGGAGGCATTCCTCATTCATGCATCAGACAAAGTGAAAGAAGCCTCAGTCCAATATGCAGATCACAAACAGCCATCTGTAATCCAGAAAGAGAGGAGTGTCGCCATGAGAGTAAACTTAAAACGTTTTAAGATTAGGTTAGAGGTGGCAGAGCTCAAGTAAATGCTTTGTCCATCTCTGTCAGTATTGGTCCTTGTATGAATGTATACATTATGCTGCAGTTTCAGATGCCTACTATTTTTTTCTGTTAGGACAATTATCTATAGTTTAGAACTCAGTATATGTTTCCCATATTGTCTAAATCTGTCTGTTCATAATTAAGTATGTATATATAACCTTTTATTACCTCAAATAGTTATTTTTCCTTCTTGGGGTTTGTTCCTTTGAAATAATTTTCCAGAACAAACTGTATGTTAAGAAAAAAGCATTTTGAACTTCTTACTCGCTTATATTAAGCAAGTAAGGTAACACCTGTTTAGGTTTGTAACACTTCCTTTTGAGTCTTTCGAGATCCAAAGAATTCCTGTTATTTTTACGTGAATTCCATCCAATTTGCAGAGATCTTTCTCGTAATATGCCTAGAACTCATTGGTGAATTCCAGGCGTGGTTGTAAAGAGCGTGGATGAAGAATTTATGGTTTATGTCCAGATAGAGTTTTTCTACTTTGTTTCAGGCATCCATATGACCTCCATGTGTAGGGCAGAATTAATTACTTGAGGGTATTAATGTTTGGTCCACCAAGAGGCTTGAAGGACTTTGTTGGTTGTCCACAAATAGAATGTTCTACAGTCTGCCCTACAGCTGTATATAGAGAAACTGTTACCTTCCTGCTCCAGGATAGAGTGCTTCCAAGTATGCGAGTCAAATCTAAATTAGTCTCTTTGTTGGTACTCTGTTACAAATCTATTTGTAGTTTCTGCTTGCTTGTTATCCTTACATCCTTTTTAGATGCTATGCCTTTGGGGTGTTTCTATCCTGTTGAATATATTCCAGAATCTATTCCAGAATATTTCTCTTGGTCTTTTCCATAGCAGTAGCTTGCGTTTTCTTGTACTCAACTTCATTTTACTGTTTTCTGACTGCATTTTAGCGACAGTAAGTTACTTTGAGGTACCTCAGTGTCTTCAAAGTTGTCCGCATTATGGCCTCTCAGGGATTAATGAAGATGTCAAATAAAACAAGGTCTCACAACAGTTCCTGTGGCACCACGCATATAGATAGGTTGCTTCTTGTCCTTTATCCTAGGATTCTTTTATTTGCTTTCAGTTTTCACAGTTTTATCCTGAACCCTACAATATTCACCGTTTTCCTTAAGCTTCAGAATTTTTTACACAGTCCTTGTGTCTTTGTACCTCTTGTTCAGCATTGTGATTACAATGCTGGCATATGGATGCCTGAAACAAAGTAGAAAAACTCTATCTGGACATAAACCATAAATTCTTCATCCACATATTCTGAGTGATTTTTGAGGTTTCATGAGAGTACCAATTGCTTTCCTAAAATTGAGTTACGTAACATCTAAAGGTTTCCTTTGGACTCTGTATTTTGTTCTGGCTTTTCGGGAAAGTGTTGTTGTTTTATTGTAAGCTAAATATTGCTTATTCTGTTGTCCTTAAAGCTAACATTTTCAGGCTTGCTTGGCCTGAAATTTAGTATAATTTAGAATTTCAGAGGTAGCGCTCTTATCTAGATGTTTAAAAAACTAATTTTATGACTACTGAAACCTAGCTTCAAAAATGTTCACTTAATGAGCACTTTTTGCTAGTGTCCTTTTCTGCTCAGTACTTGCATTGAAGGGACTTTTCAACTTTTTTAAGGGTTTGCTTCCTCCAATACCAATCTTAATGGGAATACACAAACGGGGGGAAGGGGGGGGAAGAATGCTGTGCATATGTTCAAATGTGTCTTCATAAAATGCAGAAAGCCACAGAATACCATGGAACTATTTACTAGGTATATGGTATTTAGCCAGAAATTAGTAACATTTTATTTTAGTGTGACATCCATCAGTTAAACACAGTTGTACTTCTTACTCTTTCCAAAATCAAAGTACACCTACATTTAAAGATTAAAATACTGGTATTTATGCTAATTAATAATACTGTATTTGCGTAAATTCACTTTATAGAGTCTCAATGCAGTGCACAAAGAAGACATTGCTAGGCATATGGCACATGGAAAAAGGCAATGCAAACAGTGGTATACAGGTAATCCCAAAAAGAGATTACTGGAGCTGAAGTTCATCCAGAATGTGGTCTTCTTAGATATATAATCCCTTCATAAATAATTCTCTGTGTGCTTGAGATTATATTATCATTATTATTATTATTTATTATCTGCCAATTCTAGTAGTATCTACTAAAGGATGACACTAAAAATGCAGGCCCCATCAGCACATGGTTCTACCTCAACAATTTTGGAGTCTTGCAAATAAAATTAATTTTCTTACCAGCATATTGATCATTTTATATCTCAAAGCATGAGATAGGTACAGTTGGAGATACAAACTTGGGAAGAAAACAAATTTATAGAGTAGATCTGCTAATCTAATGTGATATGTTAATTGAAGTTAGGAAAGATTGAAAGGGGAGACATCATGATTTTGTTTCCAGATTCTTGGGAGGAAAATTGTGTGTGTTGCTTATGGACTCCTAGTCAAGTACAGAAATTGGATACATTCTCTCTGGAAGCTGTGCAGTGAAGAGACTGAGACTGGATTCTGTTATAATATGGTGCATGTTTCCTGCTGTCTCTTGAGTAATCTTGCAGCTGCTTTAGTTAGAAAATCAGTGATACTTGTTTTCCTCCAAAAGCAGGAACTTAATGGCTTGGCTAATAAGATTAAACAACACTGCCCCCAATCCGTAAAGTATTAAGTACTATGCCATATTCCAGTCTCCCCACCCACTGCACCTCTACCTTCCTTTTCCTGTGCTACTTTTTAAGCTATTTTGTGGAGACAGTATTTTGTGTAGTTTTTCTGAGGACAGGACTTGGGCTTTTGACCTATTCCTTTTTTTTTTTTCTTAATGATTAAAGTGATGTGTTTGCATTAGGACCATGTTTTTTCAAAGAAAATGATTGTTGAGTGAAAGTACTAATACACAGGGAAAAATAGGAAATAATTATGTAAAAATAACTTTGAAAGAGTCTCAGATTGTTCAGAGAGAGAGCCTTCCAAGAAGTGATCACATTCTCACCCTCAGCTTTAAACACATTCTTTATCTTTAAAAGGAAACAGAAGNTTTCGGGAAAGTGTTGTTGTTTTATTGTAAGCTAAATATTGCTTATTCTGTTGTCCTTAAAGCTAACATTTTCAGGCTTGCTTGGCCTGAAATTTAGTATAATTTAGAATTTCAGAGGTAGCGCTCTTATCTAGATGTTTAAAAAACTAATTTTATGACTACTGAAACCTAGCTTCAAAAATGTTCACTTAATGAGCACTTTTTGCTAGTGTCCTTTTCTGCTCAGTACTTGCATTGAAGGGACTTTTCAACTTTTTTAAGGGTTTGCTTCCTCCAATACCAATCTTAATGGGAATACACAAACGGGGGGAAGGGGGGGGAAGAATGCTGTGCATATGTTCAAATGTGTCTTCATAAAATGCAGAAAGCCACAGAATACCATGGAACTATTTACTAGGTATATGGTATTTAGCCAGAAATTAGTAACATTTTATTTTAGTGTGACATCCATCAGTTAAACACAGTTGTACTTCTTACTCTTTCCAAAATCAAAGTACACCTACATTTAAAGATTAAAATACTGGTATTTATGCTAATTAATAATACTGTATTTGCGTAAATTCACTTTATAGAGTCTCAATGCAGTGCACAAAGAAGACATTGCTAGGCATATGGCACATGGAAAAAGGCAATGCAAACAGTGGTATACAGGTAATCCCAAAAAGAGATTACTGGAGCTGAAGTTCATCCAGAATGTGGTCTTCTTAGATATATAATCCCTTCATAAATAATTCTCTGTGTGCTTGAGATTATATTATCATTATTATTATTATTTATTATCTGCCAATTCTAGTAGTATCTACTAAAGGATGACACTAAAAATGCAGGCCCCATCAGCACATGGTTCTACCTCAACAATTTTGGAGTCTTGCAAATAAAATTAATTTTCTTACCAGCATATTGATCATTTTATATCTCAAAGCATGAGATAGGTACAGTTGGAGATACAAACTTGGGAAGAAAACAAATTTATAGAGTAGATCTGCTAATCTAATGTGATATGTTAATTGAAGTTAGGAAAGATTGAAAGGGGAGACATCATGATTTTGTTTCCAGATTCTTGGGAGGAAAATTGTGTGTGTTGCTTATGGACTCCTAGTCAAGTACAGAAATTGGATACATTCTCTCTGGAAGCTGTGCAGTAAAGAGACTGAGACTGGATTCTGTTATAATATGGTGCATGTTTCCTGCTGTCTCTTGAGTAATCTTGCAGCTGCTTTAGTTAGAAAATCAGTGATACTTGTTTTCCTCCAAAAGCAGGAACTTAATGGCTTGGCTAATAAGATTAAACAACACTGCCCCCAATCCGTAAAGTATTAAGTACTATGCCATATTCCAGTCTCCCCACCCACTGCACCTCTACCTTCCTTTTCCTGTGCTACTTTTTAAGCTATTTTGTGGAGACAGTATTTTGTGTAGTTTTTCTGAGGACAGGACTTGGGCTTTTGACCTATTCCTTTTTTTTTTTTCTTAATGATTAAAGTGATGTGTTTGCATTAGGACCATGTTTTTTCAAAGAAAATGATTGTTGAGTGAAAGTACTAATACACAGGGAAAAATAGGAAATAATTATGTAAAAATAACTTTGAAAGAGTCTCAGATTGTTCAGAGAGAGAGCCTTCCAAGAAGTGATCACATTCTCACCCTCAGCTTTAAACACATTCTTTATCTTTACAAGGAAACAGAAGAGAATCAGTCAGTAAATCAAATGTAGTTGTGCGCTTGTCTGCAAAACTGTATAATTCTGAAATAACGCATTAAGACTGGACATTTGAAACAAGAATTGTCAGTGCCAGGACCTCCTGTGCTTTGAGAAAAGTGGGTGTGTCTTTCATTAGACAATACCTTTCCTGCATCCCCTGATTGTTTTTCTTTGTCATTGTCTAAAGGTAGCAGTTATGATGGCTGTTCTGGGTGAATCTTTAGGTACACATTAAAAACCAGACTGTATTTTTGTACTGTAATGAATAAGCTTTTAAAATCACTAAGTTGTTTTTATTTTTAATATCTATTTGTTTGAAAAGGAAATGGAATTTCTTACCAAAAAATCTCCACCTTTTCTTAGTTGTTGCTGGAGAAGAAAGTACATGTTTAAAGACCACATGTTCTAGCTGCAACTTTTTAAACCTGTTTTATGATGAAGATTTCATTATCAGTAACCTGAGTTTCTGTCTATTGCTCCAGCATGAGGTTACTAGCCAGTTCCCTAATTTCTTCTTTTCCTGACTGGCACAGAATTGCTTTTTGCCTGGAGTACTTCAGAAATTGCTTATTTTAAATGAAATCAACAGCATCCATGTTTTTCAAGCTTATCCAGAATAGCTTTATCTTTTATCACACTTTGAAAGTATTAGTATTTTTTAAATTAAAAAGTTCTGTTTAGAAGTAAATTTCGCTCAGATAAAGAGAAAATACAGCAGTAGTTGCCAAAAGGGATAAAGTGCACTACCTGGAAACATATCCTTTATTTATTATGTTCTGACAGAAAAGGAGATGAATGAGCATATTAGAGGCACAACGTTTCTGTAGATATTGTGGTGTTGTTAGCATAATTTATTTCTATGTCCTTAATAAAACCAAAACTTTTAAAGCTTATTTTCATTTAATCATGCATAAAATAACACTGCTACCTCAAAGGTTTAAAAATTCCAAAATTCCAAATGATTTGGCATGAACTGTACTGTGACAGTAGAATTCATAATTTCCTTGTGGCTTTTTTGTAATGTTCCTTACCATATAGTACATGTATACGGTGAAATAAAAAAAGGCTAGAGAGACCACTGTGTCCCTCTGCCTCCAAGTACTGTCTCCTGAGCAGTGTGGGAGCACTGTTTGAGATGGTACTAGTTGTTATGGGCCTAAACTGCCACACAGCATGCTAGCAGCTTAACAGCGTGGGTGATGAGCAGCCTGGTGTTCAAGCTTGTTCCTTGGTACCATTTTACTAAACAAGCAGCAGTGTCTTAGATAAGGTTTTTTAAATGTGCCAATTTACCAAACTCAGAACAAGACTTTTAGGGTATTCAGTTCCACTGATTTCTTTCTTTTCTAAGTGCTTCAAATACATCAATTACTTTTCATAACATCCAAATAAATGACTAATAAGGGTACTTGCTTAAAAGTCTTTAGTCCCTGCGCTCAGTACTATGTATGCAAGCTATATAATTACTGTTTAATTAAAAAACATAAGCAGGCCTAGGAGATTAAAGCTTCCTTATTCTGTTTGGTCTCCAAGTCTTCCATTCCTCAGCACTGATTGGCAAAAGCCCAAGCTGAAGGTAAGAGATGCTTCACATGCAACCACCTGCTGGTAGGGGCACTCTCCTAGGAGACAGGAGAGGCTGGTTTGGTATCATTCAAGCAATGGAAGGCCTAGAATCCAATCTACTATTTCCTCTTCAGCTGCTATTGAATAATGCAGTGTCCTAACCACTCTGCTGCTGCATAAGAGTATGCCATGAAGGTAGTGTCCCAAAGGAGGGAGAGAGATCCTTAACCTCTGCCAAGACTTAGTTCTAGAAAAGCTCTTAGGCAGCAGATGTAAATTTGTGCCTGATGACTGACCTAAACTTCACCAAGGAGAGAGACAGACTGAACCTGCTGTCTGAGCTATCATAAGTATGTCTCTGGTTAAAACTATTCAGAATGCAGGAGTTCTGGTGCATTTCTGTTGCTAGGTACTGCTGTTGGAGGACTAAACTCTCTAGGTCCATACATTCACCCATCTTCATTGGTCGGGTGGAGTGCTACTTAGTGAGAATAGTAATGTTCTGTACGCCGTTCGCGTGGGCATAAATGGCTACACAAAGGACAAAGTTCTAAAGAATTGGGTCAGTAGGTTTTATATCTAATTAGGCCTCTAATCCTACAAACCACTTATGGTTTTGCATTATTATATGTTCATTGTGTCTTAAATGGAACTACTCATTTGAGTGAAGTTATGGGTGTAATTGCGTGCAGGATCAGATCTGGGCAGCCGCATTTTAGCTTATTATTCATACTGTAGCACTGTTACAAATCAGATATCTCTGATGTTACCCATTGCCCAGTCAGGGTGAAGGGGTGTCTGAGACTGAATCTATGTAATGGCTTGCACTCTATTTCCATGTCTATCAAAACCAAGCACTTCTACAAAGGCACGTCATAGAGAGTATTTTAACTGTTAAGAGAGTCATAAGGCATAGAGTTTCAATGCAGAAGGTCATGAGGCTGCAGTTTCACGGGGTTATGTGCTGTATTTGCAGAGACAGATATTCAGACAGTTAATGGTAGTGCAGAATGCTTTAATGATTTTCATTTGCATCAAGCTGTTCTCACCTCTTAGGAATATAATGGATAAATAAAAGAGGCCTTTTGTTTGCTCTTCATGAAAGTTACCAGTGATTAAGTGCTGCTGAGGGAACAGACTCATGGTCTCATTTAAAAAACAAAAACAAAAACCAACAACAAAACTGTCCATCAAAGCTGACTTCAAAGTGACCTACTTCATTTTGATTTAAAATGGCACTCAAATAATCTTATTTTAATGCTATGCACATTTCCTAACTCAAAACACAGAACTGGTCACTCCCAACTGAAAATAGAGAAATAGTTATTACATCAGACACAAAATACTCATCATTTGTTAGGGTACTCTCTATAGTGTTGAATTACAAACAAAGCTATATACACTTAGATCAGTATTTCTTCCAAATGGATTCAGCAGTCACTTTTATTATTAAAAATTGTGTCCAGAGTGTAGTGGTGGGCAAATTGATACTTTTTGCACTATACTATGATGTTTCATAAGAAAGTCCATGCCAGGGGCTTGCTAGGGAAAATCTTGTCATGATTTCTTAAGGTGTTTCCTCTAAGTTTTATTCTTAGATATAGGGTCTCCCTGTAGAAGATTTCTCCAAACCTTCCTGGAACATGGCATATTCTCGTAAAGATACAGAGACTTTCACACTATGTCTTGGCCCCTTGCAGCTCAGCATCAGCTTCTTGGGCTCCTCTGCCATGCATCAGCTCAAAAGCCCCTTCTTGAAAAGGCCTCAAAGGAGGTTAGCATAGTCTCTGGCTGTTACATTTGTAGGCATTTTCTGAAGGATTTCATGTGCAGTTCAGTCTCTTTCAGTGTAATCTTGAAAAAAAATCTGAGTGGCCTTCATGGCTTTTTGAGAATAAAGCTCTGTTCTTAAATATCTTTGTGTCAGAACGGTCATGCTTAAATTTTTGTTCCTAATTTATAGGCACACGTCATGATTCCATTGCTCTGATTTAAACATCGGCACTTCGGTGCCAGTATTTTTTTATTATATTTTTCTAAATGTGTTAAGATTTTCAACTTTATGTGTCACATTGAGAAGCACAGCCAAGACACTCCATATCCCAAATACCCTAAATTTGTCCATTTAGGGTACACTGTTCCTGATAGCAGCTAGGATGAACAGGCTTTCAAGTACTTGGGTCTTTTGTTTTCAGTTAATTACTTCCAGTCCTTTCAGTTTCTAACCTCCTGCCTTTGAGATAGTGATCTTGAGTACTTCTTGTGGCATTCAACTTCTCTCTCTCAAGCCTGTGTCATTTAAATCAAGATACAGAACTTGACTTAATGTATTTAGAATATCCTTCATTTTCACAGAATTAATAGGATATTTGGGGAACACAGAATATGCAAATTCAGACCTGCTGAATACATAATTTTTATGGCCCTTCTGTTTTGTATTGGCTTTGTAATTTGTCCAGGGTTTGACTGAGGGCTAATTAAATTACTGAATTTACAATGAGAATATATTAGTCCATCCTTCCCTTCACTGATTTTAATTCTTCACTCCTCCAGTTAATTTTCTTTTAGATCTGCCTTTGTGTTCTCAGTATGGCATAAAAGGACTAGTCGTCGGCCTGAATACAGGGGCAGTTGAGGGAAATTTCCATCTGCAATCAATCTTCCCACTGCAGGAGGAGTGCTGGATATCCTTACATGTACAATAAAGATGACTGAATTCAATGATCGCTGCCTGACCAGCATAACAATTCCTTCGCGATTTATGGCAGGTTGTGAGAGCAAGGGTTTAGGATTACATCTATGAATAGATCTGTGCATGTGAAAATATGACTCTTTGTCTTGGGTTAGGATAAAAGACCTATTTGGAGATATGTGTAATTTCAATCTATAGTAAGATGCAAAGTGTCTTCACACATGGAAATAAGATCCATTACTGACAATGTATTTCAGTACATGTAGATAAAAATGTGTATTACATGTGTTATCAATGTAGGTTTTTTACATTTTGTGTGTTTACAGCTTCACAATGGCCTTGATCATCTTAATCTAGGTTTTCAGTCGTGCACTTATGTGCAACATATGGAAATATAACTTACTAAGTATATGACTAAGGAGATATTCCAGAAATCCTAAAAGTGAAGATGAAGCATTGTAGCTGATTCTGACAGAATTACAACAACTCTTTGCTGTAGTAGGAAAACTTTGTTCAAAACCAAAAATGTTCTTATGGTTTTAATTGAGTGGCAGAAATACTTCTGTGTGGTCATCCCTGCTCAGAGATTATTTAAAACTAACATTTTCCATTTTTCCTTGTTTATTTCTTTTTTGCTTAGTAGTTGCCTCCATGAATGGGATTTATAAACTATGAATCTAAGGAGGATAAAATGTTTTCTGGAGAATTTGATCCAGATGCGTATTACTGTTTCAGTAAATATCTTTTAAGTATTTAGGGTGAAGAAGGTTTGGGGGGGAGGGAGGGGTTGGGGTTTTGTTTTGTTTTGTTTTTAAATATCCTGGTTAACTTATATGGAGCCAAATTCTTGCTGTGTAAAACTCCAGGAAAGTCAGTAATATTTCAGCAGGGATTCATGTAGCCCTTGGGTTTTGGACTGTATCATATTGCAAGCTCCTAAAATAAGACTGTTTGGAAAGCTACAGGCTTCCCATCTTTTTGTCTGGAAAAGTTATAAAATGGAACAGGCAGGCTTTTCACTGAGCTGCTGAGAATGCAGTTCTGGCTATGCAATCAGGACTAAATAAGGAGCAAGATCTGCACTAAAAATAGAAATGGAGGGTGATCCAACTGCAGCGTGAGTTATAATCCTCGCACAGCAAAGGGCTTGTAGGTTCAACTGAGGACACTCAGTTACAGAGAATCAAATAAACTTTATCCTGCTCCTAAAAAGCCATCATAGCCTAGCTGCTCTAACCAGATTTTTACCAGTCAGCAGAACTATTAATCATTCCTGCAAATTATTTAATTTTCTTTCAGATTCAGATTTTTTTTTTTAAGGGGGAGGATTATATTTGCCACATAGTAAAAGGGAAATGTGGGTTGGGTTTATGTAACTGTGTTTGAAGAACACGGGGGAAAATGACACAGAGAGATTTACTGCACTTTCTTCACAGCTGGGTAAATACATTCTTATAACTCCTTTGAGCGTTAAGCTAACGTGCCCGCTGACATTATGTGACTCCAAGTGGGCACGCTGAGCTGATTTGGGTATCTGGCCAGGCCTGGTACCTTGTCGTGGACTGTGCAGTTCACAATGTGTGCTTCAAGGGAAGTTACTCTGCTTGTTTGAAGAACAAAGTACAGAATAGTGTAGGTCATTCCTGCCCCTTCCCCTCCCCTTTGTTGGTAAAATTATTCGGAAAATGTTTATCTTTTATTTGTGTATTTCCTTTCAACTACCACAGGCCTCATAAGGTTAAGCCAAAACTTGCCCAGGGAGTTCAAATATATCCTTTGATACAGAATAGATTATTATTGCTTATTTATTGTTAGGAACATTTGGCTATTAAATATTGGGATTACATGAGCACAGCCAGCTACATGTATGTTCTGCTTGCTTTCTTTGTCTGTTCCAGTATTTCTTCTGGCAGTGATAGAGCAAGCATGAGCAAATTTTCTGATACTCCAGTCTCAAAAATGAGAGCTTCTCTAACAGACTTTAGTAATTCATCATATAATTTCAGTTTCTTTAAATATGATTACATATGAAAATTAACAAAATTAGTAGACACCAATTCAATTGCTTCTCCTACCTAAATATTAAAAGTATTTTTATTAATTTTTAGTTTTCAGTGAGCTGCAGAATTTGTTACTGAAAATGCATGCTGTTTATGTACCTCTTGCCTGTTAATCACAGGAGTAGCTCAGTCAAATTGGAAGACAGTCAGTGGAGGAGAAACATTGGGTCATTTGACACAAGGGAAAGCTTAGACAGCAGTGGGAGTATGTGGAAGAAGACTAAAATACAGAGATTGTCAAACTTCCACAGGTAAAGAACAAGGCAAATAAAATACACAGTGTCAGTGAATCACAAATCAATTGTCTGGTTGCATTCTCCTTCCTTATCTCCCTCCCCACCATAATATGAATGACAATATTGCCTGTTTCCAGACTCCTATCCCAGCACCCGTATCTCCTCTCTTCCATGTCCCATACCAAATGCACAGCTTAGCAGAAGCTGTGAGCAGCTGCCGCATAGAAAGGCAAGCAGATCAACACCATCTTGTTGATGCGAAGGCAGCAGCTTCCATCTCCAGCTGAGTTCAGAGGCCTTTTGTTTTGGTTTGGTTTTGTTGTATTCTTATTACTTGTGCTTGTATTTGAAGATCTGTATTTTCTGGGGGAAAAAAAGGAGTGCGTGCAGTCCAGAAGGCATAGAGAAGGGATGGTGATGGATAATTGCTGTGAGTGCTGAATAGTGAAATATGTGTATCATTATATATTGGTCACGTTCAAAACGTATACTGATTAATTATTTCATCTACTGACTTAAGGGGAATCTTGAGAAGACTACATAGGGCTTTGCATTAGTTTAACTATGGGCTGCGCGCACCCTGTTTTTGTCTACTGTTAGCTCTTTGAAACAAATCATTTGGTGTAATAAAAGCAACATAAGCCTGCAATGCAGATACAGTAATTTTAGTGAATTTATTAAAATAAGGTAAATACTTGTATCAGCTTAATGATTACACTTAAAAAATCACACCCTATCCAACAAAGAATTGTTAAAATTATCTATGGAAAGAGAAAAGTCATTTTAATAACATACTTTAGGTAACCGAAGGTTGTACAAAGAGAAAATGGCATTACTTGAACTCACAGTTTCAGCCCAGGTAGAGGCTTACATGAATGTTGAATCAGTTTACAATGAGTCTGGTTCTAGATTAGAAAAACAGTGGTGGTGGACTATGTAGTATAACTGGAATGTTAAGACTAACTCCAAAACTGAATATGAACAGGTGTGCAGTTCTACCTTAGCTGCCTTTTCACTATTAATTTTCAATGTAAGGACAAGGTGGAATAATTATGTGGTCCTTACACATGCAGAATGAATGAATTCAAACTAAGAATTTTTTTTTTAAAGAGGGTTGATTTGGTTTTTTGTGAGAGCCCTTTTGAAGTACAAGGGGAGGTCACAGCTCTTCTTTTCATTCACGTGTAGTCTAATAAAACAAACAACATATGTATGGGGCATAAGAACATAGGGATTTGTATATGACTTTTAAAACTGTAAATAACAAATTATGCTTAATCTTTATCCTACTGCCCATCAACCTGATTTGTAAGTAAAGATTTGTGTTGGAATTGAGGTTTTCGTGTGTTACATTGTTCAGAAAAATAAAACTCTCTCCAAATGCAAGATAGCAAGGTCCACATTTAGATTCTCAGCCTTAATTCCAATTGTCATGTCTTCTAGATTTGCATAATTACTACATTTGCATAATCACTTAAGACCTTGATCTGTACTACAATGAAAGCAGACCTGAAGCCTTGCTGAAAATCACACTTACCCACATTTTATACTGCAAGCATATGGGACTGACCTCAGATACGAGCATATAGACTTTTCTTTAGAGCATGTTGGCATCTGGGTATCTGAGTGAGTTTGGTGGGTTAGTACACTAGCACGCTAATGCTCACAAGCAGTCTGCTGGCTCAGCAAAATTAACCTTTTTAATCTCCACTTGCCAAAAGAGTCCTGGTTTCCAGATAACCTGAATAGAGTATCTGCAGAACTTATGGACTTCCTGCATTTGGAGCCACTGAACAAAGGAATGGTTTGATATCTGTACTTAAAGTTGTTCCCTCTCTTAGCCTGGATGCTGGATGGCTGTTAAGAGTAGGAAGTGCTGCTTTTCACTCAGTCTTGATCAATGGTAGGAAGACGTCTTTGAGGGAAATTTAATTGGTGAAGGAAATGAGATTTTCCTCCTGGAGCTATGAAATATCTTGAGTACATTTGAGGAATTGCTACATGACATTTTAAACTATCTTCTGGCTTTAGAGCAGTGGCCAGTCCTGAAAGGTGGAAAGAAGTTGAACTTGCAGCAGTCTGTATGCAGTGGCTTCTCCCACCTCACTGAATTGTGATTCTTGAAGGGTCCAACCCAGGTAAATACGCTAGTTCTCCCACCTCAGACTGGAACCTGTGTCTGGACCCATCAGCTCCCAGGAGTCCTTATCCTCGACAGAAGTTTTATGCCCTTGATAACTTTTGTCAGCTAGAATGACCTCCTGGAGGCCATCGCTTCACTGACAAAAGTACAGCTGATCCCTCTCCTCTATATGGATACAGAGCCGTTTATGGCATCCTCCAGTTTCTGCCAATGATGGTTATGGAGCTCCATCTGAACTAGAAAATTCATCTTCCTGTATTCTTCCCTCAAACCACATGATCCTGGAGACAGAGTCATCTCTCCGTACTTGGGATGTAACAGGTACCCTGTTAACTACAAAAAGTGAAGTATTTTAAGATCTTCACTTGACTTTTCCTACCTAGTTATATTCCAGACTGCGAGTCTATTTTAAGATTGTTACGGCAATTCTAGGTAAACCATTAGATTGTACTCTGTCAGAGCAACATCTGTGCTGGCAGTTTCACTAAGAAAATTATTTGTCTTAGACATCTACAGAGCATCGACCTGAAGCTCTGTCTTCCCAATTCAACAGATGTTATGTAGAGTATATTAACAGCTCTCGATGAGATACGACATAAAGTGTTGTTCCAACTGCAACCTCCCAAGAATCTGAGTCTGCCATGGAAGAAACTGATTGCTATTGAGTACACTGTGGTGGAAATATGAATATATATTGCATACAAATAACTGCTAGGAGGAGAACAGAAAATGATCTACCTATCAGTAATTGATCGGTGCTAGATGTGTGCATATCCCACACAGCTCGCATTCTCTTTTTATTATACTCCTGCATGCTTGGGATTCTCATACACAGAAGGTGCACTGAGTGTGCTATTGCCCAAATTAAAATCTTAAGGAGCCTCAAGGCTTACATGTGGTATATAGGTATATCAGGCCTCACAGTCCTGATAAGCAACTGTGCAACTCCAGCAGATAGGCATATATACCTCTCATCGAACTCCTGGTGCTATATTGTAAGTAACTTTTCATTCAATCAGAGGCATGAAAAACTTTCCTGCAGGTTCTTTGTGCAGTAAAAGTAGCGATATCTGATAGCATAAGCATGTTCAATTTTACAAAGGATAAAGCGATTTTAAAACCCCCACACAAAGCAACAGTAAGAGTACCTGAACAAAACACATTTGGAATAGTGTAAGTTACTACTTTTAAGACATTATTCTTAGACTCCATATTTTAAAACTTTTTAATGAAAGGTGACATCAATAAATAGCTTGTTTTAAAGCTATATCTGCACAGGAAGTGTGCAATTGTACTGTCATGTACAATATTTAAGAACCCAAGCAAAATTGCCAACAAACATCACCAGGCAAACAGTTATAAGACGATGGTAAGCCTTCATCCCTAGAAGCAAAAATATGGACCAATCCACAATGAAATAAAATTTGGCAAGAACACATCACATTTGCTTTTGAAGAATTCTGTACATTTCCAAATTACAGCCAAGGAAAACACAGGTAGACATCTGTCTACAATCTGCATAGTTGCAGGATGTCTCTTCTGCCAATTCATCCCTTAAATAATGAGCATTTCTGTGCAATCATATTGTTGTCATACCTTATATACAGTGGCTTGAACTTTTCAATGTCTCATAAATAACAACAGTAAACAAAACTGGGGACTAGACAGGGCAAAGCCTGATAGGAAAATAAGGATTCAGGAGACTATACAAAAAAGTAGAAAAGACTGGGAAAATGAGAGCAGAGCAGAAGGGGAGCAAAAGAATACACTCTGAGGAAAGAGTCAATGCCAGGAAATGTGATATCCTACTCTCAAGAAAAAAAAAGAATAAAGCACAGATGGAAACGGGAGGGCATGTTCATCCAAACCCGTTATAGGAAAGCAAGACAATTGTTCCTCTTCTGTTCTTCACCGTGTTTTTATACTACTACTTTATAGAGTCATGCATTGTGAATGTTGAGGGAAAGGTATACCCAGAATTTAGATAGGATCTTAAAAGCAAGCATATGCCATAGAAAGAGTCCTGAACCACAGAGATAGGAAATAAATGATGGTGGTCATTTCTAGAGAATTCATGAGCCTTCTGAAAGCCAGGGATCAAATTCAGACTTGATCTCCTAATTTAGTTAAATAAGGTACAACTGTTGCCAGCAGGTTTGTTTCATGTGAGTCAAACTCTAGTCTTACCTTTGCCCTTTTGTTTCAGTGGAAGACCAGCATGTACATATGAACACAGAATTATTTTATTTTCTGTAATGATCAAACCCAAATGTTATTTTACCTTTGCCAGCTTTGTGTAGGGTGATGTGCCATCTTGCATATTTATTTTCCTGGAATGATTCCCAGAAGTATGCTATGCTTTTTCTTGCTCATGTCTCACTAGCTTTATTTATGAGTTGTGTACACCAGGTTTTCAGTCCCTGGGGACAGGCCTACACAGGAAATCTGTGGATGATATTTAATACATACAAGTATGAGACTAGTAAAAAAGCAGCTACCGAATGGTACTCCAAATTGATCTAGTTCAAAATTTCAGACTAGAGCGTGGATAGGTTAGCATCTGTGGTTTAAACCACAAACACCTTTATCTGTTTTGTCATATAGAAGGAAGAGACATGGTAAAGATTAGTAAGTCAGAAAGAAATGTTACTTAATGCTCACTGATGCTCTTCAGCTGCTAAATATTTAAATATTAAAGTCTCACAATAGACCTTTGTAATAGGATTATGTGGTGCTAGATGAGTGAAAAATGAAGTACCGTAGCCTGATTTTCTGTTTGGAATACCTAGCTTCAGTGCGCCTCACGTTTTCAAAAGTCTCCTTTAGTTCTTGGGGAATTCGAGGCGTTCAGTTTCTTAAAACCGGGCACACAGAGCTTGGGACATACAGATTTAACATAAAAACCATATTGGCTTTTTTCCTTTTTAGTTGCTTCCTAGAATTAAATGATTTTTACCTGAATTGTTAAGTGTGAAGTGGGAGCGAAAAATCCTTTCATGTCCAACATTCATACCTAATCTGAAATACCAGACTTGCAAGTAGAATTGAAGGGAATGCTTTGGGGGAGTATATTCAGTTCAAAATACCAAAATGTGATTAAGGACAACGAGCCAACATTTCTAGGAGTCTTCCTTGTCAAGTGGAAACAAAATAAAGAGTAAATTTCCAGTTGGTTTACAGAATTAAAATTCCGTTTTTCTCTGATAACTGAGTCTAATAGCAGTATTGTTATTGTTATTGATTCTTACTGATTGCATAGAAAGTATGTTTTGAAGATACCTTTGTTCTCACTATTAGATGCATTAATTCACTTTGGCTGTAAAATAAATCAAGATAAGGCTCTCTTTCTCACATGCCATCACAACTGATGAGAGCTGATTGGTATCATATGATCCCTTCAATGTGCAATCCCATTAATTGAAAAATAACATGACCTGGGGAAACTTAATGGCTAGTAATGGTGCATAGGAAAGCTGATATACAAGGCTTGATGTACATTTTAAACTGCAGTTGTATTTACAGTTGGCTGCTTGAAAAAAACAGTTAGTTTTTACCATCCCCTAGGACTTCTGTGAGATGCCATAACCGCTGGACTGTTCCTCGAAGCAGAACTGATGGATAAGTATTCTGATGGGTCAAGCCAGGGAGCAAGGCATTCCCCCGCACCTCTCTGATGCTCTGATTCATTTGACAAGTCAGTTTGATATTCATGTATGTGTTCTTCATCTGGCAAATGCTTCATCCCCAGGTCTCTTTATAACAGCTGCACTAGGTGTGATGAGTCTGTCATCCCACGTAGCATGTTAATATTGTCGGCTTGCCTCTGGGCCAGCTCTAGTGCCCGTGCAAACTGCAAGCACAGGATCTCACTTGCAAGGTTGTCGCATATCTGTGCATGTCTAGTGGTTTAGTACGTTAGTAGTCTGTGAGGTGGTTTAACACACTGCTCCTGTGCTCGGGCAGACGATGTGGGGCTGGTCGTGTGCATGAGAAGCAGACGGAGTAGGGAGCACAGTGAGATGCCAGCCGTAACGAAAATTGTTCTCCGAAGTGCTGTGCAAAAGCAGCCTTGTGGCCATACAGGCTTTCTAGTGATGATGCACGAGCAATTGCACTTTTTCTGTGCCAGGCTGGGCACTCTTGCCTTGTGCGCACTGGCTGCTGAGTGAGAGGGAAATGCAAGGGCTGTAAGTGTGGTGGAGGAATTAGCACTGCCAGTTTGGTTCCACTGCGCATCATTGACAGATGTCAGACCTACTGGTGACCTACTGTCAGCACAGAACTGCTGAGGTGACATGCCATTTACCACCCTTTACCCTCTTGTTTCTCCTGACCCCTGAACTCCAAAAGCAATTCCCTTTGAGGTGATTCAGCCAGTGATCCTAAAGAGCTGATTACTCAGTGGGATGATATGGAGTGAGGTAGCCTGAGGACAGGCGTTACTGGGCTGGCTTTGCAGCTTCTGTCATCTCAGCTACCACTTTGTAAAGTCTGGGATCTGGACTGGGGGAAACGCAGTCAGTAAGTAGCTTAAAGGAGGGGCATCATGCCCTCACCACCCATTTGCTGAATTAAGGGTCCCAAGTAAAACCAGTTACCTCAGAGCCCAGCACTCGTGTATCTCTCCACATGCTCACTGACAGCAGTACCATACCCAGCTGAAATGGTTGCCTCCTCTACCCTGATGCCTCAAAGTGCCAGCAGAGCTCCTAGCGCTCTTCTGTGTAGCAGAGCCTTTACAGATATTTTAATCAGGTATTGGACCAGACCAACATGCGTGTCCTGGTGTAGACAGCTATTGCCCATGGTAGCAGGAGCAGATGGGTATTGCTAGTCGGGGAGCAGAGGCTGTTGGGGTCTTTCCCTCATCTCAGTCCCAGGACCTGAAAAAGACTTTCTTAAAGGCACCCATCCATCACACGTGCTGTAGCTGACACCTGAGTCAGGGATATAGCATTGGCCCTGCAGAAGCAGTGCCATAGTTGATGCTGACTAACGGGGCAGGAACAAGTACATCCCATGCTTCATCCCTGAGCCAGGATGCCTTTTGAAGAGACACTGTGGCTTGTTTTGTGGAGACAACTTCAGAGAGTGGGATAAAGAAGAGGCTGTGCTGCTGAGAAGGGGAAACAACGAGCTGCTAACGGGGGGTGAGGAGAGAGCAGAGCAGATGCTGGTATCTTACCCTGGTCATTGGTCCTACAGGTATTGGCCAAAACTGCAAGGGATGATCTTGAACATGGCCTGCTGTGTGACCTCTCTCACTTGCCAATGAAATGAGGTTTACCCTGTGGGGATTCAGGTTGACTTAGATTTATATTTTTTAAACAAATCAAACTAGCATATGTTACTTGTGAGTTTATGCTCAGTTTTTGTTTGGGGGTGTGTGTGTGTTGTATGTTTGTATTATTTTGTTTTCTTTAGTAAGAAAGAAACCACTCAGAAGCATGAATAGAGTTGCTTGCAAGTGGTTACATTTAGCTGTAATCTGCCTGGTGAGTTGTAGGAGGAAAATTACACTAGTTTGAACTGGATTTCTTAGCAAGGATATTTTAATTTGGGGCAGCAGAGAGAAAATTGTATAACGCTGTTGTGCTGTCCTGAGTAGGAGAATAAGCCAGTGAATTGCATGATTTTTCCATCTTTGTAATCAGTTTGTTATGCAGAGAGCAATGCCGTGGGATTCAGCATTTTATCTGCTGGGTTTCCCCTGGCAGCATCTGAAGAAGTTCATTATAAGTGTTTATCACATGATCCACTTAATCAAACCACTGAAACTCGGAGAATGAGTCATTCTAACAAGACCCTTCAGAGCTGCCTTAAAAGCTACTTACTGATATACTCTTCCTTGGTGAGTGTACAATGAGTTTCCTTGTATCCCGGTCTATGATACAGGAAGTTCATTATCCCCAGTCCAAATTCAGACGTAAAGAAAGGAAGCAGGGCTTACAAAGAAGCGACAGATAATTTGCAAAGGATTTTAGTTAGCCACTCAAATCCCAGATAGAGTCAGACTGTAAGCTCTTCGTACGAACAACCTTCTGGTTTTTAACGTTAGGCACAGAGCAACTAACTACGTAGCTGGCTCTAATGTTGTAAAATACAGATGACCCATGAGAAATTATTTGTTTCTTTTGTTTAGGGGTTAGCTAATGAAAGCATGTGAGAAAAAAGAGAAATCAGAACTGAAACCATGCTTTTAGCTGGGCGATAGCACATATACTGCGTAATAGTAGCAGAGGCGATATCTGGGCTGATGCAAAAAGCCTTGAAAGCTTGCTAAATCCCAGCGTGCGCTACCATTTGAGATACTGAGACTTGTCTGACAAGCTAGGAGCTTGCAGACATGCTGTTTGCAACCTGTGTTTGTACACTGTACATGTGGTAGGATAAGATGAGTTTCCCTGTGATGTACCTAGGAACTATTCTGGTCATAGGGAGGTCAAGGGCTGCTTTGTCTCCTGGAAGGCATTCATTTTACTAAGCTCTGTCACAAGCAATGTGAAACCAGATTTTCTGACACTCACTGGATTTTCTCACTGATGCTGTTTCACAGACAGTATCTCGTAAAGGCTTGCCTTCTTGCTATGTGCTACAGATCAGTTTGGGTACCACCACTGATGTAGGCTTGGCCCAACCTTAATGTAGAAATGCCCTGGATAATTTTCCCAAGCACCACCCTGTCTCCATATGATAGCGCTGCTCGGCTACACCTCTTCTTTCACCTCTGTCCTGGTTTTGGCTGGGAAGGCAGTACAGGGTCACACCAGACCGAACATTGATTTTGTATAGGGCCAAGCCTGATGTGGGTCTCCAGATGAACCTTTTTTGTACTGGAAACTGCCATTAGGACAAGGAGCATCGGGCAGTTCAAGACAAGCTACTCTGTAAGACGTCAAAAACGGGGAAGTGTGCAGGACTGAGAAATATGGGCAACAGAAACAAGAAACCCCAAGCTGGTTTGATGGAGATGATGCTTTTTCCCTAGCGTAGCTCCAGTGAAACAGGTCACAAAATGCACACCATTATCCGGGCACTGCTTTGAGGGAACAGTGAAACCTGTCT
This sequence comes from Pelecanoides urinatrix, assembly GCA_013400755.1. NCBI lineage: Eukaryota > Metazoa > Chordata > Aves > Procellariiformes > Procellariidae > Pelecanoides > Pelecanoides urinatrix. The sequence goes on along the minus strand of VZTQ01007670.1, from coordinate 114,129 downwards.
CTCCAAATGCCGAAGTCCGTCCAGCCCAGAGCTTTAAAATTCAATCTGTTAATTACTCCTGGGAGTAATTAACTCCAGTCTGGAGTGAGCAAGCAGTCTGGACTGCATCAATCAACAGATGTGAGGGTTTGAGATGTGCAGTTTCCATTCGTTGTGTTACAGGAAAAGTTATATGATGGTGCTTTGTCTTTGTTTTCCATGTACTTTGTACCTGGCTGTCTTGCCTTGATGCAGCCATCAGTCTCTTGACTGCTGATATATACTGATACACCAAATTGGCATCGGTGTGGCTGTGTCCCCCGGAGGGACTGTGCTGCTTTAGTAGGTTGGTTTCCAACTAATAAGTTAAAACAGGACAAAAAAGCCTGGAGGAAAATACTGTTTTGCTGTCTTTAATCTTTTCATTTTAAAAATAGTAAATGCTAAATTATTTTACCTCTTTTAAAATAAAGCATGTAGCCTAAAAAGATGAATCTATGCTAGCTGGTTAGTTTTGCTGCTTCCTTCAATTTGATTACAGTATAGTTCCCTTCCTCTATCTCATTACTTTATCATACTCCCTGTCTGTCTTCTTGGTTTCTATTGGTTTCTATTTTTCTATTTTAAAGAGCCCACTTTAATCTCCCTTTTGGGACAGTCTTACTGCTGGCTTTCTGCTGTTTCAGCTTCTACACAGCCAGTGCTTCAAGAAAAAAGTGTCTCTCTTGTAAGGCTGGCAGGAGAATGAACCCATAAAAATAAATATTACTTGTATGCACATAGTACTTTAATCAATAAGTCTCCAATAACTTTACCTAAGTGGCCAGTTTACTATTGTCTCAGCTTCTTAGGTAAGGAGACTGGAGCAGGGCGAGCTGGTAACTTTCTGCTGTCTGCAGCAATGCACTAGTAAAGTGGAAAATAAAACTTCTGTTTTCCGGATGATTTTTCAGTGCCTGACCCATTGCCCTGTACATGGGGAAAGCCAGTACCGAGCATCTGGAATAATTTTTGGTAGGGCTATCTTTAGTCTGCTGTAAAGAGAAATGGTCAGTTGTGCGCTGCGTGCTGTTTATTTGGCATTCAGGAACCACTAGTGCCCGTACCGATGCTTAGGCTGGATCTCAGTGTCTCTGCACGACCTGCTTGGAGTGAAGATCTGGGAGGGAGACTATGATAAGTGTTGTGTGCATCTGGCTGCGTGCATTCACACATGCGAGTGAGGTGCACACAACGCCCACTGAGAATTGAAGTGATGCTACCAGATACTAAACTGACTGGGTTTGGTCAGTGCCAAGCCGGGCTCAATTCTCTCTAGGGATGAAAGACTCTTTAATGCGCTCACTGCTCCTGGGCTACTCAACTCAATCCCCGGTAGTGTTATCTGTTTAGAAGTCTTTCTCACTAAATTGCTTCCTTTGAAGACTGCAGGCTTTTTAACAGCAGACTGCAGCACCTGCTGCTTGCTGGAAATTCTGAGGCCAGCACATGAGAGCATTGCAGCGCCGGACATGCCAGTCACAAAGCATCACATTTAGTAGATTTTAACCGGAGGTAGCTGATGAAAAACCGAACGGACATGTTGTAACGACTGTCAGCCCAAGTAAAGGAAGGTAGCTTTGAAGAAAGCCTCCAAGATAGTATTTCCAGAATACACTCCTTCAGAAAAAAAAGTGGAAAATCCAAAGAATGAAATACAGCCAGAATGAGCTCACTGCAGGTGGTGCTGGTCATGATTTTTTAAAATCTATTTTAATTATTAACTATTTTAATCATTATTTTTTGTCCTGTGTCTGTCATTACAGTTCCATTTTCTGCAGGCCCAGAAAAAACTCACACTTTCGTAGTTTTCTGGGGCTTTCCCACAGCATGCATTTCCCCCTCCCTCCGCTAGAAGGCTGGTATGATACAACAGAGAGGACTTCATCTGCCCAACCTGCAAATTAGGTGTTGGGAAGTCACCTATTCCCTGGCAAGATTTGGGCCACCCTTTCCCCCTTCCGCAACAGCCAGTCCTGCAGGGATTTACACCCACTGGGTGCATCTGTGTTTCGCCTGAGATTCCCTGGATGCGCCTGTTAGCCCCAAGCGCTGCAGAAGTTGCTGCGAATCTCCCCTGACTCGAGGGTTAGGTGGGCAGGCAGGCACTTGCCCTCTCCCCCTCTGGAAACTGGAGAAGTCCTTGATACCTTTCAATGAAAGACAAGTGTTTGAAAAAAAAACCCTCCTTTTGCTTTTGGTGGCATTTCTTTCAGTTTGCATGGATCTGCACAGCGGTGTGCAGTGCCTAGAGCCACGATGGAGGATACGTGCCTTTATATTTGTCTGGTCCCATCTACACCAGTTAGCCCTTGAAATGTCGCCCAGCTGGCAGATCTGGTCAGGCTGGGAAACTTAGTTTTAGATGTTTTTTCTTTGTTTACAAGTGATCTTGGCCGCAGACAGGGACACACAGCTGGCGGTCTGTGCACAGCTCCATGATCAGGCTGAGGCAGGGCTCCCAGCCTGCGAAGGCTGGAGCGGGGCTGAGCTCTCCCAGCTTACTCCTGGCTTCATTTGGAGCCGGCACTGGAGAGGCTGCTCCCCTACTGCCTCCTTCTGCGGGCCGGCGCCTCGGGGCCCGGTTTGGCTTTGCCTGCGCGGGCAGCAGCATCCAGCGCCCGTCTGGGGCCGTAGCTCAGAGCAGGTGCACCATGGACCCTTCTGCTCACTCGTGCTTCTACCGCAGACCGGAGAACACCTCTCACTGTAAGCAATAACTGGTTTAATACAAATATCGCACAAATATAGATATCGTTCTTCATCCGCTAATTACAATAGCATTAGACAAGGTGTGTGTCTGAAAGCCTAGTGTCTTGGAGAGGGCTTTGTATGTGGGTTTTGTGAGATGTTCATGTGCCAGTGCGGTTTGTGACGGCTGCGTGGACCTGTGTGAGCAGCTATGGGCACAGCTCAAGCAGAAATGACACAGTGGAGATTTCTAACAATTCTGATGTGCTGCGTGCCAGCCTTGATCTCAGAAGACCCATGTCGGGGACCAGGGAGAAAGAGCAGCACCAGCCCATCGGTGCTGCAGACCCAGTATTATGGGAGTGCTTTCCTGCAGCTACGTCGTGATAAAGGGTGGTGGAGGAAACGGCTTCAAGTTGTGCCAAGGGAGGTTTAGATTGGACATTAGGAAAAAATTCTTTACTGAAAGAGTGTTTAAACATTGGAACAGGCTGCCCAGGGAAGTGATTGAGTCACCATCCCTGGAGGTATTTAAAAGACGTGTAGATGAGGCGCTTAGGGACATGGTTTAGTGGGCATGGGGGTGTTGGGTTGACGATTGGACTCGATGGTCTTAGAGGTCTTTTCCAACCTTAATGATTCTATGATTCTATGAGGGGGAGACTGCTGAAAGCTGTGACCTTCCAGGCAGGATCTCCCAAACACATGTTAAACAGCAGCAGGCTCCTGCAGGTGTGGGCACGGGGGAACCTGTTAAATTAAAGCCAAAGCATAACAAGAGAGATGTTTGCTTTGGAAGATAACGTGCACCTGTTCTGCACACTGAGGGCGAGGAAACTCTCCGAGATGTGTTTTCCTTTGTTACCATGGTAGACCTTTTACACTGTGAGGCCACATAGCTCTCCCTTTTCCCCTTCCATTACCTTTTAAGACCAGGTATCTCCCTCAGCTTTACCAGCGCCTCCAATCTGACAACCCAGAAGCATGATAAATGGTGGCAATTGCTCCTTTTCCTCCATCAGTACATCTCCTTGTGGAGCTGACCAGAGTTTGCTGCCCAGACTGATGCTGTTATGCAGGTGCCCAGGTCTCCAGTACCTGCAGCCCAGTCGCCAGCTGGAGACAAGGGAAGGGCATGCTCCTAGCAAGGTGCCCTTCGCTGGGGCTGCTCTAATGAGCCAGCTTCGTTATCTGCCTTGCTGCTGGTCCCAGAGAGGCTGCAGGGACGTCTGCTCCTTTATTTTCTTAAATGGCACCAAACGGTGGCAGTTAAGAGTGTACCAGGAGAAAATGAGCTCTTAGGGCAGCATTTCACGTCTTGCGTGCAAGGTTTTATTGGATTAACTTTGTACTGGAACCGCCGTACACTTCTCTTGCTGGAGAGGCCGATCGAGCTTAACTGTGGGATAAAAACTTTACAACCATATTTTTGTCACACAGGTGACGTGCATAAAAAAATCTTTACACGCATTAATGTCATCTGAGCTTTGGCAAGCCTGCAAAGCAGGCTCTTTCTCAATGATTTCTGTCTCTGTCTTAATGCTGCACTCATCCCAGCGTTAAGTATATAACTCTCTTGCTTTGCCTCTTATTTTCCATGTTCAGGGCAGTGTATTTCCTCTCCCACACACCCCTTGCAAATGTACAGGCGCTGTGAGAGGAACCCCCAGCGCTACTGTTGCCGTTCAAGCAATGCCTTTTGCCTCTGTGGGTACCTGCCAGCCTGCGGGAGGGAGACTTGCATTCTTTCAGCTACTTCCCCATTATTTACACATAAAGTTAATAACTGACTCAAGAGTTCATCTACAAGTATATTTTTAGGGCTGCTCTTGGTAAATTTTTCCCCTCTTGGCCGCAAAGCTCTTGTTTTCTGTAATTTCCTTCCTATATTTTCCCTTAACCCTAATCTATTTTAACATTAATGTGTTAGTTTTGAAACAGCCGGTGTATTCTCAGCCTCTTCTTCTCCCTTATCTGCTGATTATTTCTTTTTTTCACTGTCCTCTATCCCTACTTTTGTTGTTTGCAAAAATCAGCTTTTCTCCTCCCTCTCCCTCTTCACAGCTCTCACCATCTGTCTCTCTACAAATACAAAGCTTTAGGGGAAATGATTCACTAGGCTGCTAGCTCATTACTCACACGCTCCCCATCATGGTTTCTGTCCTTGTAGGATGCTCTAACTAATGTAAAGATCAATGAATCCTGGGAATTGTTATTCAATTAAAAAAAAAAAAGCCCCAGCAGTTAAATAGATTGGGCTTTTTGTACTTTCTAAACACCAATGCTTAGTTTTTCTTTCTCACTCTGCTAGCATTGTTTTTCAGAAAAGGATCATTGAAACCGAAGAATAGAAATGATCACTGGACCATTTAATGCAACCTTGTGTATCACATGATGCAGGAGTTACTTAATGAAATTCCCTGGCCCAAACCGAGCAAATCTGTGGTAAATCGAGAGCACATATTTTAGGATGACAGCCAAAATGATGAAAGGAATTTACTACCCAGCCTCGCTAATCATTTTGAATGCTTAACTGTGCTCCCTAATATGCTGCTTTGCAAGCAGCAAGACTGACACAGCCTCATTCCTACAGATTTCTCTCCTCCAGCCTTACCCAGGCTGCACACCCCGAAAGCCCTCCCAGCCCCCTGCCAGCCCTGTCCCGGGGCAGGATGGCCAGCTGTGACTCCTGTGAGTGCTGGGTGGCCCGCCACCCACCTCTGGGAAGAGACCTCTGCAGGCCTGAACCCAGCATGCAGGTTTGGGGCTAGCTCTTTGCTCAGGTAATTATTACCATGAAACTCATAGGCACTTAATATCTTTGAGCTTCTCCCTATTAAATGTGGTAGAAATTGGCTGAGCGGCTCAGAAGCCATTTGAGACAGACAGTTCACAGTGTTAAAACACTTCAGATATCAAAATACCAGAGACAGCCATGTTGAGTTGGCAGATATGCCACAGCATTTCGGGAGACTGGCTTAACCTGGCAGCTGAGCTCAATACTGTTGGGCACTCCAAGTGACCCTCAATGTTGATGTTTAGGTACCCACATCCCGGTCCTTTTGTCTTCACTTTGTTGACCTTTTAAGAAGGATTTCTGTCATGATTTTAGGCTTGTCACCATCTACTAGAAAGTTATTTTCTTAATTGGAAGCTTAGGTTTTCATTTTATCACATGGACAATGGTCCTCCCCTCCCCACAAGCAAGTAGGTAACAAGAAGTACCACTACCTAACAATTTTATTGCGCCTTGTCAGGAAGCTGCTGCACCGCAGGTATTAGCCTGTTTCAGTTATTGAGCTTCCCTTTAGAAATTGGAGTTGTAAGAAGCATGGCAAATACCACAATCAAAATTACAAGAGTTGGCAACACTGGATACACCCTTCTTCCAGTTCTCTTAAATGGCTGCAACTCTTTATGCAAAAGCCTGCTGAAGGAAAAGTCTGAGTATATCTGCAATGTGGTTCTTCGATTGTTTCTCATGAGCTCCACAAAGCACGTCCTGTATCAACACACCACACTGGCACCATCTTCGTGGAAAGCTGATTAAATCATTTGGGTAATGTAACAGGGGTATCAACTTCTGGGCTAATTTACTTTTTGGACTACCAAACACATGTACATTTTTGTAAAGCTGTGTTTGTGTCATTCTATAACAAATAATGAAGCTGAGAAGGATCTTGGAAAGAGCCTGCATTGAGCAGGCGTGAAGTGCTCTGTGTTGGAGCAGACATTCTTGTACAACTGCTCAAAAGAATAAGGGCTGCAGAATTTTAAGCCAATAGGGTCCACTGTTACCTCAGTAAGGTTAAGGCAGTTTTAAAAAAAGAACCCTCACCAAAGCCATACTTACATGCTCTGTAAAAAAAAAGTCCAAATTTTTGCAGATGTGATGTTGTTGAGCCTTCCTGGTTGCCAACACCCTGTGGCTCTCCAACATCCTTGATTATTTTATTGTTCCATACTGCATACAAGTTGTAGGAGTCAATGTTATTTCTCTTAACAATCGCTGGATTTCCAAATGCCAATTGTCCTTTTACATGTTCTGTTTTAAATAAGGGCTGAAGAGCAGTAATGAAGCTAAAGGCCTGCTATAAAAAAATACTGTAGCGTTCCATGGCACTGACAGCACACACGTAGTCCTGTGTTTAGCTCTCCTTTTTGTGGACTGTTGCTGCAACATGCTGAAGGTGTTAGCGGCAGAGCTGTAAGGAAATGGAACTCCAGAGATTTCAGATCTGAGAGTCCTCTAATTGAAGCCAGTGTCTTTATGCAAGACAGGCTAAGGAAAACTTGCGTTACCCAACAGTTACCATTCCTCCGTTGTTCCCAGCAATAATAAAAGCTGACGCAATATATATGGTTGCCTTAAAAAAGGCAAATATATTTAATAGTGTATATACAAATTAACTGGTCAATAATGCTATACAAGGCAGGAATATCTGTAAAGAAACCCTGAGCAAAAAGGAGGATGTAATTTTTATTTTACACTTATTGCAACATTACTTCTGGTATTTGTTTGCTATATCGACTAATAAAGGAATATGTTAAAAACAGATGTTAAAATAAAACTGGGCATTCTTTCCATTTGCAGCTTACTTAAAAATCTAGAGAAAAGAGTTCTGCCCCATCAGCTTCAGAAATAGATGTTTTACATGGTAGAGAACAAGCCGAGCCTGAGTTACCCAAGACAACCAATTTCTTTAGCAGAAAGAGTGTCTTCTGTCATCAAAAAGAGCCATCTGGAAGAGCGTTGGCTCCCTGCCAAGAACAACCCTTTAACAACTGCTCGTGGTGCACTTTAAGTAATAACGTTCATAACGGCACAACCTGGAGCGTTGGTAAAGGTCCTATTGGAGGAGCAACATATTCCTCCTCCCGCAGTAACCGCAAAAGGATGTTCTTCTTATTCTTAGGCCAGTTATAAATGTGAGTGTTCTGCAGCCAGGTAGGCACGTGTTCCTGAAAAACAAGGAAAAAAAAAGCAAAATCTCATAAATCCTCCTGAATCTGTACCAGAACCTTGCAGATTCCATCAGAGCCTGCCAAGCTTCGTTTTGTCTGTTCTAGGCACTTCCCGTAACAACAAGAAATTTTAATTTGGCTTCAGAATTGTATTTGGGTTCCTAAATAAATGAACTTGGTGTGATCTCACAGCTTGCCTGTCTCTCTTTCTCTTCTGCCACCATGTTGGCTAATTTCACTACATTTCAAAGGGATTCTGATCTCAGTGACAGGCGTCTAAAGGCTTGTGAAAATAAACATTGAGAAGAGAAGGGAGATATTTCAGTGCCCCTACCAGGGAAAGGCTGCCACCTTAGTAGCTGCTGAAGGATCCACAGAACATGTTCAACCTTGAGACGAGAATCGACAGGGAAAGAGCAGGACCACAGGGGAGCATTTCTCATCCTGGTAGTCTTCTCCTCCCTCCCCTTGCACCTTCCTTCACCAAGCATGGTGTCTCCTGGCCACCTCCTAAGCAGGAGGCTGAGGCCAGTGCTGAGCTCGAGGAGAGGCTAATGCATTTTCAGATTAGCAGGGTCAAACTTCTACCACTCCCCACAATCTGGGAAAGATGCAGCCTTTCAGAGGGGTTGGCTAATGCCCACTAACATAATGAAGACGGGACCACCATGGCCCTGGACAGTGACAGCGGGCTCATGGAGGGGAGGCTGCTCAGACCTCATGTTCCCTTGGGAGGCTTCCATATGGACAGCCTGGATGCGTAGGGGTGAAGGGCTATATTCATGCCACTAATTAAAAGAGGGTCAAAGAGTGATCCTTGACCAAAACCGGCTCATGTCCACTGTGGAGATGGAGATTTCTTTTTGGAGAGGTGTTGTTGGAGACACCAGAACACAGCCAAAGTGAGACAGCAGTTAAGCAACATGAGCAGTCAAGACATCCAGCACTTGCTCCCTGGACCTGTTATTTAGCAGAGCCGTATTTTCCCAAGGTGGCCCCTGTTAGGAACAGCACAGTCCCTGTCAAGGCAGTGGAGCTAGCTCCAAGAGGACAGAGCAAAAAGCTGCTGGCGTGCACCATGCCTCTGGCGTCTCGCCAGGGGATGCCCTGGCATGAGCAGCACACATCCTGCCTGCCAGCAAACAACAATCTTTCATTCCCAAGCCTCATGCTTCTCAAATTGGCTGTCTTTTCCTGGGACTGTATGGCTGTAGGAACCAGGCATCATCATTTCCACTGCTTAAGGAGCGATTTATGTTAATTGGTATGATCACTTTGTTAGATCTACAGGATTTACATGTAACAAGGAGGTAAGTAAGTGACCCAGGCGCCTACAGACCCATTAGTGCGACTTCACATAGGCTTCTGAACAAGCAGCTTGGTGAGTGGCAGAGGTATCTATCAAGCCTGGCTTTCTGCGTTCTCCAGTGGCCAAGAAGGCATAGGCTTTGGTGAGTGGTCTCCCCAAGGTGGAGGTTTTAAAATGTTGCTCTTCCAGGTGGACACTACGATGCCCAACAAGGGTAAGATCCCGCTTTGGTAGGAACACGAATAAGATTTCTTGCCTCCACCTGCAAGTCTGTTTTTGCATAGGAATGGATTTTAATCTTTGTGAACTATACTCCTTTGACAAAGCTGTTTGAAATCGGCCAAGAGATTCAAATGTTACTAGGACAAAGAAAGATAACATGTTTACATGCACATGCACACACTTATTACCTAAAAATTGTTTCTTTACTAAATCTTGCTAAGAGCTGTACAAGAAAATGCGATAAAATACAGCATGGGTTTACCAAACAAGCCCTCTCTCTGTTTTTGATAAGAGACTACATTTTTTGGAGGAAGGAAATGCAGTAGACCTAGTCGGTCTGGACTTCAGCAAAGCATCTGATATAGGTCCACATGGGAAATCATTAGTTAAGCTTGAAAAAATGGAAATTAGTGTGAGAAATGTATAGTAGGTAAGAAACCAGCAAGTGGGGACATAATGAGAGAGGCACTATACATCCAGAGACAGGCTCTGCGCCTTTCTTCCAGAACTGGTCCTGCGGCCTATTTAATTTAATATCCTCCATTATGAACTCAGTGCAAAAAGCACCTGCATGCTAATCAACTCTGGCAATAATTTTAACTTGAGGAGGTGTGTAGGGGTAAGGGTGCTATTTTGATCCAGAAGGAGAGCAGAGAAAGTGAGAAGTGGGCTTTTCCTTGCCATGCGACACTGGCGATCATTGCGGGTGGGAGTAATGGAAAATGGTTACTGCCCTTTTAACTTTTTTTATTTGGCTGTGTCTCTGTAAGCCCAGAGAAAATTCTCTCTATTGCATAGAGAAAGTATTTGATAACTCTGAGGATCAAACTGAGGAAGAGGGCAGAGCGTATTAGTGCAGAGGGCAGGGCTGCGCGTTCAGGGCTGGGTCGGCGGAGCATGGTTTGAGCTCTCCTGGCTGCCCTGGCACCAACCCTGCTCACCTCACCCCTCCGACTGCCTCCGCTCTGCCAGAGGGAGCCTCCAGTGTGTGGCAATCACGGCTTAATGCTTCAGTCATTGGGTGACCAGATCAGGAGGACACATTTCTGTGGACTGGGTCCATGCAAGCCTTGAACCAGCAAGACCCAGGATTCCTTTAGCAGTTATGATGGGGAGCTGGAAATTCCCATTCCACCTTAACTGCATGTTGTTCTTTCCCCCCCATTATTTAATTTCCTAATGAACACTCTTTGGATCACATAGATCCCTTCTCGTTGGAGGTTGACTGACTTTCACATACCAGCAGTGCTTTATGATGTGCTTCGTAAGAGATTAACTCATCTAATAGCCACGTCCCTATGAAGCCTTCCAAACCTTGCTCCCCTGCTCTTTTCCACTGCCAGCTACAGTAGCACTTGTACATGTAAAGGACAGTATAAAAGAAGACAAAATGAAAGTAATTTGCCTGTTGACATCATCCAATTGTACATATACATGGCGTTTTTCAAGTAACTCTGACTGCCCACAGAATTCATTACTGCAACTTGTTCAGGCTCTGGTGCTCTCCTTCCACCCATGATGTCCTCAGTTATATTATCATTAACTAGTTAGATGAAGGTAGATGATGTACCAAAGAAATGTGTGAAGAAAGCGAGCAAAGCTTAACGGCAGTAGAAAATGCCGATCTGCACAATTTAGATGAGAAAGGCCCCTCTTGAAGAACTGAAGGGTGATGTGGACTACAGAGGATGGGGCAGGAAGGCTGCCTGGAGCCTGATGCTTTGATAAGAGCAGCTGAATAAACCAACCCTGGAAATTCCTTATAGATCACTGTCTGAGAGCACCACTGATATATGCTAAATAGTCTTTTGATTCAGCCAAAATTAACCTAAGTTTGTTGTTCTTGTGCCTGCCTCAAGGTCCAAAGGCAGCTTCAGTGCCTGCTGGGCCACTTCTCTCTGCAACCCTTGAGGTGCCAACTGGCTGCAGGCTGTATGGTCCGGTTGCGTGGCAGGCACTCAAGGAGCCCCCAAAGTTAGGAGCAGTCCTGCCCTTTCCCCCCAGAACAAGCTGCAAAGGCTAACTGAAAATGCTGACCGGTTCACTGCCTTTGGTCTGCCCAATTCCCACCAGCGCTGCCTCCCAGCTTTTCACACTTAAGGCAAGTACCAGACCGAGATCATTCAGGAGGAGAGATGAATGACATGAAACACCGGAGGTACGTTCATTCCAAAGGACCTCACATATTTTACAAACCCAGGGACATGTTTTCAAATTTCTGAGCTTATATTAAGTCAGTGTCTAAATGAAGAGCTTGATCACACACAAATCCACAAGGGCTGTGGGACTTCACGGCCCTACAATCCTTGGTAACATTGTTTAAATCTTGACTTATGTTTCAAAACTTGGGCACCCAAATAAATACAAAGAATCTTTCCACACTTTTCCAACATGCAGCTGTACCTAGGGGTAACATGACAGCTACCCAACCATGCACACAGCATTTAGCGATGAAAAGTGAACAAAATTCCAATATATCCATTCTAAGTTTGGGGAAGAATGCAATTTCTTAACTATAACTGAAGCTGTTTAACTTTCCTGGCCTTGTAAAAATCCAAGAGATTCTTTCAAAGTGAGGAAGAAGGGTATGGGAATCTGTTGTGTTACTTATTTCTTATTCTCAAATGAATCTTCAAAACCAATAAGGAAGGCAGATGAAATTGCAAGTCCTAAAAAACCTTATAGTTTGCCTTTGATGGACCCATCAAAGTTCAAGCAACGGCCCTAGTACTTTAATATTTATTATCCTCTTTATTTTTATATTCTCAACCCACTCTCTTCCAGATCCTCACTTCACATCAGTCATAAATCTCTCCCATCCCACTGATCGGCATTACATCTGGATAAAATTATAAAAGGGTTAATATGAAAAGCATGCTTGTTGGATAGACTGTCTCTCTCCATTTAAATTCTTTCAATGCTCAAGACAATTTAAGTTTTAGTTATACATTCATCATCAGAAATACATTTATGCACTGATTTATATTGTGGATGAAATGTTTTTTATTTGTACGTACATAAAACTATAAACTTTTCATGTAAAACGTAGCTTTGGAATATTACTAGTGGGCTATTAAGAACCAAGGAATTGAGGATTTGGGTTTTAAGATTTCATCTGGTGCATCGTGATCAAAATAATATGTGCTTAATCATGCAACAAGTATATATGCATGTATGTATGTTACCTTTTTGGCATTTGGAAAAAGCACAGGGATGAATCTGAAGTTCATACTTCCTTGTTGTATAAACTCGATCTGCATCTAGAATAGAACAAATTGCTAGATTTATTGTAATGACACGTTAATTTTTCTTCACATGCATCTGAATCCTCTGTGTTAAAACATTTGTTGCTTGCTTAAACTGCTCTTCTGTTAAGTGATTCGATCTATTGCTGGTGGACTCGGTACTGTTTTGTTTGGCCACTTCATCTGATTCTTCATTACTACAGAAAGGATACAGGGAAGATCCGTTTCTTGAGCATTTAGTTCTGTGGTGTGAAATAATTGTGGGTTTAGCTGCAGTTGCAATCCCATGAAATCTATCTAGAACTGACAAAGCTTGACTTGACTAAGGCTCCTGTTCAGTCTCCAACAGGGTGAAAGATTTCAGCTGGAGGCCAGCTCAATGTCCAAGCTAGGACCAACCTGTTCCCCATGTCCCAGCTCCGTGTCTGAGCTGGGACACAGCCTGTCCCCTGTGTCCCCGGACACAGGCATCCCAGGGGTGGTAAGGACAGCAAAGTACTGCTGAGAGCTCATCTGTTGGTGACAGCTTCTGAGAAGTTTGACTGCAGGATCAAACTGGGAATCAGATGGGTTATAGGGTGAGAAAGACAGCAAACTGCAAACTGAGGGAGAAAGGATGAGTTTCACGGCTCTTTGGGCTCTTCTGGGCTAAATGTCCATCTTGTGACAGACTGCAGAGATGGGCTTCTGTGACCCCCGCTGGTCCCCTGCCACCCTGTACCCCCAGGAGCCCCCCCTTTGCAGCTCTGGCCTTCACTTTGCAATTCTACCTTTCAGCCAGCTTTACTGCTGCCTGAAAAAAGACTTCAGTTACAGGATGGCCAAAGTGATAGGGGCTGGTTTACAGGGAGGAAGGTCAGGCAGTGTTAGATAAGATTGTGCTCAGGGCTCTACGACAGGGCAACAAGGGCTCGAGAAGGCGAGGGAGGGAAAAAAACATAGAACAATAAAGAATATGGAGGAATAAGATGAGCATGTTTAATAGGATTTTTCTTCCTTGAACCTCTTAGCAGATGTTAATGAGCATACGGAGCTGATGAGAGGGAGGATTAATGAATTCCAAAGGGGGGTGTTTAACTATGGGGATTAGGGAAAACAAAGCAAAGAACCTGTCATTTGGAGACAGATTTGTCTTTTGAGAAGAAGAGACAGAGTCTTTGTAAAGCAGTAAATGCATGTCCTTGCTTACCATCCTGTGGATGTATTTAGTATGTAAGCCATGTTCATCCCTGTCCAGCTGGGATTCAGCCCCTTCCACATCCTGTTTGTATTTTGGACTGATTGCTATGATTATCATCACCGTCTTCTGTTAGGGAGAAAAGCACTTTTATGAAATTGGGAAACGCAGTGTGTTTAGTAGAAGCAGATCGGAAATCTGCCAGTTTGTGTTTTAAGTGATCTTTATGTTCTTGGCAAACATGAAAGAATCTCATTCATTCTGGCAGGAAATACAGGAGAACTCATACACTCGTTCTCCTCATTATTTCTCGAGATCTCATAATATAGAAAATCTAAATGTCAAGAGATATATTAGCAGCTACCAGTTTGCAGTTGGAATCCCTGTAATAAAAACCTACTTTTTATCAGTGTAGCATGTCTATGTACATACACAGAAAAGTTTTATCTTCAAATTCAGACCTCAATGTTTTCCAACAGCTTATGTAAAAGTGCATCTATTTAACCATCGATGGCTTTTTACACATAAAGCCACTAAAAGCAGTTGTCTGTGGAAGCTACATCTAGGGCTCTCAGCAACAGAGACAGCAACTTTTCTTGCTGATCTCCTTAGCAGCAAGGTGTGCAGAGAGGTGGCTGTGCAGAGAGGTGGGCTGTTGTGAACGGCCTGGGCAGGTTTTGGGGTACCTAGCAGCTCTGTCCCACCTTGCCGCAGTGGGCTGAAGGCAATGCTCCTTGCCTTGCTGGGACAGCCCGGATCCTGCCTGTGACCTTTTAATCGCAGGCCCCCACTGAGCTCAGGTTTCCACAGAGGGGCCATCCTTCATATATGGGAAACGTCTCTCCTTCTTAATGGTGGGCCAGTGAAGAGGCTCAGCAGATGAAAGCCTCCTTACTTGTGTTTACCTAGGGCCTGTCTTTTATCCCCGCCACATCAGGCTGCGTAAGGCTTCCAAGTCTGTGGCTCGTAGTCAGCCTGGCACCTAATTAACTCTTTCCTTCTGTGCAATATCAAGGGAATTTGCCCCACCACAGGGTCAAATACGGTAAGGAGCCATTATCGCGTACACTGACTTAACATACTCCAGAATTACGTTTGCTTGTGCCTGATATGCATGTAAGCACTTACAGATGTTGAGGGTTTGCAGAGACATGCCCAGCTGCACACATCCCCCTGCTTGTGTCCAAGCAGTCCCTTCTTCCTCACACATGTAAAAGTTTTGAAGTTAGAAACTGCCTCTACAGTCAATGGAGGAAAACAGACATTTCTGGGGCAGGCAGTCAGAGAAAGCCTCATGTGAAGAGGGGGAATTGCTCTCTGCACATACTGGTCTCTCCTACTGACTGTGCAGGAGTCCCAAGGGAGATCTGCCAGTTTGTATTTTAAGTGAAAATAATGTTCTTGGCAAAAGAAAATTCACCTTGGTTTCTAGTTTCAGTACCTCCATTACACAAGGTAAGCCCGAGTGTAACCTGTCCTGATGAAAGCCGCAAAAGGCATGACTGTATTGCTGCAGCAGAGGCCCCAAGCTGGCTCTGCATACAGTAGTAGCATGTCTGTGTGGTACTGCACTTGAGCTAAGTTGTCCTGCTGGCCACCTTTAGGAAAATGGTGTAGTGCTATCTCAGATGGTTGAAATTCCTTGCTTGGGTGACGGAGACCCCATGACTTTGTCATCCTGTTCCTGAGCCATGGACATCTGCCCAGAGTAAGAAAGAAATCAAAGGAAGCCACCCCATGATGACATGTATCGAGCGACAAAATTGCCAGTTTGTGTTCAGCTGTGCTGGTATAATGGGACCACTTGGCTTGATCCTATAGGAGATGTGCACTCACTGCTCAGTTGAACTTCAGAGGAGGTTGTTGCTGTGGGGGACTGCACTGGCAGCGATATGAATCTCTATTTTACTGCTTAGATATATACAAAGTGATGAGAGCAAATCTATCATTCGACTTACAGAATACCAATTTCCAGTTTACACATAGGATGGTTTATCCAGAAGAACCATTCAGTGTTTTAGATAGCAACATAAAAGATACAGGTGAGAAGCAGGATGAACATTAGCCACTACTATGCAGCCTGGGATGAAATACAGCTATCACTTTAACCAAGCATAGCTAAAACCCACTATTTAAAAATGACATGGAGGAACAACTTGTCCAATGGCAGCTTCAGGCTGAATATAAGAACCAGCATTGGAATTTGGCAGTAATGCCAGGATTAGCCCTTCATTTCCTAAAGAAAGAGCTTTGGGACCATAAGATGCAGAAGTGAGTGAGATTTGCCTATGCTCTCGCTGCAAGGCCTCTGCCATTTCTGTAGGGACAGGGAAGACAATACTGGGGTCTTGCGTTTTGATTCTGCCCCTGTTGCTATTAGAAAAATTCAACCATTTTCCTCAGGTCACCTCTGCCGTGAACAAGGTTAAATTGCCTTTACATACATCACCTAGGTAGCGCTCCATCCACTTAATGATGTCAATACCGCGTACCGTGTCCTCAAATATATCAATCTGCAAGAGAATGAAAGTCTGTGGTGAGCATCCTTTTGCCTGTCCTCCCCATTTGGTGGCACTGAAAAGGCGCCTGCTCCTTTCCTTAGTTCCTAACATGCATTAATTCCCTTAGGAAAGAAACATCACACCCCCCACCACACACAGAGGTGCATGCACAACTTCTTCCCTTTCCACTGCGGTCCAGATTCGAGCTGGATGGGCACCCCAGGCAGGTGGAGGGGGGCTGCTGCAGGCACAACGCTGGGCTCCTGCTCAGCCGGCCATTCGACTGGCCGCCCTGCCCTGCCAGCTCCCAACTCCCAGGCATTTTTGCTCATCAGAACAAGAAACAACTACTGACGGTGAATGTTAGATATTCAACATTTGCAAACCGGCTTTTTTCCTCTAAACACCTCAAGAAGGTGAATGGTTGCCCACCTTCTCTATCTGTATTGCTGCAAATGTCCACTATTTTCTGGCTGCAAAGTTATATACTGTGTGTCAAGTTTTAGTTTCATATTGAACGAAATTTTCAGTGTGTGTGGTGGGCAGTCGGACAGGTCACTAATACTGGATGTAGTAACCCAGACTTCAGCAACAGCAGAGAGGCAGAGGACTTCATAGGACTGAATACGACCAACACTACTCACTTACGCTCAGTAAGCCCAGAAACTGGCAATCAATGGCCATGACCAATGCAGTAATTATTGACTTCTCCACGTCTTTGACAAAAGATTCATGTTCTGCTCTCAAGTCTTTCTTTTTCCCTTTTTGAAAGTAGAGAACATATTTGTTTCCCTGCTTTGGGGCCATTTTGCTATATATATTATTCTGCAGCATGCTTTAAGAATTGCCTGTCCAGCAAAGGTGCTATTAATGAGCCTTCTACTCCGCACCTCTACGGTGCCCAAAGCTTTCTTATGAATTGATCATAGAACAGAACTGCTGGAGAGAAGTATAATTGCAGTCTCTGGAAAAAATCTTTGATTCATGAAAATAAATAAGTGTGTGCAAAGCCCCCCACTGAGTTTAATTCAGTTTAATGATAGCCACTTGCTTAAATACTTTCCTGAATTGAAACCAAAGAGTGAAGGTTGAGGGGTCAGATAGCATATGCACTTGAAATAAGAAAATATGAATCAAGATTTTGATGAACACTGAATCCTAGAGCCTCTGTGGATGGTTCGCTTAGAGAGGGCTGTTATGATGAAGCAAACTCACGACAAGTTAAGTGAAAATCTGGATGGCTTATGGGATTAGACAGTAGGACACAGATTTTTTCAGGCCAGTGATTTTAGAATCCCTTTTAAAAGTATAACAAAGCAAATGAAACCATGAGATGGGCTGTTTCATTAAGCTGTGTGAAATACACCCATTTTAGATCATTTTTTAGCAGAAGGGTATTCACATCTGAAGAATCAAAAATGTAATAACATCACAGAAGAAAAGCTGGGATGGGACGAACGTGAAAATTGACTTTTTCTGATATTGATATTACAGATCAAATATGAGACAATGTTAATGGAATAGCTCACAAAACCTCATACTATTGCCCATCTGGTGTCACTAAACGGAATTTTCCAGGGTCATTATTAAAACCCATTTTAAAGCATAAAGTTCAGTTAAAATATGAGCAAATGAAAAGGCAAATAATTTAAGTTACAATTTTTAAAGCCAAGGCTAGTTCATTCTATTTGTATCTTCTTTAACCTACAAAACGTGATGACAAACAGAAAAACATTTACAAGGACTGTGTATCACCTCTGCTTTTTTAAAAAATGTCTCTTTTCTCCCCTGGTTGAAAGCAATTTTCTCTGGAAGGAATACTTACAGCAGTTTGAAATCCATTTACAAGCAGGAAGTTCACAAATTTCATAACCTCCACCGCTGTGTCCACCGAATAGGTTATAAAGACCTTGCCTAGGAGAGAGAGTCCGTATGAATATGCGATGCGTTGAAATACACCATTTGGAGGGCGAGACGTTCACAGCCCTCCTTTTGCACCACGCTGTGGGTTCTGCCTGCCTACGTCTCTTCAGATTATTTATGAAATGAATGCAGGATAGCGCAGTGGCTTGGTGTTGAACTCGACCCCCCATCCAGAAACCTTGGTCTAGGTTTAAGCTCCTACTGCCTTGCCGCTGGCGAGCACCCTCGTGGAAGCTGGAGAGGGTAACATCATTCTGCTGCTCGCCCTGCCCGGCTGCCAGAGCTGCTTCTTCCCCAGCTCCTTGTTGTCATACGTGAGGTTGGGCCCTCACCCGGATCTCGTGCCACCTGCACTGGCTGCAACCGGCAGCTTTCTGCCACAGCTTTCTGCCAGACCTCATTGGTCTGACTGAGAGCCGGAGGAGCCCTCACGCATGCCATACTGCCTCACCTTATAGCAGCGTTACCACCCTGTGCAGGCAGGATGGATGGCTGATGACAGCAATGTCTTCAGCTGCCCTTGCCATCCTGGAAGGAGTTTTCTTACTAATTAAAGAATCATGGATTTGCAGGTTGGGGTAAACCAGCTGGCTAATCTAATCCAGCTGTGCGTGTATCACAAATGACACAGTTTTATCCAGTAATTCCTGTATCTGGGACACACTAACTGATAAAGTAGGGTTTATCCAAGAGTGGTATCCGGTGTCATAACTCACTCCTACAGGCCAGAGAGATGCAACTCTCTGGATTTGAAAGGTGACGCACAAAATGAAGAATAAAGGAAAAATCAAAACCTCGGGAGAGTTGTGGAAGGTTCTTAGCAATGGTACATCTCACCTGCTAGCCAGCACGGCATTAAGAAGGAAACCAGTTTTCTGAAATGTGGCTTTGCCTTAAGAGTTGAAGGGTGAAAGCATTTCAGGGGCCGGCAGCAGGGGAAGCACCTCAGCCAGCACCTGTGCCACCCTCAGCCCTCACCGTGGGCTCCTGGCCCAAAGTCCCCTCCACTCACCAGGTCAGGGAGAAACTGAGGTTGAGACTCGACATTTTTGTCTGGTTTGGGACAAAGGCAGAAACACTTTATCCCTATGGCTTTGTTTGTTATTAGTCTTTTACTGTAAGCTTCAGTGCCTCCTGCCTCAAAGGGACATCCTGTTTAGCAAGAAGTCTTGAAATCAATCTAAACAGTATTTGTTTTTTGTAAACAAAATAACAAGCAATTAATGACAATTATGTTTTCAGGATTCAAGGGGATAATTCCATCCCACCAAACACGAATGCTCACACCCTACAGATGTGATGACACTCAGTATTTTCTTTTCTTGTTGTCTTTGTGTCTTAATGTTGTTCCCCCTGCCTTCTCTCCCCCGGAGCTTTCCCACCTAAAACTGTCAGGCTGCACTGTAAAATGTTGCACAGAACAAATTTGCTAACCACTTACGCAACTCCTCCGGCAAATTGCTGGTTCTCAGCGTTCCCTTGGCTGCAGGGTTACTGAGAGGTCTCGGGACAGCAGCTGGAGATGGAAAATTGTCAGAAGGACAACAACATGCTTCATCTGGGCCGCATGCCTTGGGGGGAAGCTGACCATTAGGTAGCTGGTTGTATAGCTGGTTTCTACAAAGAAAAGGAAGTGAGGATTTTAAAATATTTATTTTCAGGTAAAATTCAGATTTTTTTTCTGTTAATAACACACTAAGAACTTTATCTGCATATTAGCTAGGAAAAGTTCTTATAGAAATGCTTGGCTCAGCTGTTACTACAGCATCTTTTAAACGGATACCTTGGTGACAGTCTACCACAAGACACAATTTATTGCAGAAACAACGTTAGCCACAGGAAATAAATGCACCTCATAGTTGAAAGCTGTTCAGTTTGCAATTAGCAGAAGCAAAGGCTGTTTCTGAGCGAGAAATAATGCTGTGCTGTGAATGTTGGTAGGCACGTACGGGAGCAGGGTGGCACTTGGGTAACCTCTTCCCATCACCTAAAAGGTGCTTCATGGCACCTCAGGTGCTCCCAGGATGTCCTGTCCAGCACAGGAGGCACAGGACAAAGTGGGGATTGGGAAAAATGGGGGACAGGGCACTCCAGCTCCAGCTCTGGCACAGCTTGGAGGATCTCCAGTTTTGGACAAGACTCGAAGTTTTGCTAAAGGGAACAAAGTTAATTTCTTGACCAGCAACAACAGACCAATGAGGATTTCTCATGTTAGGTACCTGCACTCTGGACCTGCAATAACCTTGCCTAACGTCTCCTCCACTGTACCAAACAGAGAGAAAGGGATGATCTTAGGAACCTTAGCAGTTCTTGTCCTACTACACTTTGGTTTTACAGTTTAAGTCAATAGGAAGGGGAACCTATACAGATTTTTACATGAGGTGTGCTTTGAACCTGCTGGGCTGAATCTGTTGGACAAGTGTTAGGTTTCTCTGGGAGCTTTTCCCCACAGAGCAGTGATGTTTAGTCAATCAAGCCCACTCTTTTTTTTCTTTGCCTTCCTTAAATGAATGATGACAGGCTGGTCACAGCATGTTTTCTGTTGTCACATTAAGATTTGGTTTATTCATTTTGGTACAGATGTTTTCTGTTACAAAATACTCTATAGGCAAATATTACCAACATATAACTGCCGTTCTGGAATCAGCATGCAAACACCAGCCACACAGCCACAGGACAGAATCCGCGTCTTCTGGATTTCTTTTAGCAGAAGAAAATACCAAGAAAAGCAACACGTCCCTCATCAACAGCCACAAAAATCTCATCTGTGGCTAACTTACAGATCTTCCCAAAACTTCACCTTATCTAACAAATGCGCCAAAAATTCGGAGTCTGTTTTTAAATTTTACTACTGCAAAGGATACCCACTACTCCTCAGTATTTTTCCATTTTCATACAAAATCTTCAGTGCAATTATCTCTGCTGCTGGTACTGCCTTATCTTGTTGTCACTTTTCTGTCACAGCCTCTAACTTTTCACAGGCCAGAGCAGTGCAGTATTTCAGTCACTCGCCCTCTTTTGTCCCGCCTGTTCTCCCAGTTTTCTGCCAAGACCATGTCAAATAAGTGGACGTTTTCAAACACAGATGCCTGTAAATATAGCATTTCTAAAAGTATTGTGGCACTTAAATAAAAACAGTCTGATTTCAGATGTTCTTAATACCTGAAGCTTCAATTTGTCTTCAGGTAGCTGAGTCTGGAGAAAATCCTGCGTGGGTAGTATTTCCTATCTGTTAATGACATACTTATAAGGAGGGAGATATAAGGCGTGGTAAATTAATATTTGAAACGCAGTCAAAAAGCCCTGGATGAAAAGTACTAGACATGTGGTGTTTTATTACTACATGAAAAGTCATACAAAAGGCTGCAAACTGCAATGTAGAGATATATCAGCAACGGACAAGATTTTCTGCCTTTTTCTCTGCGCTACAGAATAGATAAGAAGGAAATCACTGGAAGCCAATGATTGAGGCGTCCCAGGCTGGTACAGCATAAAGCTGAAGACTGCAGTGAGCCGCCGAATTGACCTTTGCTCTCAAGTAGGAGAGCTCTAAGCTTTCAACTGAGACATTTTTCAACCCCTCATCCCTTTAACCTTCGAGTGTTTATCTTCCTTAATGCGTGCATTTGAGGGTGAACTGTAACAACATATCAGGTATCCGGCTTTGAAGTTCTCTAGGGTAAG
Source organism: Pelecanoides urinatrix (assembly GCA_013400755.1). Lineage (NCBI taxonomy): Eukaryota > Metazoa > Chordata > Aves > Procellariiformes > Procellariidae > Pelecanoides > Pelecanoides urinatrix. Next base: position 92,394 of record VZTQ01007670.1, on the reverse strand, counting down.
GTCAGGCCCCTGCTGGGTGTAAAACAGCAAATAAAGAAAACTACCCAGCATCTCGCATGTACCTCTGCAGCCCGGACACACTAACATTACAAGGCTTCAGAATTGTTGGTTGAAAGCCCATAAAATCAGATCAGAGGAGCTTCCACTGCACATAACCCACCCCCCCGAGGCGCACTTACGGGAATCGAGGAGGACCAGGGGAGGGGCATGTCCTCTGGGGTGGTCGGTCTCCTGTGCCCTTGGGAGCACGAAGGTTTGAGTAATTTGGGATGACTTGCTGGGCTGGGCGGATAACTCTCATGCAAGGTCCAGGAACAGGAGGAAGCGGTTGCGATGTATGTGCAAAATGCTGGTAAGGAGCTCTGCCACCTGGGAGGGTGAGAAAATAAAGGTGGCAACTATCATTTCAGCCAATACATTTTTGCCTCAGTTTGTGTTTATTCTTTTCCAGGCACGTCCTCCTTCATGTCTAGGGAAACTGAGCAGTTTGGGGGCATTTGCAGGTATCTCAGTCTGAAAGAAGCCAGATTAAGGAACGTTTCACAGTCTGAAGTTTCCTTTTTCCCATTCACACACGACACGGTTCAGGTCCCTGCCCTGGGTTGGGCAGCTGGGACAACTGACAGTTAAACATTCAGGGCTGCTTTGTCCCTGCGCTTACCATGCCTCAGTGGTTTTTTGGTTTGTTGTTTTTTGTTTTTTTTTTTTAAATTTAATTTCTTTTTGGCAATAACTTGTGAAAATGAATCATCCCAACGTTCTCATGAAAGCAGATGCAAAATCCTGGAACAAATCAGTTTGCAACACTAAGGCTAAACAGACTGTGATTATTGTAAATGAAAAGAGAAAAAAATAATCTCTTGGTTTGTTACTTCACCCTGTATGAATTTTCTGCCTAAGTGACCTTTTAAGGCCTCATTGCTGCTCCTGTTGCCATCCAGGAGGCTGCAGGGGAAGCCCGAAGTGACAATTTTGCTCAAGGAATTCTGAAAAACCTTACTGTTGTTGGCCATGCACACATAATGCTGTTTAATAACTAACATACAGTGGAACTGTTGGCGTAAACTGAAGAGAAAGCAATGTAAGCTGTTTGTTTCCCAAACGGGAAAAACTTTTTTATTTTTTTTTCAGTCTTTCTGCTTGCAGTTTTCATTAGCAGCAGCCCTGCACACTTTCAAGCTGCTGTGCGCAGATCAAAGTCCAGCCTGGCAGGGCTTATTAGCACTGCATGATTATGGTGTTATGAGCTGCCTCTGAAAGCTGCAGTACTCAAACACTCTTCCCCCCCTCCCCGATTGCTTTTTTAAATCCTCTTAGCTACTTTGGGGTAATGTTTTCCTTTTCCTAGCAGCCATGAAGACTAAAATTTTTTTACAAGGGGGAGCAAAAAAAGGAAAGAAACCAAAGCTTTGATTAAATAGTCCAATTCTAGGAGCCAATACTTAAAAAAAACCCAAACAACCAACCCCACAACTGCAAAGAGATTCCTGATGAAACCGTGAGTCGGCAACTTCGTATTTGATGAGATTGCTTTAGCAGATTTTCCCGCTCCCCCTCTTAACTGTTTGCAACAGGACAGGGTGAAAGAGGCTGGCAGAATAAAATGGAAAGTGAATATGGTCTTCTCATGACCAGCTCTAGGGAAGGTGGCAGGGCTCTGGGAGATTCAGTTTGGTTTACAGGTTTTTAGGCCAATGTTTCACCAGTTTCCTTCGGATCTATCTGATGCTACAGTATTTTAATGGACATAACCACTGCTGTTCAGAAGCACAGCATGGCCAAGCATGCGTGCCCACACGCCAACAGCTCTCATACATAAATATCTGAAATAATGGTCCCTGGGCACATAGCATTGCTGTGAGGATTTCTTTGACTTCAGAAACAGTTTTGCTGTTGTATCTCAAATAGCAGGTGTCCAGAGCCAGCTTAGAGCCTACGGGCACAATCCAGGCTATTGCTATTCCCTGGGAGAGGCGTGTTGCAACACACAAACTGCAGAACTTTGTTGTGGGTTGCCACTGCCCAACAATTATCTGAAATGCAAGGAGCTGTCAGGAGGTGATTTACGCTGTACCGGGCGTGTGAGAAACAGGAGTACAGTTGCCAGCTTCTTGGTCCTGATCAAATCTGCTCCAGCCATCTGAGTTTATTTTATTCCTTTTGCCCTCTGGATATGGTTGAAACGGTAGTGTTTTTTTAAAGAAAGCCTTTCAGAGTTCCTGCTTTAAAACAAAATGGCCTCATTCAGTAAACGTCCTACTTCTCACGATGCCCGCGTGTGGAGGAGGTAAATAGTGACGGGTGTTGTGCAACCAGCTCTTTGTCTGCTTAAAGCTAAACTGAAAGGAGAAGGTACGAAAAGAAAACCGGAGGACGTTTTGCAAATGTTCAGCTGTAGACATTGATGAAAGTCCATCTGTAGCCCCTTCCCCTTTACAAAGTCCCAAGATCAGAGGTGGAAACTGAGGCTCTGATACCCTCTCCCTTTCATATACCTAATTATAGCACATTGCTGGAATGACAAAATTCCTTAAACAGATGTAATATAAATGCTGTGGAGTCAACAGAAGGTTAAAAAAAAGGGGTTATCAGAACAGGCCTACAGCTTTTTATTACAAAGCCAGCCCAAAACGGGTCGGGGTCTCATGAGTCTACTGTAATATAAATAATATTAGAACTATGATATTGCTGTTGAATGTTCAAAGCTCACTTCATAACAGATAAAAATCTCGGAGACTGAAAAGGAATACTAATTAATAGCAGGCTGTAAACTGCGTTGTAGTCTCCAAGAGCCAAATCACCCGTATTGATGGAGTCACATCAGTGTTCAGTGATACAATCACCAGCAGCTGAGAGGGCTCCATTTTAAGTAATGAGCTTTCATTTCAGCTGACAACAGAAAAAAATGAGGATGATGGATGTCACGCTCTTTTGACATAGAAATAAAACACATGGGTGAGTTTGGTCATAATGCTGGGAGATACTATTTACAGAGATCAAGGGTAACCTCCCATCCTGGTTCTGGCAGTAAATTCTCAACTTTGGGGATCCAAGTGGGAGCAAGGAAATCTATGAAAACAACAGGAATTAAGTTGGTATAGGAGGCTGCTGAATGACTGATGCGAGGAGGAAGGAAATTACTAGAATATGAAATAACAGCAGGGAGAAGGCTGTGTATGCTCAGCGTGACCAACAAAGGCTAGTTTCTAGGCAAAATCGTTAGCCTTCATTTGATGAGTAACTGTGAGGTCATTAACTTTTTATCTGGCTCAGAGGTTCTGCATCAGAGAGCCCGGCTGCATAGCCCAAAAATCTGGAAATACAAAATGGACTGCAAATAGATATTTAAAAAGGTTAATAATTGCATGCCGTGCATTGCCATTAAGTACAGCAGGAAAAACACCAGCCTGGTGAATGATGGCTGTGATACACCCAGAAAACCTCCCGTGGGGTGAGCGGTGCTACTCACATGGGCCCTGGGGGTGCTGCTCTGCCGGGCAGCGGTGCCCAAAGCAGCCGTAGGCTTGCGAGGAGGCGTTGGGATGGGGCAAGTGCTGGCACATAGGGCACTGCTGATGCTTAGGTCCAAAAAACTCTCTGGAGATCAGTGGTCCTGGGAGGTCCTGGGGGTTCAGCACAGACACCAGCGGTAAGGGGGGCTCCAGGTGCCTGATGCCCATGACGTCTCGTGACTGGGAGTTGTACCCTGTGTCCACGGTGCCCAGCTCTGCTGGGGGTCTGTTTCCTGAGGGTTGCTGTGACTGTGAACTCCCTTGGCTGCTCTCCTCCAGCAAGTCCTCAGGAGCGTCAGACAAGCTCTGCTCTGATTTACTGGAGTTGTGCCCGGTGTCAGCTGAAAGCTGTGATCTTGGCTGCATGCCTGGTTCATCCATAGCTACAAGATGCATCTTGGAGGGAACTACTCCAGCTATTGATTCACCAGGGGAACAGAAGCGTCCATCTCCATCAGGATTGGTGTATTTCGACCACAAGCTGCTGTCCGGCTCCATGGATGGTGCTGACTGATGACATGCTGGTGCTCTGCAGAGGCATGATGGATTGGCCACAGGCTGAGGCGTTGGAGTGACACACAATCTCTGGGACTCCTCATCCTCTGTATCTTCTCCAGAAGGCTGCAAAGCCTTTTCCAAGGGAAATGGGGACCACGGCATGGATTCATCCACTTCAACTGGTATGCTTCGACCCACAAAAGTGCCTGAAAAAGTGGGAGAAGAAACACTGTTGATTGACAGTCATACAGACAAATGCCTGTTGTCAGTCATCACTCAATGACTGTGAGCTGGAATACTGAAGAGCAATAGGTATTCTTTATGTTCTTTATATATTTACATTTTTTAAAGAGACAGGCAGAAAACAGCAAGAAAGGCCTGGCTGAAAGAAGGAAGTAGAGGGTTAGCTGGAGTGTGGCTAGCACAGCGTTATAATTTGGACTAACCTGATACAGAGGCCATTTCCAAGTTTTTTAGTTGCACCGGAAACGAGAGTCAGCTGCCTTACTGCAAGGCCAGGATTTTCCAGCAAACTGGAAAACAAGAGAAAGGACTCTTGTCAACATGGTACAGTTTCACACAGGCAATAATCCTAAAATAACTCTATCTCAGAGACTGGAAAAGAAATACTGGTTAGAGTTCTGGAAATCGCATTGCGCAAAATAGACGCTTTTATGGGATTTCTGGAACTTACTGTTCCTGCTGAGACTGGAGCGGGGAAAAGCACATGAACTGTCTCTCAGAGGTAATTTCTGCACCTAACAAAAGAGCAGGCTGCTTAGGTCTGGAGGTTTGGCACGTTCCAGGGAATAAAATCACTTGCAATTATTTAACTCCGGACCTTCTAATAATAGCTTCACACCGATGCCTCGAATCTGAACTTCACCACACACCTAGCTGTAAAAAAAAAACTCCAAGGCTTGTTTCCAAGGCTTGCTGCTTATTTTATCAAACCACTTCATCCAGCCTATTATCACATGGCTGTTGTTATTTCAAATTATTGAAAATTAAAAGACAATTTAGAGATGTTAGTTATTTTTGGATTTTTTTTTTCCTTCCTTCGGAATTGGCTTGGGCCCAAACATCAAAATTGTCACTTTCTTTTGGGGGTGCTGCCAGTAAATTTGGTCCAGCCAAGCAATCCCTGATGATGGATGCCTCTGCTCCATCTTCACTCAGAATGACAGCAGCGGTGATGGGTGAATGCTGAGTGGGCTTCAGGAAGTGCAGCCATCTTCATCCTCTTATACAGGGGTGCATATTAGCTTGCTTGCAGCAAATTTTATCTGTTACCATGGAGTACAGAGAAACAAGCCTGGTGCTCATCATTTCCCCAGCCATTTTCCTTCTATCACGTTGAAGAAGCTAAAATCCCAATAGGAGAGTTATCAGAGAAGAATGGACTGAGCACTCAAGCAATAAGAATGACAACGTTTGGCAACAGAATCTGGCTTGAAAGTCTGGTAAAGAAAGTCAAAATCACAACATGTTTGAGGAGCTTTTAGTGATCCAAGGATTTCTCCCAATACCTTGAATAGAAAGGTCAAATGAAGAACATATTCAAAAGATCACAGTATTAAAAACAGTTGAACAGGATCACAGCGATGTATAAGACAGTGTCCCAACATTTACCCTGGATCCCACAGCAATTCTGTAAAAGCAAATGGTGTGCCCCATGCTATAGGGCAAGAGTGAGGCTTTACATTTATGCTGATCAGATCAAATGACATGTATTTCCCCTCTGGCGTAGAAAATTCTGGGTGTAACATTTGCTGGGAAGTAGGATAAAAACTGTGCTTTGCTGCCGGGCTGCAACGTAAATATTCTTCCTCTGTGTAACTTAAAGCCTATCTATGCAGAAGATTTACCATATATTCATACATATCCTGTGTTGTAATAAGCACGTCCACAGGGAGAGTTATCCTGGGATAATTACAGTGGGATAATTACGCTGGTAAATTTTCCCATGTAGGCAAGTCCTCAGAGCAGCTATTAGTTGCACCAACACAGTGAACACGCTGCTGCTCTGGCAGCTGCAGCCCCCTGCGTGAGCGCGCTGGGTCTGGTGCCAAACCAGCTCCCTCCCATACGAGCACCCAGGCTTGGAACCCTGACGGTCAGCTCACCACCATCACACATCTCTCCCTGCAGTTTGCATCCCTTTTCCTCTACGCCACGTCACTAATGCCGGCCCTGCTCGCTGAGTCACAGTTCTCCGACAGTCATAACTGTGCGATGGGAAAGGGAAAACCTCGAGCTCTCATAATCAGCACAGGATGTGACAGGGACTCGTGCTGTGCTGTCCTGTGAGACGGTGGCAAAACGTCCTTTATCTGGGACCTTTGGTCAGATGGCAGTTTAAATGATGACTGCTCTGTGGTGGTGACTCACCAGGACAGCACAGTGCAAAGTCAGGTTTACACGAATCAGGGTGTAAAGCTGTCGAGTGGTCCCCTGCCAGACTTAGAGAAGCGCCTGTGAAGGTTAGGTGTCAAACTCCCTGCAAGGCATCTGCCTTTTGTTCATCTCAACAGCTTTGTAAACCTGACCCTTGGATCATCTGGCCTCAAAGTGCCCGTTCAGACATGCTTCGACTTGTGGATATCTCTGTCCATTTGCTCATAAGCTGGATGACGTGCACTCGAGCAGCACAAATCATATTGCAAACTCTTATTCCCCACACTGAGTATCTCCAGTGAACGGGTTCCTTGTGCAAAATTCACCCTGGTATTCACAAAGCGCAAGCTCAGCTGTGGGGTACTGGGGTACAGCTCCACCTCTTTAGCCACATGTGTTGTCTGAGCATCCCTCCCATTAGATATAATCCTCAGCAAACACCTAAATGTGGCTTTTCAGAGACAAATTTGCAATGCCTCATACACTAAGACACTTCTTTGATGGTGTCTGAAGCAGTTAGATCAAAATGCTAGAAAATACTTTGAATTCAGATCCTCTACGAAGGCTTGTTTTTAGTTTAGCACTGTGACAAGAAGAGATTTCTGCGGAGAAACCAAGAACTCAGTCCAGAGCTCAGTGAAGTAAATGGGAATCTCTCTATTGAGCTCAGTAGATTTTGGATCGGGTGTCAGATGGGATTTAAAAGTTACTAAATTCCTTTGGAGGCTACAACCTCCAAAGTTTTTGGTCTTTGTTTTTAGTTCCATTGCTAACATCTGGCTATCTGTGAAACAGATCATGCACGGACTGTGTGACCCTAATGAAAGGCACAACATGGGCAGAAAAATTTCAGACTTATTTTCTTCAAGTTTGTTATTTAGTGTATTTACTCTTCCTTTTGGAGGAGGGTTATTAAAACTTTGTTAAACTGTATTGCAAATGATTAGTTACCAAACTCTTCAAATGGCTTAGTTCAGAATAGTTTAAAAATACCTTTCCTGTTAGTTTAGCCCTCTGAAAGGACAAGCACCTCTTTATCTCTCAAATCAACTTAATATTTAAATGGCAGCCTTATTTCCTTCCTGCATAACATGAGCTAAACTTTATGAAAATTACTCCAAATATCTGAGTAAAAATAATTTGGTCAGATGATAGACCTGATTCCATCACTTGTGTTCTTACCTGCCAAAGCTTCTAGTTTTTTTAAATATGATTTTACTTAGACCTTGCTGCAGGATAGCTGAGCAGCGAAAGCTGAGCTTTGATACCCATGCACAGCCCCTGCTCCCGCGGGGCCGAGGCAGAAAGGCACCAGGGGGTCGAGGGCTCTGGTGTTCAAACAGATACATCATTAAAAAGGAGGAAAAGTGACTTCATCCTCCTCCTCCCTCGGTAGCTCTGGTTGGAGAGAGAAACTGTTACAACAGCAGAGCTCTGTCTGTAGAGATGGCCCCAAGGATAAATTAACCCCAGGACATGCTGAACACTTTTTGAGCAATGCTGGCAATGGTATGTGGATGGGAATTCCCGAGAGAAATCCCCATGCTGCTGGAAATGTTACAGATGATTCAGAAACATCCTCCTCCAACAGCAGTGCTTCAGGATGTTGTTTCTGCTCTGCTGAAGATCCTTGGCTTTTGGGAAAAGACCCAATGCTGAGCCCATTATCCTGGTATTTCATGTTGCCTCGTGCTGCAGAGTTTCATTAGGTTTCCTTTTCTAGGTAGCTTATCCTGCAAGTATAGTTATGCATAGGGCAGAAAAATCACTTACTTAGGTCTCCTGTGTTGAAGAATTAGGGTAAAGGAATGCTTCAGCATATAGAAATACCCTCAGAAACCTGTGGCCTGATCCCTTTTCTGGCATGGAGACCGCTGGAGAGTGTAGATCGTGCCCAATCTCATTTCCAAAGACACTGCAGCGTCCAGTCAGATCATGATATTGCCAGAAAGCTTTGAGAATTTAATATCCCCCCTGCACCTATGGCTATGCAGGAGATTACTGATAACCAGCTGGAGCCGTTGCATATATTCCCGCTTGTAATAAAGAGAAGAGGCCCTTCCTAAAGCGACAGAGTAGCCAGGCCTGGACTGCTCTCAAAAATGTTGAGGGAACTCCTTAAACCATCCTTCCTCCTTCTCTTCCTTCCTCTGCTCATACACCCAGTTCTGTAACATACATTAATTCAGCAAGTAACGTTCCCGGGTGGGTGCTCAGTGACCAAAGCTACTGGGAAGAAACCCCATCCCAGCTCCCTTGTGAGGCTTCCCACACCCGGAGAGGTTCTTCCACTGCTCCTGCCAGGGAGCCGGGAGGGAGGCTGCCCAGCCCCCCTGCTCACGGCCGGCTGCTGCTGGCGATGACCGTTCCTGGGAAGTTGCAGGGAGAGCATAAATGAAGGGGAACAAGTTCTTCTGCAGGTCAGTAGAGATGGGCCTGAGCACCCAAGTTTGAAGCAAGGGCCAAACTCCCCTAAAAAACGTGCGATGGAGGCAAGAGGCAGGCCAGGGAGAGAAAGGGTGTTGGGCTCGGGCTCATCTGTACAGTTTTCTTGTGGCTGATTGCAAAATCCATCAGGTATTTCATCTGTTTCCCAGCACAAATACTTGTCAGGATGCACTGTCCCAAAACACACACTAACCATCTATCTGCTTTTGATTAGAAAACTTCCGACGTGAAGAAACAGAAGACAGTCTCTGCAACAGGAACATAGCTGCGCTCCCCGTCACTTCCGGAGGGGGCGAAAATAACTTTGCTCTTTTGATCAAAGTTATATTTCTCTACATTGTTAAAAAAGGAAATATTAGGATGAAAAAGAAACCTCACCTTCTTTGGTGCACAACACGCAAGGGCGGGTTTTTTATTCACCGGTCATGGCATTTCTGAAATGGCACGTGTATAGATTAAGGCAAAGCTGAGATCACAAGGGGTGGGGACGGATGGGAATGTCTTGATTTCCAAATAATTCCTGTGTACTTTGGCTGAATCCTTTAAGCTCCCTGGTGCTGCTGATATCCATCTGCAGGATGGGAGTAAGCGGATGCAGAATTTGCAAGCTGCCGTGAGGATGCACACGTTGAGATTGCAACAAATGCTGTTGCCGTGGGGTCAGATAAGCATAAGTGTGTAAATACACTTGTCTTAAGTGCAGTTTTCTCTACAGAAACACTACACACAACGTTCCTCAAAAAAACCCAGAGACAAATCCTTTTAGGAAGAGCAAGTGCAAATGTGGGAATTGTTTTGCGTCTATAACCTAAATAAACACAGCCAAGGAAATCCAAGCTCCAGAGTTTCACACTTCACTCTGAAGAATTTTGGCTGCTGTCATCATGGATGCTTACCCTCTCCCTTGGGTACCCTCCACAGCAGAGACTAAGGCAATGATGTGTCACGTTCCTAGCTCAGATTTTAAGCCCTCTAGGGCAGGTAATGTTTATTTTTACGACTTCTGGAAAAAGTAGAAAAAGAATATGAAAACAATATTCCTCTTCCACACGCACTATATGGTTGCTCTTACATATTTTCTGCAGCCATGGCATGAAAGTCTACATGCACCAGGAGAACAGGAGAACATACTTTCAACCTTCCCTGTATGGCAAAGGTCACGTTGCCTTTTGCAGCACTAATGTTGCTTCACTGGGCAATCCACGGTGCAAAGGCTAGCGTAGACCTGATATTTTTCACCTCTTTAGCGTAGACTTCAATATGCATGTAATAGGAATGCTAGGCAATGAGTAGTAAGAAACTAGAAGTGCAACACCCTCAAGCAGTATCCAAACAGGCATCTCACATATAGGCAGCATTCCCTGCCAGCTTTCTAATATTTGTGAAATACGAAAATGTCTGCAATGATCTTAGGTATCGTTAAAAATGTGTTTGTTTTCCAGAGATTACTGCCCACCCATTTCTGATGCTGATAAAACTCCCATAGGCACTGAATAACACCCAAACTGGGATATCCCACAGCTCCGCTACATCTCAAAATCCTGACACAAAATTAGGGCTAGCTGAATGGGGTTGGACAGGGGGGCCACCCTGAGAGGCGTAAATATCCCCAGCCTGCTTTCCTATAGCTTCGTGCCTTATGTTGGAGCCTCCTAATAAGGTTCCTAATAAGGAAATACTTCTGGCTTTTCGCGGGGCTGATGTATCCCTCGTCCCTAACCGCCCTTCCCGCTCTGCAGCACGAGGGCTGCAGGCACGTGGGTGGCGGGAGGGCGCGGGGAAGCCGGGGGGACCTGACGTGTCTCCCTCAGCTGGCGTGAGAACAGCCTCGCTCACTTGCTTTCATGAAACGTGCAGAAACGTATAGATATCTTTCAGACGTGTACCTTCTGCCAAACTTCAAAAGCCACTGCTGGGGGTGGAGGGCACTGACAGACACGAACACCACAATTGCACATGCCTTGTTTCCTGCCTTAGAAAGGAAAAAAGAAAACCCAACCCCATAAAAAAAAAATACGGCATGCTTAAAGACATTGCCGGTTCTCAGCAAGAGCAAGCCCGACCTCAGAGGCTGACGGCATCGCAGGCAGCAGCACAGTCAGCAGACGCTTGCCAGCAGCCAGCGGCATTGGTGAGCACTCGCCGGGGCGCCAGCCCTGCCGCCCGCACCCCTCGCACCCCCATCGTCGGCATCACCCGCTGTGGGGCTCACAGCCCCGTCCCGTGGTGGCGGGGCATCGCTGCCTGCCCGAGATGGCACGGATAAGGCCAGGCCAGGCCTTGAACCCACCCAGGGCTTGCAGGAACTGGGAATTTCTAGTCTGGCAGTTGCCAGCAGCGGTCGAGGACCAGTAAGCTCAGATCTGCTGTTCTCATTGCCCAGCCAATGCTAGCCCTACAAAACCCATGTCCTGAAACAATGTTACTGTGTGAAATGGGAGTGGGTTTTATATGGCTGATNGAGGAGAGGGCCATTGGCCAAAAAGCCGCCTTGAGCTTGCACAGCCGTGCAGGACGGGAGCGGGATCAGGCCTGGCTGCTAGGCATTGCCAGGCAGCTATGTAAATAGGCAGGACAACATTTCGACACCAGGCGTGTCTGTTCCCAGTGTTTACCCCAAACCCTTCCTGATTTAAAAAAAAACCAACAAAACTGCAGTGAAATGGCTGAAACATGTTGTAACCATCTGTGAAACTCAGGCTATCATTACACGAGAGGAGGGGGAAAGGGAGTGAGACAACAATTTGAGGGAAAAAAACATCCACCGAGAGCCAGAAGTGGGTCAACAGCTAATTACAAACAGGGACCGAGAAAGGCAGCATCTCTAACACTTCTTACCTTGCGGGCGAGGGAGGCTCACGCTGAGCTGACCGAGGAAAATGAGAGGGCTGGCGTGCCTCCTGCGCACCCCGTCGCTCTCTTGGCGTGCCTGGGTCTCCTTCCTCAGGCCGGCTGGGCNATTTTATTCTAATTAAATACTACCGGCTCACTCCCACTGTTTCCATACCAACACCATGGAGAATAGTGCAAATGGGTCTACGATCCTGTTTTCTTGAGGAGAGGAGAGGAGAGGAGAGGAGAGGAGGAGAGGGCCATTGGCCAAAAAGCCGCCTTGAGCTTGCACAGCCGTGCAGGACGGGAGCGGGATCAGGCCTGGCTGCTAGGCATTGCCAGGCAGCTATGTAAATAGGCAGGACAACATTTCGACACCAGGCGTGTCTGTTCCCAGTGTTTACCCCAAACCCTTCCTGATTTAAAAAAAAAACAACAAAACTGCAGTGAAATGGCTGAAACATGTTGTAACCATCTGTGAAACTCAGGCTATCATTACACGAGAGGAGGGGGGAAAGGGAGTGAGACAACAATTTGAGGGAAAAAAACATCCACCGAGAGCCAGAAGTGGGTCAACAGCTAATTACAAACAGGGACCGAGAAAGGCAGCATCTCTAACACTTCTTACCTTGCGGGCGAGGGAGGCTCACGCTGAGCTGACCGAGGAAAATGAGAGGGCTGGCGTGCCTCCTGCGCACCCCGTCGCTCTCTTGGCGTGCCTGGGTCTCCTTCCTCAGGCCGGCTGGGCTTTTTTTTTTCCTCTTTTTACGACACCCTCCCTGCCTCTCCCAGGTAAGCGGCAGAACTGGCTCTGCAGCAGGAAGTGGAAGAGGCATGCACGGCACGGCACGGCACGGCACAACGCCGCCGTGGCGGTGGGAGAGCCTCTGCGGGGGAGTGACACTTTGAAGCTTAAAACTCTCTCGACATGCCTGTGTGCGGCTCTCTCCCTCTCTCGTAGGAAGCCAGGCTGCCTCTGTGTGAGCTCCACAGATAAATAACTGTAGGGGAAACCCAGTGTGATTCTTACATGGTGTGCCTCGCCGGGAAAGTCATCCTTTGCTTTTAGTCCTTGGTTGGTTACTGTCAATGCTGAACGACAAACCAACTGTGATTCAGACTACTGAAGACAATCACATGATGGGTGTAAGAACTATATAAACAACAAAAAAAGGATTTCTCGTCTGGTTTTTTTTTTAGGTTAGACTTCTAGACACTTCCAAGTTTCTCTCTACACCCCCAAGGAGCAGAAACTCATTTTTCCTACAAGCTGAAACCTTTGTGTATTCACACAGCTCATGAAAGCCAAGTAACGCCAGCGCTGACTGCGTGGTGGGGTTCAGAGAGCCCTGGTAAGCCACGCTGGCTGTTTCGTCTGCACACCGCTTTCCTGACCCCCCTCAGCGCATCTCCCTGCCAAGAAGCTCTTCCTGATCTTTAGCCTACATTTTCTTAGTTTAACCCTAGGAGGAGTCTGACTTGGCTGCAACTTGTGCACGGCTCTTCATCCTCCAGGCGTCCATGGGCTGCCGCCACACGCTGCCTTAACGCTTGATCGGCCAGCCTGTGCACACGGGGATGTCTGAACCAGCCCTGAGGCCCTTGCTCAGGCAGTGCCGCCACTTCTCCTTCCTGCACCCTTCCCACGGCATGGGGCCGGAGGAGGGAGCCGCCTGCCTGGTGTTCCTCCCCCGGGATGTGCCTGCTGCCCTGCCGGCCCCTCTCCGCAGTTGCAAGGCGAAGCTGTGACCCAGGCACTTATTTCCTCTTGTCAGGGAATGACTGCCCATATTTCTGGAGGGAAAATTCAAGCAGCTGGGAGCACTAAATACGATTGTATTGGTGGCAGTGCAGTGACGTCCCGCAACCTGAGCTTACCTTCCTCCTGGAGAAACCCCACGTCAGCCCTGCCCTCCTGCTGACGGTCCTGACCCTCTCCTTCCCTCCCTCCTTCCCTCCTCCAAGGTGCGGGCCAGCAGGATACCAAGCCTCCCTTTTGGGATGTCCCAGGATTATCCTTCACTGCCCCCAGACTGCCCAGGCAACCCCTGCTCTGCCAGCGGGTCCCAGCCAGACCCAAATGCGACGGGCGGTCGATGCTTGTGGCCAGAGGGGCTGCATTACAACCGCGGCCGTTTTGAGTCAGCTCAAGGTTTAATCCCTCTGGTTTGGACTCAAGCATGGCGGCTCTGCTGTGCGGCTGTTTTGCACCATGAACGCCACAACATCCGGCATTTTCAGCAGGGCTGTGTTAGTCCCGAGTCATGCCAAACCCAGCTCTGGCAGCTGCCCTGCTCACCGGCCTCCCCATCGGCCTCCCACCCGGGAGCAGCAATGGCCCCTCTGCAGCCTGTGCCCTACGGCGGGGAAGGGAGGTGAGGGGCCCAAGGCCACACAGGAGCCAAAATCAGGACATTGGTGAATGTAGGCAGGATGGGAGTGGGGAGGGAAAGCTGCTCTGAGGGGTGCCTGACCTTCCTGGGGCTTACACAAAGGACTTTGTAGTGTTTGTAGTGCATTGACCAGCTCCCCAGGGAGTGCAGGCAGCCATGGCTGGGCACGGGGACTTTGTGGGCAGAGTCTCCCACTGGGACATTGCATCAGTACCTGCATTCGTGGGGTTTGTTCTAAAGGCCTCTGCTGTGCAGCCATCAAACACCTCTCCCTTCACGCAGTGGAGCAGTCTCCCTTGCCAACAACGCCCATGAACAGTCGTCTTCCCTTCTCCACTGGTCATACCCTGTACACTGGGCTGCAACACCCAGCAAACAACAGTGGCCACCTGCCTCCCCCCCAGACAGCTGCCAGCTGGCCAGAGGAGGGCAGCTGTGGCTGTGACCCGCACCCACCTGCCCCAGCCAGCGTCCCTGTCTGGTGGGGTGCCTGAGGGCTGGCATGCGTTTGAAGCATCAGGGATGCGGCTGGACAGAGAAGTCGCAAAGCCTCAGGCTGTTCATTTCCACACAGATTGACACACACAACCATGGAACGGTTGAGGCTGGAAGTGACCTCTGGAGATCATCTGGTCCACTCCCCCTGCTCAAGCAGGGACACCTAGAGATGGTTATCCAGGACCACGACCAGCTGGGTTTTGACTATCTCCAAGGATGGAGACTCCATAACCTCCCCGGGCAACCTGTGCTAGTGCTTGGTTACCCTCACAGGAAAAAAGTGGTTCCTGGTGCTCAGGGGAAACCTCCTGTGTTTCAGTTTGTGCCCATTGCCTCTGGTCCTGTCGCTGGGCACCACTGAAAAGAGCCTGGCTCCATCCCCGTTGCACCCTCCCTCCAGGTATTTATATACATTGATATAATCCCCTCAAGCCTCCTCTTTTCCAGGCTGAACTCTCTCAGCCTTTCCTCATACAGCAGATGCTCCAGCCCTTCTATCATCTTTGTAGCCCTTCACTGGGATCCCTCCAGTAGCTCCATATATATTTTACTTGGCCACCTAGAAATGCCCCTGGGAATTAATGCTATCTCAGTCGGCATTCAAGTCTCCTGGGGTCATTTCCACCCTGACCACTTGTACATATCTTCATTTGAAGTGGTATTTGTGGCCCAAAGAAAGGAGCACAGAGCAGCCTGGCTCCCAAGGACACGATGCCTGAGGAATATGCTGTGAAATCTGACCCTCATGTGAGCACTTCCAGGTCCAGAAATCACACCTACGGACGTAATGGTATCTGCAGCCGTGGCCAAAGGACCAGTCTCTCTCTCCTCTTTAACTTGCCAAACCCCAGAAACCAGCAGGTACTTGGAGCTGTTCCTCTCACTTGAGCTTTACGTACTTTCTTAGCAGCCTGAAAAGAGGAAAAAAAAATTGCTTGAAAGACACTCTCTGCTAACTGTGTTAACAGCACTGTCTGTTGAGTGGGTTTCAAAGCAAAGATGAGGTCCAGCCCAAATCTAAGTACCCTCCCACAAAGTTGTAGAAACTGCTATCAATTAACACGTTTTTGGATCAGGACACTTAGAGAACAGATATCCAAGTTCATTTCAGCATTTCAAAAGCCTCCCTCGTCCCCAAAACTGAGGCCATCCTAATTGCCTTCTGAAGGCCTGTTTTATATTTCTGAAGTCTTCCTACTGACTTCACTGAAAACCGGATCGAACTGTGAACTCTTTAAAGTTAGTATCTCATCTGTATGTTATTTACAAGCAGAATGTGATGTGTCCTATTGGGCCTGTCATAGAAAGTACAGATTAATATTCAAGTGCAGGATGAGTGTTTGCATTGGCAAGGCAACTACCATGGAGCTTTTTTATAAAAAGTGGCTCCTGGTCCTTCAGGAGTTGTAATATTTCTTTTTGATTAGGAAGATGATGTCAATATTGAGTGCTGCTTCTTGTATTTCCTACTGCATCTATACATTCAGAGAACTAAATCATAAATGGTTTTGCTTCCAAATGATTAACTGTTCAAATAAAGCACTGTAACATTGCTCCACTTTTAATACTGGTGCTGTGAATTAACCTGGAGACATTGCAACGAGCATTTAATCCCATCTGCCTCAGCGTAACGCACACGACACTCTCGCTCCGGTTCTCTGCATTCAGCTCGCCCCTCGCTGCTTTTGCACTGCGAGGGAATCTGGGGCTTTCTTCCATGTCTTGCTGTTTAGATTGCTAGGCAATGCCTACAAAAATATTTTCCACATTTTTTTTTTTTAAAGGCTCTTGCTTTTGGCATTTTTCAGTCACACCCTGGAGAGACACCTGAAAGGAAAGAAAACAGTACCTGAATGTTAGCTTGTGCAATGCTTCTAATTAAACCTTGCATAATGACAAAAACCCTCCTGCCATTTGTTAAGATTTTCCCCACAGCATTATGCATCCTCTTAATTAAGAGCAGAAGCTAAGTAATACCTATTTTATTCCCCCTTGCTTCCAATTAGTCATCCATTGATTGTTACCCACTCAACATTTGACAATTAACAGAGCCCCCACTCTCCGCAGGACCGGGATATATAGTCCTTCAGAAATGACACGTCTAGAGTAACGTGAGGGGAGCTGCGTGGGCGGGTAATGGGGCGAGAGGTAGGGGGAAGGGGAGGAGAAGGCCACCCAAGTGGAACAAAAGACGTGTAACATATGCAAATGTTCAGTATGCGGTATGTGTTTTATACGCTGGATGTATATGAGGTCATATACAAAGCTCAGCTGGCGGCCGTGCTGCTTTTGGGAGGCATGGGAATTTGAGGGAACACTTGAGCTCTTGTGTGATCAAACATACCTAGTCCTCTGTCTTTAAGACGCAAAGCGGTTCCTGATTTGGCTCTTTGCCGCTCACTTTTTTGGAGAGCAGGAGTTAGCATCTGCTTCTCTGTCATCACCAGGGCTGGGGACTGCGGGCTGTGTCAACACAGCCCCCGCCAAGTCACCTCAAGACCCATTTGCAGCTACACACAGTCATGCCCAAGCTGCTGCTGATGGCCAGGAGCACGGCGGCTCTGGGAGGCAAAGGGGCCTCCAGGGAAGCCGCAGGGCCCTTCTACATTGCCGGTCCGCCCTGGGAGCCTGGCCCAGCGGCAGGGGCGGCCCCAGGAGGGGCGTGCTGGGACCACTGCGCCCCTTTCCCAACACCAGGGACCCTTCCTGTACAAGCAGCAACTGCTAGCTGGGGAAATCCAGCAGCGTAGCAGGGCTGGAAGGCAGCCCAGAGCCTGAACAGGCGGCGGTGAATAAAGCATAGGGGATGCCAGGGCTTTTGGGCAGGCCTCCAGCATGAGGGTGAGCCCCAGGGTCAGCGAGTAAAGCTACAACATGGTCAGAAAGCTTCCCTGCATCCTTTTTTCTTTTTTCTTTTTCCAGATGAAAATCATCCATTACAGGGCTCAGGGATTTTGTGCGAAGCTGTGACAATAAGTAGCTGGGCAAACTTCACAAGACTCTGGGCGTGGGGGCTTGGCAACCAATGCTGATGCACAAAAAAGCAAACCGGAGCCCTCAGCAAGCTCTAGCCCAGCCGTAGAGGAAGGAGATAATCTCATTTCTTTGCTCTTTGCCCTTTTAGCTATTCACAGAACCTAATGCTGAGTGATTCCCAACAATGAGCCGAACAATCAAACTCCCATCTGGCCTGGTCAGGCCGATGCAACACTTGCCTTTCAGTCACAGGCACACCAGTCCTGTGATTTTTTTGCCCATCTTGAATATATACTGTTTACCCCGCCCCGTAACAGGGAAGATATTACACTTGGTAACAGAAACTGCAGTTGAGGCTCAGCAGCCTGCTCTAATCTGATCACCTAAATCCCTGGCCACAGCGAAACATGGGTGCTGCGAGCACAGCTGGTGCTGCAGCCTTTGGATCTCCCTCTACACAACACGATGCACAGCCTACCAGCTAATGAGCTGTTTTTCCTGGGAGGAACCTCTTCTCCCCTTTCGGCCCTCCTGCATACTCCCACCACAGGCCCCAAACTGCAGCCAAGCCCTCGGAAGAAATGTCTTCCCTCCCCAACGTTGAAATCAGCTGCAGGTTGCTTTGCAGTAGCCAGGGACCCACAGCATCACTGGGCTGCCGCAGCAGCACTTGCTGCTACCACCCCTCTCCTGGCCTGGGAATAGGGATTATAACTGACCAAGTAGTGGGAGCCAGGAAAAAAATAAAAAAAGGAAACAAAAAAGAGAAGCTCTTTTGTTGTTAACACCATTCTGTCCTCTAATCTACTCATGTCCCAGTCTTACATTTTTGTTAAGCATTCAGCTGCAGGGGAGGAATACAAGGAGACGGATTGATGGTTTTAGGTATAGATGTTTTGTGTGCGAATTGCATTTTGAGATATAGATAGATATACACACACACTTAAGAACACTGGCTCTATCAAAAGTCAACAGAAAATATCTCACAGGCTCAGGTAAAGCTGGCATTTCACCTCTAACATTCAAAATGAGTCCCACTAACCTGGTTTTAGCTGTCAGAAGTTCTCCTGACAAATTCAGAAGCACTAGGAAGGCGAGACTTGACACCCTACGCTAGCGGCAGCCTGGCAAGGGGCCTCTTTCCCTTTTCTGCTGAAAGGACACAGGTTCTGGTTTGGTCTGTGCAGGAAAATCCGAAACCGAAGTGCCCCCTTCTTCAGTTAGGACGGCAGGGAATGCTGGCCCAACTGACAGGAGCCCCTTCACTGATAACATTTCCCTGTGTCTGAGTCACAGGAAATTATAATCACTGCTTACGGAGACTGCAGAACACAATGAGATTTCTGAGCTACAAACAGACTTCAATTATTCTTGAAAAACAGAAAGACCCTCAAACTGACACAATTGGAGAAAATAAATATCCTTTTGTCTGCACTGCTGGTGGTAATTTCCCATTAGACAGGAAAAGCCTTTGATGAATGAATATTGTCTACACATTAGAAGAGGAGCTACTGTATATCTCCTAATAGCTCTTGCATGCTTGCATGCTTCAGCTCAGCCTCATGCGAGGCCCTTAAACCCCTCGGGTACAATGTGGTAGCATTCATTAGTGTGCTGCATTTTTTATTGCAGTATTTGAGAAAAGGATGGTGCATATTAAAATAAATTTGAGCAACTTCCCACTCACCTTGAAGTTACGTGGCAAGGTCAAATACATTTAGCAATCTGGCTTCTTGGCCTGCAGGTAGTCCTTTCCAGTCTAGAGGCTTCAGGAGAAACACTCGCACTGAAGACAGATTTTCCATTTATGATTATTCTTCTAATTTTAGCAGTTAATCACTTTTCTGTTTTTTATTTACTTTGCTTTTCTACAGTGGTAATTAAATCAAAACCAGAACGTCAGACAGAACTAAGTTGAACACTGCTTGCAGAAGCCAAAGAATATCATGTTAGTGCCTTTGACAAACTTTGGACGTTTTCGAAGACCCACCAAGTCTCATGTCATTTCCTTCTCATAGAAATATGTCAACAGGCATTAATCGTACTAACTGTTCCTTTCGCAGCAGTGTTGCATTTCCACCTGTCATTTTTCCTGGGACTGGTATTGGATTAAGCTTGGCCTAGAGATGCCTGGGTCACCCCACGGAGTCTTTTAAGCTGCTGGCAGATCGCCTTTTCTGGAATTTCGCCACCACACCAAGGATCAGTTGGGAGTCAGGTGGGCTGGTGGGGTGAGCGTTTGGCCAATTGTTTTTATCTGTGTAGAATTTATTTAGCCTTACATTGAATAAATTACTGGAGGGAACGGGAGATTTTTAATCTGATAATTCAATGTTTACAGTCACCACACAGCTATTTGTGGTATGTACATGGTGCATAAGAAAAGGTTTTTATTAATTTATAGCAAAAATGCTAACAACCTTGTTTAAATTTTTGCTAACGTTTTTATTTGAGAGATTAAAAAACCCAAACAACAAAACTCCCAACATTAAGAAAAAGAAGCAGAAGAGCTACCAATGAGAAATGGTCTGGATTTGCCACTCAACAGCGGCACCAGTCTGCACACAAGCCAGCTGCAGGCAGAGATGCGGCAGAGACCAACATGGTACTCATGGACTGAATGTGATACAAGAAACAGCAAACCCAAGAATCAGAAGTAAAGGCCATAAAACCCCAACAACGCCCCATCTGAGTCTTACTTCCAACGAGAAACATAGGCAAAACTAATGTTTTAGGCTCATGCCGCACTACAGATGGAAACTGCGCTTAAGTTTGTGGCGTAGCAAAGGCTGCTAAGGAACTTGGCAGAACAGCCACGCTTTGCCACCGAGCACTGGGCCGAGTATGTGACATTTTGGCTTCGCCAGCCCGCTGAGTTGCTACGGAGTCCTCAGTTCAGTGGATGACATTTTAAGGCAGGGGAGTAGCTGTGGGGAAAAAGAGGACCACGACCTGCTTTGTAAGTACTAAGAGGAAGCTAGAAGTCCAACAAGAATTATGGCCTCTTCAGTACTCCACAGCTACGGGTACAGCAACATTGAATATATCATGTACATAACATTACTTATTGACTCTACATGTAAAACGTTAACCAATTTATCATGGAAATCTGGTAACAAGCAACATTGCCATATAAATTCACACTTCAAGAAAGGCTAAGTGTGGTACCTTCCTTTGCAAGAGGATTTTCAGTCAATGTTTTGTATAGAAAATATTAAAACAACCATGACAATTTGTTCTCTGAATCTCAATTCATTATTGGGTTAGTTTTCAGGAACGGAAAAAGGTTCTCTTTAGAAAATGTGTGTATATTCAGAATATGAATTCACAATCTAAGTATTAAATAATTAAAAAAAAAGTTTCAACTGTCACGAAGTCTTACTTGACTGCAATATTTTAAAGCAATAACAGCAATACAAGGCATAGAAAATCTTTTCCTGCAACATTTGTAAATGTAAAAGTATTCACGTTAAATGCAACAGAACTATTAAAGAATAAACCACTTGTAAAACAGAGAAATGAGAGACTAGCTTTGCATTCAACCATCTTCCTTACAGTTGAACTCCAGCTGTTTAAAAACATATTGACTTCATAATTTGGAAAATTATGTCCCATAGGTAACTGGTCTGCACACTCCTATGAAATAGGATGCCCCGAATGGCATGACACCCCTTGAAAAGTTTTTATCTCATCTCCACCATTATCTCCACAGTTTAAACAAAAGAACAACTATCCAAATGTAAAATGCTCTTTTTTTAATTACTAAATTAAGAAAGTTAAACAGTTTTAAAATGTAAACTTGCAAATAAACCATAACAAAATGTAATTAAGACTTTAAAATTTGCAACTCAGTATTAAAAACTCAATAGAAATAGAAAGGAATTTTTTTTTTTTTGGTTAAACGTAAGTAATTCAAGGCTGGTACAGACAACTGAAAAGGTAATACTTTGTTCTGTGCATCCCCCATGAAATGTAAAGAAGTGCATAGTAATTCCACTGGAGAACTTGCAGACATAGAGAAAGTAATTTCATTAGCAGTACAGGACATTTAACACACTTATTTTACAATGGAAAAATGTTACACATAAAACAGAAAAATCCTAGTTGCATGACCAACAGTTTAGCAGGTGGACATGGCTAAAATGCTATGATTTTAAGACCATCTGAATGTGGTTACACTGTTTAATAAATCTTTTCGAAACATTTCAGTATACATGTTTTGATACAAGAAGTCCTTGCAGTTTCAATTTTCCAGTTCCAACGGTGATGGTGTAGTTTTCTTGCTTTAAATATGTTCGTTTTAATTTCAAGAACAAATCATCACACACTTGTCAAACATTGGAAACATTACTGTAAATACAGCACATGATTCCTGAAAGAGCAAAGTTACAACCATCTACAGGTACATAATCATCAACAAAAAGTGCAATCCAATTTAAAAAAATCATGCTTGGCAAAAGCCAAAAATTAGATCACTGGCTTTCAGAATCCCACCAGTGTTTTCATGTCTGCAGTAAAATTATCACTTTCTGGGTACTGCTGCAGCAGGATTCATTCAATTCCAAATGAGTTTCCTCTGCAATAGCACCCATATACTGTATGTACAGGTATGTATATATATTATATATATTTTATATATAAAAAAGCAAAAAACCAAACACCTGTCCTGATTTTTTTTTTTATTTGTTAAAACATGAAAAAAAATGTTTTAGACAAAGAGGCCACTTCTGGAAAATAATACTTTTAGTTGAATCAGGAGAAGACTAGTTAAAATCACATAGGTTTTGCATTTTAAAAAAAGGAAAGCACTAGGATCAGTTATTGGCACTGAGTTACTATTTACAATGAACAGAGGTTTTGCAGTTTACATAACATCAATACAATGCAGTTTTGGAGTCTTTGATTAAGAAAAAACAAGTGTTTTTCTCCTTTTCATCCAGGACATTCAGATTATTAGGACAAGTGGTTGTAGGCAAGGGCTGTGAAAGTTCCCAGCTTCAGCCCCTCCTGTGCACAGCGGTGCTGGAAGATGCTGCACTCTGGAGAAGCCGATCACGGAGTTGGAAGCTGAAGGACAGGTGGGGCAGGGCTGAGAAACACCTGGTAAATCATGACAGTGTCTGGAGACCAGGGATTTACAGGTTGTCGCCAGGCTGGTACTGGGGTTCTGTTGCAGTGAAGTAGTCTTCAAGGAAACCCTGCAAATACTCGAAAGTTGGACGCTCCTCTGGGTCTTTTTTCCAGCAGTGGATCATAAGCTCGTGCAAGGAGATGGGACAGTCCTGAGGACATGGCATCCGATAACCACGTTCTACTTGCTCCAAGACTTCACGGTTATTCATGCCTGTAAAGGGCAGACAAATCCACACTGTAAATTACAGAAGACGTATTCCGAGTATAACTATCTACAATACATAAGGTTTTCTCGATCATACTAATTTCTTTTGGTTCAGACAAGCGAAACAAAACCACCCCAACGTCCTCTTCATCTACTGCAAGGTAACCTGGATTATTTGTTTTCTCAGTAGAGGGTTTTAGGATCCAGTGATGAGTAAAACACTGCTCCCATGGTAACCCTCTTGGCTTACTCAGCAGGATTTGGCGCTTTGCCTCTCCAACAACAGTAACCGTGAAATATATTATGTGAAGTGGTTAAGGAAAATAAATGCATTACAACAAATACTATTCGAAATTCTAGAAATTAAGATGAATTTTTGAAACCCTCACGCTGAGCGTGGGCCTTTCCTGAAGTGCTCTGTGAGGGCACGCTGCAGAGACTTCAAGACAAACTCTGCTACTTTGGGCTACCAGGGATGTCCAGCAGCATTATCTTCAACATCAGTTCAGAAGCTTACTGCTGCTTCTGATCTGCACTCCCTCGATCTGTGCTGGTTAGTATTGTTTCTACCATATTCCTCTCTCCCATCCCAACCCAGAAGAAACAAGTCAAGTCAAACATCAAGCAAAACAGCTCCACTGCAGAACCATAGCGCTCTCTCAAAAAAGGTAAAAAGTTATATTACCATCATGCTTGTCTCTAAGAGGCCAGCCAGGCCCTTTGCTACCTTGTGTTTTCTATGCAACCCCTTCAACCCTTGATTCCTCTCCTGAAGTGCTTTTCACCGTACATTAACTGGAGTCAACCTCAACTTTAGTTTAAATATCTCTTCCAGTAATTCCTTTGGCTGTTTAACAGTACCAAAGGTAAGACTGGCACTGCAGGCATGCAGAAGTATTTCAGGGAAAGTGTGCACACTGACTGCAAGCTTTGTGGCTTGCGAGTTGGCAAGCCCTGCCCCAGTCCTCTGCTGAAAAATATCTGCAGGCTTCACGCCCCTATCTTAGTGGGTCCTGCCCATCAGCTCTGCAGGAGAACTAGTAGGGACACTTAGAATCATAAAATCATAGAATAGTTTTGGTTGGAAGGGACCTTTAAAGGTCATCTAGTCCAACTCCCCTGCCAAGGGCAGGGACATCTTCAACTAGATCAGGTTGCGCAGAGCCCCGTCCAACCTGACCTTGAATGTTTTCAGGGATGGGGCATCTACCACCTCTCTGGGCAACCTGGTCCAGTGTTTCACCACCCTCATTGTAAAAAATGTCTTCCTTATATCTAGTCTAAATCTACCCTCTTTTAGTTTAAAACCATTCCCCTTTGTCCTGTTGCAACAGGCCCTGCTAAAAAGTTTGTCCCCATCTTTCTTTCAAGCCCCCTTTAAGTACTGAAAGGCTGCAATAAGGTCTCCCTTAGAGAACAAGAAGTAGTCTTCTCTCCTCCAGGCTGAACAACCCCAACTCTCTCAGCCTTTCTTCATAGGAGAGGCGTTCCATCCCTCTGATCATTTTTGTGGCCCTTCTCTGGACCTGCTCCAACAGGTCCGTGTCTTTCCTGTGCTGAGGGCTCCAGAGCTGGATGCAGGACTCCAGGTGGGGTCTCCCCAGAGCAGAGTAGAAGAGCAGAATCACCTCCCTTGACCTGCTGGCCACGCTTCTTTTGATGCAGCCCAGGATACAGTTGGCCTTCTGGGCTGCGAGCGCGCATTGCTGGCTCATGTCCAGCTTTTTATCCACCAGTACCCCCAAGTCCTTCTCGGCAGGGCTGCTCTCAATTCTTTCATCCCCCAGCCTGTGTTGATACCGGGGGTTGCCCCGACTGAGGTGCAGGACCCTGCACTTGGCCTTGTTGAACCTCGTGAGGTTCACACAGGTCCACTTCTCGAGCTTGTCCAGGTCCCTCTGGATGGCATCCCGTCCCTCAGGCGTGTCAACCGCACCACTCAGCTTGGTGTCATCTGCAAACTTGTTGAGGGTGCACTTGATCCCACTGTCTGTGTCATTGATGAAGATATTAAACAGTACTGGTCCCAGTACAGACCCCTGCGGGACACCGCTTGTCACTGATCTCCATCTGGACATTGAGCCACTACCTTCTGGATAAGACCATCCAACCAATTCCTCATCCACCGGACAGTAGGGAAGGATATGTGGGGGACCATGTCAAAGGCCTTACAGAGGTCCAGACAGACAACATCTGTAGTTCTTCCCATGTCCACTGATGTAGACACTCCATCATAGAAGGCCACTAGGTTAGTCAGGCAGGACTTGCCCTTGGTGAAGCCATGCTGGCTGT
Source organism: Pelecanoides urinatrix (assembly GCA_013400755.1). Classification (NCBI taxonomy): domain Eukaryota; kingdom Metazoa; phylum Chordata; class Aves; order Procellariiformes; family Procellariidae; genus Pelecanoides; species Pelecanoides urinatrix. Next base: position 67,210 of record VZTQ01007670.1, on the reverse strand, counting down.
CTCGAATTACCTCCCTGTCCTCCATGTGCCATAGCATAGCTTCCAGGAGGATCTGTTCCATGATCTTCCCAGGCACAGAGGTGAGACTGACTGGCCTGTAGTTCCCCGGGTCTTCCTTTTTTCCCTTTTTAAAAATGGGGGTTATGTTTCCCCTCTTCCAGTCAGTGGGAACTTCACCAGACTGCCACAAGTTCTCAAATATGATGGATAGTGGCTTAGCAACTTGATCTGCCAGTTTCCTCAGGACCTGCAGATGGCTCTCATCGGGTCCCATGGACTTAAGTTCCTCCCTGACCAAATCTAGAAACTAGCACCTTGATGTTGCTCTTTCTGTTAGCTTATCCTCCCCCTGGCTTCCATGACACCATCCTTCCCTGGGTCTCCTCCACTCTGTTCTTTCAGGGTGTCCTCTTGAAGAATTTTCTTGTCCCACCTTCAGGATCCAGGGGATCATCCCTACCTCATATTTTTGGTAAACTTATTTGTGAGAAATCATTCAACCACCTTCTTCAATACAGATTCATTTGTCTACTCTACACCTTGACTAGTGGGAATAATAGATTGCATGGCATTTAGGCTGGTAACTTAGCTGTATCCTTGGATTTGGTCTTTACTCTATGTCCTCATGTTCTGGCTGTGTTTAATTCTTAAAGATGTTTTGAAAGAAGCATCTGCAAAATACAGCCTTTCCTGACCATCCACGTCTGGATTCTCATCTCATGTTAGGAATACAAAACACCTTTTCCTCTTGACAGGGTAGTTTTCTCCTGCTGATACCCATTCGCAGCGTCTCTGCAAGGATCATTTTCCTAGCCTGTTACTGTAACCACCCCTTGCATGGTCTTGCTACTTGCTCCTTGCTGCTTACTATGTAAAATACCAGCTGCTTGTTTTCACTTTCAAAGCCTCTCACAGGCTGCCCCACTAGCATTTAGGCTCTCATTTGGCCATATCCTGGTCAACTCACAGTTCTGGTTAGCTTACTGCAGCACTATCAATTTTCAAACAAGCACTGATGTGCTGTTTCTTATGCTGCCTGTTGCGCATGGAGGAACCTCCCCAGAAAACTGCCTCATCCTCCTACAAACCTCTCCTTACCATTCCCTTTAGCAGTGATAATTGCAAAAAGAAAGACTAGATTACTGATTTACAGTATTTCCTAACCTGCAGACCAACACTTTAGCACTGGTTTCTTGTGTTCGATTTACCTGCATCCACCCACTGTATTTTTGATGTTAGATGTTTATGAGTAGGAGCAAACACTTTGTATGGCACCTAAAGTGGTCCATGGTTAGCACTCCACAGAACAATGAAAACAGAGTAATAATGGTCCTCTGCAGACATCAAATTCTGCATAGAGTTAAGATTCTCCTGTAATATTGACTCCAAACTGATGTTGTTAGGTCACACAGGCTCACAACAAACTAGAAAAGCTTGCCACATGCTGAACAAAGGTTTGGGTGTTCCTCATTATCCAACAAGAATATTTTCAAGCATATTTTACTTTTTTATTAAATTACAAAACCACGCTAGGGGTCTGTTAGTCATCACCAACCCAAAGGCAGCATCAACCCAAACCTTCTGGCCTTGCTGTTTTCAAGACGCTACAAGAAAAAAATGGGCATTTTGCTCATGTTGTGTTCTCAATATTAGTTTTTTTTTGATTTGTTTTGAACAAAAATCTGCACCCTTTTTTCATATCCTTGTCTTTGAATCAGCTGAATTACCTCATGTGTTGGGGTACGAACTTGTGCTGTGCTTTGCCTCCCTTACATATTAAAGGCTATGAAAATAAGTGTTACCAGTAACTCATCTATTGTATATACCTAAACCATAAACAAACTGCTTTCTTTGTTTTTATTTCGGCAGTACCCCTTTAAATACAACATGAGTGGAAGCCACAGCAGCAGCAAAGCTCCTTCCCAATTGATTTGTTATTCTAAGATATCAAATGTTTGGTATTTTTATCCAGTGCATTACTCAGTGCTGCGAAGCACACTCTGAAACTTGATAACGAACTGTATGCTGGAAGAAAAATCCTGAGGAGAGAGAGGGGTGAGGAAAAACATAAACAGCTCTTCACTTCCCTTTTTGAAAAAAAAGATAGAAAAAAGAACATAAAAGAATCATTGCTGTCTGAAATCATAGTCATTTTTTGTCCCCGGAAAGTCAGTCAAGCCAGGTTTTCTCATCACGGTATAATCCAGGAAAATGCCTTTCTTTTCCTTTCTCCTTTCCCCTCCCTCCCAGTAAAACCCAGATATGAAACTAAACCAAGTAATCCTCATGTTCCTTACTGGAATTCATACATCCAGCAAGGGCTGCAGCACCTGGGATTTGCCAGAGAAATTCTGTTGGTTTTGACGTGTGCTGCTAATTTAAAAAAGGAGTTTCAAATAAATTTTTTTCAAAATCGATTGGATTATTAGTCAGACTTATAAAAACAGCAGTATTTCAGGTATACTTTTTACCTCTTAAAAGGCCTATTTATGTTTACAAACCTATTATCTAGATTCACTTATCTTATTCTACAAGTTTTAGTGTTTCTCTTTTGATAGCAGGAGCCTGTTGTATCTGCACTTCTAACACCACAGAGAGAATATTTGAGCAGTCTGTACAATTCCTCTCTCCTAATGAATTCCCGAGAGTTTCAACTCTTTTAGTAAATAATAAATGAAATTCTGCTTGCAGTACTCTTCTAGACCTCTTAAAAGTTTATCCTAAAATCCTTAAATCTGTGGAATAAAATACTCAGCAATATTCTTCTGTAGACTACAGCTATTTCACTTGCTTGAAAAATCAGTTTGTGCTCATGATATTTCTAGAATTACCATTTGGACCAAGAAGGAAACATCCGATCTCCAAAAGATGGCTTTTCCATTAGCTTTTTATTCCCTGAGAAGGCCAAAAATGAAATAACCTCCCACCTTTATTAGCGAAACCTCCAATAATCTTAGGATGCCACAGCATACGACTACTTTAATGCTCAATACAATAAAAATCTCTAGGGACAGAAACGCAATGCTGCTTGACTTTTCCTAGAAGAGCCGCAGTAGTGAGAGTTACTGTGACATAAAAAAGGATGTAAAGTTTCCAGTTGTGGCTAAAGAAAACACTGGAAAGTGCTTTGGAGTGCTCTGAGGAGCTTCATTAGATGGAGGACAGCAGATGTGCAAATAGCACAGATCTGGGCAGTGCTGCTCTTCCAGAAGACAAGAAACATTACTGTAACTAGGCATCATCCCCACATCCAAAGCTAATAAGCTATATAGATTACTTTGGGCAACGCGAAGTCCAGTGAGGACAGTGATGGTTTTAAGCCACTTTATTCTTGCTTTCTTCTATTGGACTGAGAATTATGCTCCTTCAAGACCCACTGCATGCTTTTAGACCAATGATCAAACTAATACAGACACAAATGCTTAAAGTAGAACTCTTAAAACAACAGCTCAGCTGCTGTCCATCCCCAGAAATGCTGTATTTCAGATTCTCCAAGAACCCAGAGCTGTGCCTCTGCTCATGGTCAAAGGTTCCTCAAATGTGGACATGTTGGCCCTTCTTAGTACAGTTGAGAAGGTAGTGTAGTCCTCCAGAAGGGCTGGATCACGTTGGCACTCAGAGCATGCTCTCAAAAGAGAGAGGTACAATGGAGACAGGTTGATTTTTGGGTTTTGTTCAGTTTGATCTAGAAGCAGAATTTCTAACTTCTATGGACAGCCCCAAAGAAAAGCCAGAGGTGATGGCACAGGGATGGGATATGGCTTAGGCAGGGAGATTATTCCATACGCAGGCACGATAGTGCACTGAAGGGAACAGGAAAGCCGTTCCTAAAGGAAGACAACCTTTGAAGCATAATGCTGTTCTTACTGAGTACAATATGAACCTAGTTATTTATGTGCAATAGTAACAAGCTTTAAAAATCTGGAAGTCATGACACTTCATTTAGAAATTAAGGCCCGAAAACCCTCAACAACTCCATCCTCGAAACACCCACAAAGCTAGGCTATCAATATCTGTTGGGGGATTTTTGTTTGTTTTGGTTTGGTTTTTTTTTTTTTTTTTTCAAATGGTTATTATTTGCTTGGTATAAGAGATGCAACTTTGAGCTACAGCATTTGTGAGTGGACCTTTCCTGCTTACAGAGAACCCCCCCTAAGCTTATCTCTGCTATGTGCTGAGTACGCATCTCTCTCAACTCCTTATCTACCATCCATGATGATGGTACACACACATATGCCGGCTCACGGATGTGTACTCAGCCCCAGCCTTGGGCAGTGTACCATGTACTCTCTGGCATTTGTGGCCGAGCTTCCCCCAGGGATGAGGAGGCTGAACACAGCTCCCCAGGGACTGCAGAGCTGCTTGGAGCCCAAACACAAAGACCAGCCTGGCCGGAGGCAGAAATATGGATAGCATCATGATGGCTGTCACACTAGACATAAAATGTAAATGCTCTTGATGTGACAAGTGCAGCAGGAAGCAGAAGGGGCAAGCTCAGAGGTGCTTGTTTAGTGCAGCTGAGATTTTTGCCTATCCAAAAGGCAACATGTTAAAAACCCCCAAATTCTCTGACTACTGCTAGAGAAATGCAGCCTCCTACTCTTAAACACTATTAAAAAACCCAAAACTAACATCCAAGGGGCATTTGTGAAAGGGGAAAGAAACAGACACTGAAAAAGGTCGACTAAGCAGACTATTTTTCAAACTTGGCTCCTCTTCTGCCCCTATCTGTTTTTTATTTTCCCACTGTAATAGTGGAAATAGAACCTCAGTGCCCAGAAAGACTGTGAAAGTTGCTTATTTCAATCTACTGCCTTGTGAAAAGAATAGGAAAGCATTAGGGAAGGCTAGGAAATGCACTAATAAATCAGTTATCATAGCAGTCCATTACATCCATTGACAGAGAAACAGGCTTGGTTGAAGGATGAAGATGAGGACACCTGTCAAAAAGTCAGTCTTGCTTGTGGGAGCTATAGTGTCTGGGGCAAAGCTTGATTATGAACTCTAGCCTGATTTTCATCTCTTCCAGCAAAATCTTTACGGCTCACATGTCCCACCACTGCTGCAGCCTCTCTTCCAAAATGGGGCATCAGGACAGGAACTGGCTGAAACCTGGGGGACAATGAATGCCAAGTCCTGTTCCACACAATCTGTTCCCCTCCTATATACTGCCTGTCTTCTTCTTGTCCTCCTCGTTGTGCTCCTCCTTCCTTCTACACAAGCTTAAAACAATGCCTGGTTCTCCAAGGCATGAGGTACAGTGCCCTGCGGGCATGGCTACCACCACAGGACTGGGGTGTGTGCTATAAATAACCTCTCCGGGCACTAAGATCTTTCAAGCAAGAGAGCAATCCCTTTGTCTGAGGGCCTCTCCCCGCTCCCCCTGCCTGTAAGCTGTGAGCAGGACCATCAGGACAACATGCCCACAACTATTTCAGAAACTGGGTATTACAGCAGAGTGACAGCTCCATGACCCTCTTTGTTTCAAGGCTGACCCTTTCTAGAGCTTGCAAATCCACATGCCTTGTGTGCCAAAGGGGTTGGCAGTGCCTGCAAACTGCATTCTCTCACCTATAGGTTGTCTACTTGGGTGAGGAGGGCTCAGTCTTGCCTTTCAGGGTGGCTGAACTCCCATCTTTTCCTCCTCGCGCAAGCCATGCTGCGATGAAAGGAAAAGCCCTGTGAGTGCATCTGCACCCTACTCCCTGTCCCAGACAGGGACCTGAATTCATGAAGCTTTATCCTTCCAGGAGGTCCTTCCTCTCCCCAGCGTGAAGGAGGAGATGGATGATCCTTTCTATGTCAGGGGAAAATAGTCTTTTCTGAGGAGCTCAGGAGGCCTTTGTCACCTTGGGAAGTCCGAGCCCTCTTTTCAACCCACAGGCAAAAGCGAGACCGTTCTGAGAAGGCCCCGGTTCCCCTCCACTGTTGCCTAAGCCTATAAAAGCTTTCCCAGTTAGGGTCTGGGGAATGAGACCGAACTGAGATCTCCAAAGACTTTGGAAATTCTAATTTAAAATAGAGGCTGCCCTTAGTAAAACTGACAGAGAGGGGAGTGACAGTGACCATGAGAATGGTTAAGGCCTCCTGGCTGAGCAGGGTGGGAGTCCCGGTGGGGAGGAAGGGCCCTGGCATAGAGCTCAGGCAGTGCGTAACTGAGGCAGTACATGACCATCCAGAAAATTGCTGACTCTGTGACATGTAACACTCAAAAAGCTGCTTCCAGCTACTTGATGTCTTCCCAGCACGGGTCGGGGAGAGTGAGCCGGAAGGACTTTCAGTGTGTGAGGGCTTTATGTAGTGAGGGACAGAGGGGGAGGATGGCGCTGAAAGAGAAGAGATGCTGCTAGTTGTCTTTGATGTGCTCAAACTGCCACATAATAAAACTGTCCACATTTTCAGGACATAGACCATGCCTGAGACTTCTGTCATGGGTCCTACAAGAAGTTATATATTGCAAGCAATTAAATGCACATCCAGTGGCCCCTTTCTCCTTCAGGGAGGGAAAGGAACACTTGGGAAGTACAGACATCCTCTGCTGCCATGACCAACACTGTGTTCAATTACATACTTGTGAGTTAACACGGGGCTTAGACGGTCACTTTTGCCCAGAATAGTATTTTTCCTGCGTGTGTGTGTGTGTGTGTCTGTGCTCATGCACATGATAAGAGAGAAGGCTAGTCCCTAAGCATCTCTGCCCCACCAATGTGGAGCTCAGGGCAAAAAATTCACCTTAACTCTGCCCTGGCTGGCGAGAGCCCCTGTGCACCCGCTCCGCTGCTGGTGACTAGGAATTTCCTCTTCCTGTAGCCCAGCAGGAGCGTTGCCCACCCTCTGGGAGCAACACCGTATCAGCTAAGTCTTACACATCTTCCTTCTGTCTTCAACCTTTGCACACTGTGCCATGTCTGCATTTAACCCTCAATAAACTTGCGGAAATCTCGGCTCTCCCACACCACTGCCAGTAATCCTCATGGCAAGAAGACCTTTGTGCCGGCTACTGACAGAGCCACTCCATGTGGTGGCAACACCCACTTTTCTTTATGGGGGAAGTGCTGGGCAGAGGGACTCATCCATCCCACAGAAACACATCATCTCGCTTTCTGCTACCTCATTCTGTTGTTACAGTCACAGCTTTCCTAAGCTGCTCCCTGTTAATCACACCAAAATTCACTGCTGATCATGAGAAGCCTTCCAGTCCCCATATTCTCCTCCCAAATATGAGTTACTGGCTGCTAGGCGCTAGCAAAGTTGAAATTCCTGGTAAAACTCTGGGAGTTTAGTTTTGCTGAGTTCAGCCTGCTGAAGTGGCGTGAGATACCACGGGGCAAACTGAACTCCACCTTGATGCTTCTCCTGTGCAGTCTGATGTATGGATCTGACTGCTTGATCATGGCACAGACTGGAAAATTGAAACTGCTTTAGGGCACTTTCCATTAAATCAGTTGCAGTGCTCACATCCATACTGGTGAGCATTTAGAGAATCTTTTTTCATAAACAGAATAAAGATGCAGCTAGATGCCCTGTTGTTAGTATCTGTGCTGATAAGAAAATGAAGGGATTAAATTCTTTTCCATGTAATGCATTGCTTTCACCTCACCCCTTTCCTCTTCACCTGAATGCCTACAATCTTCAGCGGGGCAACAGAATGAAAAGCTCTTTCTGCATAGGCAGATCCAATCACCCCTCCTACAAATCTTAATCCATTGGACACTTGGCAGCGTTTCAACAAAGAGCCATGGGGCCTCCAGTTCCCCCATGCAGAGAATCTGGCCCCGCTGTGACCCTGCCATGAGCTCCAGCCTGCACATTACAGAATTATTTTCTTTCCTTTCCATCCATCTCGAAAGCAAGGATTGAAATTTAAGAGTTTATAAAAAAGAGATTTGGTAATACCATTCAGACAGTCATCCAACCTTGCAGAGACCCAGACTGACAGAATAAACAGAGGAATGCCACTCTGGGAGTTTAGCTGTTGGTATCTTAAAGTGAATGCAATACCATGGGGAGCTATTTGTTCCACAGTAGAGTAATTTTACATTGCTTTCATTATTTGGCTAGAATTAATTAATTAATTAGTAATAATTAAATAGTATAATTAGTATTAATAATTAATTGGATTGAGAACAATTAAAAAATTAGAAATGAATATGTTGGATTTTCTGGCCTCTTGTCATTTTTATCATGACCATCATACAGCTTTCAGAGTCAGAACCATTTTCAAGCATACACAGAATTTACGCACGATAACCATCCTCCTTTGAGCCCAGTGAAAATAAATAAACATTCCAGTTTAAGCATATGGCTCATTCCCACTCCTTTCCCCAAGTGAAGCAGGGCTCAGACTGTTTTCTTACCTGGGTATGGCACTCTCCCTTTTGTTACCAGCTCTGTCAGTAGAATCCCAAAAGACCACACATCTGACTTTATTGTGAACCTTCCATACAATGCTGCTTCTGGTGCAGTCCATTTAATGGGAAACTTTGCACCTAATGAAAGAATAAATGAGTCTTAATCAGAATAAAGACAGAATCAAAGTACCAGTTCGCAGGTGACTGTTGTGTTCTGCAACACGTGCAGGTGGACAGAGCTGCAGGTACGTGTTAACAAACAGCTCCATGGAGTACAGTCAGAGAGGACAGGCAGGTGGAACATGTGGGGCAGAAGGAAAGACTTAGCAGGAAAGGGATGGGTTTGTCCCACATCCCAAGAAAAGGCTAAAACATTTTAATTCAGGTTTGAAGTTTTATAACAGAAAAAAAAAAAAAAACAATAAGCCCAATATAATAGAAATTCTTTTTCCCAAAGTGTTTTAAATTAACATTTCCCTGTGATATTTGCAAGTCAAACACAGTTAGCACGTATGAATAGAAGTGAGATTTATTGGAAATGTACCTCTGAGTTTCCCTGCTCAAGATGAGCAAAATGCAAAACAAACAAACGTGGTAAAAACATAAATTAAAAACAAACCTAATATTTCATTAGAAACATGCAAGGACTTAAAAATAATACTGCCATTCGAGTTGCTTGGAGTGCAATGATGTCAAAGCACAACTTTGGCCTATGATTTATAACTTGACAGTGTACTTTAAGCTCCTGGCACTGAAAAGCCTGTAGTGCCTTAAATACGTGCAGTTGTAATGTGCTCATCCATCATCAGAGCTTGCAGGAGCCAGTTGTGGTAAGGATGGTAAGATAACAAGCCTTTAAACACTGATTTATTTGCTTTTCCAATAATTTACTGTTTTCTTAGCGAAAATATTTTCAGTATGACTTTAAAGAAAAGTCTTGTGGTAATAATTAACTCGTAGTATGTACGAAAAATATGCAGACATTTCCCTGGTGCCTTGTATTAACATACAGGCAAAAGAGTTGCATTGCTTACTGCTGATCCCTAGTGACAAACACTCTTGAATTTGGAAAGACTGACTTTGACTTCTCACCACCCTCTCATAAAAGTTCCCTTAGCTTTCAGGAGGAGTGTGGAAAGTGTAACAACGTGGACAAATCACTCTCAGGGAGTGAAGTTATGGCACTGTTTACAGTTCCCTGCCGGTGCGGTTCTGCCATCGTATCCAGTGCTCCATGCCCCGTATCTTCTGCTATACGCCACAATCTGACTTGACTCAGAGTACAAAGTAAACATGGTAATTCTCAACTCCTCACTTAGGAAAACGTCAGGTGTGCTAAAATTTTTCCTGCTCTACATTTAAGTAATCCTAAGAGAGAATACTACTCAGAAACAAATATGTTTTTCTAGGGAAAATTGCAGTTGCTCAAGTAAGTCCTGCTAAATTAAAAGACACAAGACAAAGTTTCAAATCCCTAATGCCTGAAGTCAGTGGTTAGATTTGCAAAGGTGCCGGAGGATTTTTGGATGTCTATTCACTTTCAAAAAAGTCTGCCTCTTCTGTATTTTTATTAGTTGATACGCAGGCAGGAGCTGAAATTTGCGTGCTTGGCTTTGGTCTCAATCTCCCTAACTTACACTTCTATGGGACCAATCTTAGTTTACAAGACTCAAATTTACAGAACTTCACTTTCTCTTAAAATCTACTTTGGCTGTGATTTCCGAGATCTCTGCAGCAGCAGCCTGCCATCACTTGAGCCTCTGTCCTGGAAGTTGGCCCTGCTTCAGCAGAACCAGCAGCCACGTGGGGCTGGCAAACAGATCCCCCAGCCACCAGCAGATCCTGGGGCTATACACCCCTCGCCGATCTCCGGAAAAACTGCAAGCTGCGTATATCTGGTGGTTGGGTTCCCTAGGCCTGCAGTGCATGGCTTTAGATGGGCTTATGCAGGCATGCCATGAATATGAGGGCTAATGTCCCTCTGTTCTCTCAGACGTGCAGCTGCAATAGCACACATGCACCATGCCAGCTGAACGCATAGCTCCAGGCTGGCCAGCAGCCCAAAGGCTAGGACGTTGGCTGGTGGTGTGTGAGATAGCTAAGCATGAGGATTTGCTCGTTTGTGTGTTGCACACATTTTATTCAACAATTTTTTTGTCTTTAATCAGCTGTGTTTTTCTGAGAAGCTAAGCCAAACCTGGGCTAATTCCCTTTTGCTTCATACTCATATCCACCTACAACTCATCTTTGGAGGAAAGAATTCTCTTCAGACTCCTTTGTGGCCAATTCCCCCGGTATTTTTGCCTTCCTCATCTACTGCCAGTGTGGCACTGGGAGGTGAGTATGTGGTGTGTTGAGGGACCACGGGAAGACGAGAAGCAAGGTAAGTAGGTGAGAAGCGGGGACAATTCCAGCACATCCCTTTTCCTTAGAGCTAGAGCAGTACAAACCCCATTGGACTGTGATGAGCACCGCTGGAGAAGACAGTTTGTGCTGTGGATTTTCCGATGACAGGATAGCTACTCATTACATTTCTGTTTTGCCCCTGCTGTGGGTGATTCTCTGGCTAAAACAACTAATATAAAAATCACAAATTCTGCATTTCATACATGTTCAGTATTTCCTGAACTTTGGTTTGAAGTCATAGATGGGGAGGAGGAAAAAGCAAGGTTGGCAGAGAGGTTACTAGCAGAGCCCTGCCTCGTGGTTTTCTGGGCCTGCAACGCATGCTGGAGGCTAGACGGTGCAAGAGAGCCTGCAAACCAGTATGGCAGAGCCATCAGCAAGGGGAGAGCAGAGACCAGTGAGGATGTACCAGGCTGGCCACCTGCACAGCTGCAGGTACAACGCATGCATAACACAACGTCATAACACAAAGAGATCACACACAGCTTGTGTGAATGGGGGTGTGTGCGTGTGAGTGTGTGTGTCTAACAGGGATTCCCCCCAAGGTGCTGCCTCTCATCTAATGTCTGGCACTGGAGACACAGGCAGTGCACTTCTGTGAAAACACAAAAATCCCCAAATGTGTTGAGCACTGCTCCGAAGCCTCTGGATTGCTACTGCTATACGAAGCGTTCGCACAGGCCAGATGCTGAGCATGGTTCCTGACCGACACGCAGTCTCTGCGCTCACTCTCTTCCCAACACACCAATTAAAAACCTCACCCCCTCCCTCTGCCCAGGCCTCAGCAGCTTATTAAACAAGCTGACTTTGTGCTGCAAACAAATTACAGCATCAGATCATCAGATAAAATACATATTACTGACAAGCATGTTAATAAATCTGATGAGCCAAATTACCCCAGCTGACGAGGCAGCCTATCTCCTGCTTTGAAGGCAGATTTTACATCAGTGGGGGGGATTTTTTTTTTTTTTTCTGGAACCCATTTTATTACAAACTAGCAGGTCAGTAACTCCATGCATACAAACCAACTGCACTCCACATTCGTTAGGTCAGCATAGCCTGTCTTTGCCCCAAAGCAAGGTACTAATCTGCAGCTTTTATCTCTGTCCCTTTTTTGAAATATTTCAGCCTCGGGAAAGCCTTTTTTGGATTTCTGCATTGCTCACAACCACATCAAGCCAAAGCTGCTGGTACAATTTACTGCTAGGGCAGCCAGCCCTGCCTCCGACCTCTGAGGATTTTTGTGAGGCTCAGCCCTGTTCTTGGGACCTCTGCCCAGCTCTGCCCAGGCATTCACACAGGTTATCTCCCAGGAGGATTTCCTTGGGAAAAATCAATCCGTGTCCCTGCTTTAATTCTTCGTCGGCTATAAGCAGGTCACGTGATGAGAAGGAGCGGAGGGGGCTGGGATAATTGAGTGACCTTGACGTACAACTCTCAGCACGGTTTCTTCTGAGGTGAGCAAAAATCCCTCAGAGCTTTGTTTTCTCAGATCTAAATCTCGACAAAGCAGAAACCTCTGAAATTCATGCCCCAGAGCCACTGCCAGCTTGATAATGATCCTGTTTCCGGAAATGCTACAGGGCTGCTACCTCCCATACCTTAAAACCAAAGCCAACGCAGCACCCCAAGCTCTAAGACCTGAAAACCACGGGAACTCTTGGGTTAGCGACCAGAGGACATAGTGCAGCAGTGCATTGCTGCTGGGGCTGGAGAAGGAAAGCCACAAAAGGTAAAAACGAAGTGCTGAAGCAAGCATGTAACAGGAAACGAGTCAGCCCTGGTAGGCGATGATGAGTGCCGTGTGGGAGGGACCGCGCAATTACATTTTTTGTGCTGTGAGAACGAACGTGAAACTACAAGCCTGGCAAAACATCAGCAATCAGAAGCAGGCTCCAGAGGCTGACCCCTCCCTGGGAAGCGGGGGACAAGGGGTGGAACCGCGGGTCTAAACACCCCTCTCACTTGCTGCCTGCACGCCCCCCTTCCCCTCGCCCTTCCTCTTGACCTGGCCACGCTCCTTCTCGCAGAGCAGATGGCATCTCCGTAGGAGCATGAGTGATCCCCCTCCGGGACCCCGGGGGCTGGCTGTTGAGAAGCAAGAGTCCTTCCTCCTACCCGCTCCACGTCTCGCCTGGGGAACAGCAGGCAAAGAGCAAGAATAAAGCCCTGGACGTTACAGCCCTCAGTACAGTCAGTCGCGAACAAGAGAGCTCTGATTAGCTGGTGAGCTGGGAGCCAAGTCTCTACAAAAGGACTGGGGAGAGCCTGGAAGGGGAAAAAAATCCCCGCTCATTTCTAGGAAATCAAAATAAGAAGCATCACTTGTTTTTAAGCAGGGCAGGAAGGAGATATTTCTAAGTGTTAAGGAGGCAAAAATTATCTGAGAGTTTACAAACATGTACCAGAGCTCCCAAAATAGTTTTGACTTGTCTGGAAGGCATCAGAAAGACCCTTATTGTTTCATGTGTGCTTGGAGCAGCATTGCTGCAAGTGCTGCCAGTGTATGCAGTAGAAACAAGGCCTGGAAAATAACTGTGCTCTTTTTTTATTAAGGCAATTTTAAATTTATATCAGCTGCTACTGCTTAGAATAGTAACAACTCTTCCACAGAAACTCTGTGGAGCACTCGGCACTCTCCACAAAAATGTCATGTGCTTGGCCAAAACTCCACGTAGCTGTGAACCAGATCAGTGTAAGGGTAGCAGAACTGCAGGGGAAATCCTGTGTTGGAGGTGATGGGAAGTTTCTCTCTTTCCTGTAGGATACCAAAGGTTTTAAGACTTGCCTTACAGGACTGACACAAGCATCATCACCGATGGAAGGAAACAAGACTGAATGCCTGACACTGTGTGTGTGGGAAGATGTTGCGACAACAACAGCGAAAAGAAGCAAGCCCTGATGGTGCAGGCTGCAATACAGTCCACCAGTCCAAAGTAGCCTTTAAAATGGGCGTCACTTTAATAGGCATGTTTTTCCCCTTTGATTGGTCACTTCCTCTAAAAGCAAGAGGAGCCAAATGCTCATTACAAGCCAAGAACTTTTTTTTGTATTATTTAATGGCAGTGTATAGCTGCTAGTCACACACTTTAAATCATTAGTGGCGTGACCATCTCTTTCCTTCCTGACGATTGCTGAGAAATGGCAGTGCAGGCAACGAACCGCTTTTTATTTACCTCTCATAAATCAGGAGCAGTCAGGCCTCCTTTGTTCAAACCAAAAAGAAAATAAACCGGTCAGTAAAACGTTACCACCAGGCTGAGTAATACCCATACAGGTTCAGGAATCCTGCACTCTAGCCCACTGGGGCTCAAAGCATCCCCATCTGTTTCCTTTCAAAATATTTAATCAGAGACAAAAGTGACAGTGGGGGAAGGGAGCAGGAGATCAAGCAAGGCTGGAGAAAACCACCTCTGCCCCATACCGACAAGGAGCTCTGTACTAACATACTCAAGCCAAGAGAAGGATGACTGCTGAGGAGAGAGTGACCAAAGGCTTTAATCTTCAGATTTCATAAGGCAAAACATTTCCTTTCTCCCACAGGAGCTGCCAGTCTGGAGCGCTCCCCGTCCCCCGCCCCTCCGCTGGCCAGGCTCTCCTCCCGTGTCAAAATTCCCATTGAAGCAGTAGTCAGCTAGATAAACAGAGCAGTCCCCAGATGCATCCCCTTGGAGGCTGAAGTAATAGGTCATGGGAAACAAGCAGAGGCAACCATTTCCTTCTGATACTGTGGTCTCCACCAAGCAATGCTCAAATCTGAAGTTTAACTAAACAAACCAGGACCGAATCCCACTTGAAGAAAAATGCCAGTGGCCCATTAGAAACCATGTTTCTTCCTCAATAAATTGAAGGTCCTAGGCTCACCCTGGCTGCCCAACTGGCTTGGAAGCCAGGTTCATTACAATGAAATGCAAATTAAGAGCGTACTGCTTGGTCAAAAGCACACCCCTCCCCAGAACAAGCTACCACTTTGTCGTGAATGAGTGGTTTAGAGGCCGCATAAAGAATCACCGTCAAAGAAATTAGCAGAAAGGGTCAAAAGAAAACTTACTTAAGAAAGGGTCAAAAAAACATTACTGAAAGTAGGAAAACCTTTCTATAGGATGCCTGTGATTACAGCTCTTTGGGTCTCTCTTTTAAGGAATTCTGTAGCTCTGAAGGACTTAAGTTTGACCCTGAGGTCAGGGGAAGGAAGTATTGTCCATCGCCCCGAAGTATGGGAAGGACAGTGACTTCTCCATACTTGCACCATGAGATGAAGCCAGGAAAACACAATTCAGATCTCCTGATCATCAGCAATGCAGGTTAAAAGCTAAACCACTTCTCCCTTCTCAGCTACTTTTTCCACAATACAAGTGATTTCTGCCGTGGAAGAAGGGTAGGAGATACTCACGACTACGCTCCCTCTCCCTGCCATGTCCCAGTGTTACGCTTTTTTCAGCTCAAAGTTTTCCCATCCAAAATCCAATAATTTTTATTGTCTTAAAAAATCTAAGCTTCTCTTCAACATCAGTCAGGCAGGTTTTCGTGGCTTTCTAACATGTGAAGAGGGCAAAACTACTCTGAGATATTTAAACCAGGAAGCAAACAGGTCATCAGAGGATTTCCTAGGGATCAGGAGCCTGAAGAGATCTGGCCAGAAGTAGGTCACATACTTGTCTATTAAAACAAATAATTACTCATGTCAAAATATACATTGGGTGGTTTCCAAAGGGAACGAAAGACATGGCACTAAACCAGACAGAAACGGAGATAATATAGGACATGGTTTCAAAGCGATTTTGCAGACTGGATCTGGCTGCCTTGTTCAAGGAAAACTCTTCTTTTACACAGGGGAAGGGCAAGCAGGCAGTTTTCTGTCTACCAGAGCCTGCAAACACTCTCGTTACTCTGGAGAGAACGACACGAGGCTATTTTTTCTAGCAAGGAGCAATCCCCACCCTCAGGCTGAAATCAACAGTGGTTAACTCTCTGCATTAGTACCTACCACGGGTTCTTCAAGGGGCCCCCCAAGGCGGGGGGGGCCTCGCCGTCCAAACGTGAAGCAGGGCGGACCCAGCCTGTGGCCCACATCCCTGCGACTAGGTACTGCTGACAGCAGTTCAGAGGGGTGTGAACGGCGTGAGAGCTGCTGCTCCCAGGCCAAGACAAGGCATGCTGGAAACTCTCCGGCTCCTTCTGTCAACACTTGAAAGTTACAGAAAGAGGTTAGCTCTTTCCTAAGAATTAGTGGCAAAATCCATGCTGAAACAGGGACTTCTGGTCAAGAGAAAAAAACTCACAACAGGAAGGGGTAAATGCAGGTTATGAAGTATTTAACCGACCTGTGCTTTCTGATGACATATAACAGAGTTTAATGGAACGCTCCTTGGCTTTGGAACTGGAATGGATGGAGTGGTATTTACCGACACATATTGAGCAAGCACTACCAATGTACTGCCAATAGAGAGAGAACAAAACTGTAGCTCTGCAAACTTGGACCAACATCTGACAACTAAGCATGACTTGTACAGAATGACTAACTACAAAGAGCCTGTGTCATGGCTCATTCTGAACACACACACACACACACACGCTTTTTAAAAAAAGCTACAATACTCTTTGATACATTTTTATAGTGTATCAGTGGTCGACTGTGCCCAGCACTCTGTGTGGCACTGGAAAATGGCTTTCCTATTAGAGTAAATTTTTAAGTTCCCAAAGAAAACAGTGCTCAGAGAGACAGCTCCATTGCTTAGAGACACAATTCTTTGATCTGTTTGAAATAAAGAAAATAAGAATAGCACAGCAATGTTGATAGCTGTTAGTAAATACTGGAAGGCACACTATGAAAGAAATAGCTTACATGGGCTTTTCTGGGTTACCCCATTCAGGCTTTCAAGGCAGGTAAGTAAAGTATCCTCTTTGTTATGGCACCATGAGGATCTTGTCTTTACTGTCACTTCACCCACCTGTACTCTCACTCATCATCTTTGTTTCATTCTGGTCAGTTTTTAAAGGGAAGACAACTAAATAAGACGTTCTCTTTAAGACATGCATTCAGCAGTGAAGTTCTGGGCTAGGAGTTAATATGAGTTCAGAATTTCCTGAAAGCTAGCCCAAAGCATACGAGAGAGAGCTTTTTAAAGCCATGTTCCACTCTTCCTCTGTCACAACAATGACACCCAGTGCTATGCCTGCCGCTGTATCTACCTTGTCTGGCTGTATATTCGTTGTCTTCAATCAGTCTTGCCAATCCGAAGTCGGCAATCTTGCATATTAGGCCATTCCCCACCAGAATGTTTGCAGACCGCAGATCTCTGTGTATGTAATTCATTCGCTCAATGTATGCCATTCCTGCAGCCACCTGTGAGAAGCATGAAGCACAATTGGTGCATTTTCAAATGAAGTCAGACATACACAGGCTGTAAAACATATACACCTAAGTGCTCAGTACTCTGAAGACAGACCTGGGCTGCCATGTCCACCAAATTCGGTAACTTCAAAGCTCTTCCTTCTCCATCTTTCAAGAAATCTAGCAAACTCCCTGCAAATGCAAAGTTGACACAATAGAGAGATGTTAGGGAAACAATGGCTATTCATCAGGATGGAGGTGCAGCAATATGTGCAATATTAAAGACAGTAATGTTTCGAATTTAAGTGGACAGTTTCAAAAAACCCCACAATATCTTAGAATTCTCCTATTATTCTTGTTCCACTCTTCTTTAAGGTTGGCTTGCAGAAGAATATGTCACTAGTCTAAAGAGAGTTGCAGGGAAAAGAAACAACATCATTGTTTTTAATTCTCCTGACCATTACTGAGAAAGCTGATCTTTCTTAACTTTTCCAGTGCTCTTTGAAACTACATACCTGCTGCTCTCTAAAGGCCTCAGCTAGCTGCAAAGCATCAGCTCAGTTCCAAGCCACACAAGCTATGGAAAAAGTCAGATCCCAGCTCAACCTGCTCCAAAAGAAAGGTCAGCCTGGAGCCTGGTAAGCCCAAATGGGCTAGCATTAACAAAGGCTAATTTTCCTTAGAAATTACTAGTGCTCCTTCTCTATGTAACCCATAACTAAATGTAGCATGAACCATTAATTTTAGAAGACCACTATGCAAAATTAGAGAAGACAAAGCAGAGATCAAATGAAAGCAATTTTAGCAAAAGCAATAAGGACATAGCTCTCCTGTGCAAGGGAAAGCAAGGAGGTTCCCTGTAGCTTTTAAAAAAAAGCCTAGGACACTATAGGTCCCTTCCCAATCTTGCATTCAAACCAACAAGTGTGGCAGTCTCCTTTAAATAAGGTCAGTGATTTGGTTTAATAAATAAGGGGAAAAGACAGACGATTAGGCGTTTCTCCCTTGATAAATCATCAGCCTCAAGCTCAGATCCAAAGATGTAAAATGTTACAGTAAAAACTAGTAAAGTAAGCCAAAACAAACCACGTACTTCAGAAAGATTTTGAGAAGTCTTTTTTTTAAAGGGGAAAAAGCACATGCTTGTCACTGATACATATGATTAAAGTGTGAGTTAGTTAGGGCTTGGATGCCTCTGAGGAGGGAGGTGGGCAGGCACCTGCCAGGAAAATAAAAATCAATTCCAAATAGACTGAAAAAATGCACTTAAAATTTCAGAGTGTATCCTCCAACGTACAATGAAACTTCCCTACGAGAACTTATGTTTCCTATTTGGTTCATTTGCTTTTCCAAAACAAGCAGATTTTTTGCTCTGCTCTCAGCACCCCTGCTGGAGATCTGACAGAGCAAAACGTTTTCCTTTTCTCATTTTACTACATCGTTACCAGTTAAGTAGCTTAAAGAAAAAGAGAAGGGAGAAGGGGAAAGGGAAGGGGAAAGAGGAGGGAAAGAATCATATGTGCAAATCATGTATTAAAGTGATAAATGGGGTGGACTGAAAATTAAGCTGTGATCTGAGAGTGAGGTGCATGTGACAGAACTCAGGATTGCTAAAAGAAACAGAAATCTTAGGCCGACAAGGAAACACTGAAAGAAGATGCCATATGAACTCTCTGGCACCAGGAAAAGCTAGGATCTTGGGAAGCAGCACGTAATATCAATTCAAACCTAAAAAATGCAAATCTCCACTTGTCAGGGAAGTTTAGATGCTGATGCAGTTGGAAGCACTTAGGCTGCACCAACTTCTCCCTCCCCCACCTAGTGCAAATTTCAATTGTACATTTAGTGGATTTCAGGTTTTAGGCGCGGTTCAGAGTTGAATTCATAATTCTTCTGAAGTCAGAGGTGAATTTAGTTTCCTGTTCCCTCTCTCCTTCCTCACATGCTGTTCATGCATCACACTGCACCTCCCTCTGTATCCCCAAGGAGCATCAACAAAGAAAAAATATTGTTATCAAGGGCAGCAGCTCTGGCTTCACCTTTGCTCATGTACTCTGTGACAATATAGATAGGTTCTTCAGATACCACAGCATAAAGTTGAACCAATTTGTCATGTTTTAGCTTCTTCATGATTTGGGCTTCCTCTAAGAAGGATTCTGGAGACATAGTACCAGGCTTCAGGGTCTTGATAGCCACTTTAGTATTTCCATTCCACGTACCTACAAGCACAGATACTTAGTTAGATTAAACATCTTCTGCTCCTTTTTCTGCCTGATGCCTAATGTAACCAAGGAATAAACTAGCAAGGACACTTAATATATATTTTTTTTTAAATGTAGTTTCCCATGTTGCCTTATCATTATATTCCTCCCACGCCTCCCTCATATTTTAGTCTTTTTCTATTACACTGAAAAATAATACTCCCATTGGCACTGGGGCACAATCGCTATTGTCCTACTCAGACAATGCTTCCACTGATGCCCACAGAAACCTTCTCTGAGTAAGAAACGCGGGACTGCTGAAACCCATCTTCATGTATTCCCTTGCTAACAAGTAATTGCTACAGACAACAACACAGCTCCAGTCAGATTTGGATAACAAAACTGGTTAAACCCAGAACTTTCCATTTGCAAGACATTTTAACATTTTGTTTTTGTTCTGAGTCAGAGGAAAAAAACATATTCTAAGAAAAATTCCCAAGAAATAAATTCTGAATCAATCTCATTTTAAAAACATGGGCGTGTTTCCAAGCCGAAATGTGTCTTTTTCCTTCCTCTCCTCATCCCCAGAAGCCCAGCAGCTGCTGATTGAGAATGAGGTGGATCCCGTCCACTTCACTTTGTTCTTTACTTGCGGTCAGTACTGAAATGGACAAGTTGCATCATTTTTCAGCCATCATCTACCAAGCCTTCTGGAACACCTGAAAGCCTGCACAAGGACCTGGAGAGAGCTCGGGAAGGCTGACTCAGGGTGTCCCACAAGAGGTGGGGCTTCACTTGGGTATTTGCAAGGGGGAGAAGGAGGACTGGAAAAAAAAAACAAACCAAAAACCACCTACCTATGTCAACAGTTTTTTTAGGGATGGGGGGCTGGGGAAGGGAAAGGAAGGAAAATTAAAATGGGCAAAAATATCACTTTCTTAGTGCTTTCTGGTTGTCCCTTGCCCAGATTTGCCAGAGCCCTGCTCCAGAGCCAGGGCTGAAATGGCTTTGAATGGGACCTGTGATCTGTTGACAGGGAGCTGCTGCGTGATAAGGCAGAACGATACTAAATGACTTCAGGAATTAATCACATTGGGTAAAAATTACTCCTCTGCACTTAAGCATGAGATAGCAGAAGGCCTACAAAGTACATGAAGACTCAGACTCAGATCTAGTTTCTATAAATTAAGATGTCATCAAAAAAAGTAACGTGTAAAATAAGCCTGGTTTGTCTTTGTTAAAAACACATCAACAGTTACCAGGGCTCAGCTGCTGCATGGGAACTGGTTAAGCCAAAATAACTTCATCATGAGCTTTTGCAACCTGCCAGAGCATAAAATGAGCTGGATTGTTTTTTGTGCAAGTGGTCAGGTCCCAGCTGCCACCTTGCCTAGTCGAGGACAGGGGAGGGGTGGCGGGGAGCCACTGCCTGTGTCGTCCCTCACTTACAGGGCTATCCCCGCAGCAACACACGATGCTGTCTCAGGGGGGCCTGAGGCACGTATTAGCCAAAAGTGTGCCGTACAAGTTCGGTTTTCACTGTGCCCTGATTCTCTTCTGCCAGCTCAGTGCCAGGTGCTGTCACCTCGACTGGTGGCAGAGTAACGTCTTGAGTTCCTACCAACGCTTCCCCAGTGCGCTTGAGGAGGACTCTTGAGGTCTTTGTTTCACTCAGTCCTTCAAACCAGAGCTGAAGCAGGACTTTCGCTTAGTGGCACTCCTGCGTAAGCTGGGAAGGATGTGGTTTCGCCTCCTAATTTCAAGCAGGGAGGCCAAAATCTTTTCTGATAGGTGAAAGGGAGTGTGTTTTATCTGGAGCCACTGAGGCTCCGGACCACAGAGTGCCGTCAGTCACAGCCACTTTGCAGAGGTACCATGAATTATATGAACCAGAAATGAAACCCCCGTTTCATGGGCACCAGGGTTTCTGTCACTGGTGTTAATAAACTAGGATTTTACCTGGTGTGTTAACAGATTAGCCGTCTATTATCTGTTTGCATTACCTTAATAAAAATCCAGGACTCATTCTATTACCATGAAGTGTTTTCAGCAGTTCTATTTTCAAATACTTTTATGAATTTCTCCAGTTAAAAAAAGAAAATAAAACAAAATGGTTAACTTATCCTCTCAGTCCAGATTTCAGATTAAATTGTTAAATTTTTTGTTGTGGATTGGTATGTTTCTCTCTAATAGAAAATTAGCATAGACTTCCTTCTGAATTCCTCCCATAGGTAGTTGGTTACTACTTAATGCGTTTTTTTTTACTGTGTTAATCTATTCCAATTTGGTAATGCTTCAGAGCTGTTAACATATTTTTACGATACATTACTTCAAGAAACATAATGTCATAATTGTAATAATAATTTTTGCATTTCTGACAGATATTTGGTACTGGTACTTCGCACTTTATTTCTCATAGCTGATGTTTTTTTTTTTCAAATTCCATTTGCTGCTTTAGCTTATTGTATCAGTTTAAGATCTACGGCACACAAAGCTGACCACTAGGTATTAACATCAACTTGAAACTCTCGCATGTATGCAAGATGGAGAGCAAGAAGGTGAAACTGCAGTTATCTGGGGATGCTAATAGAAAACATAGGTAGCTTTCTTTGCAACAGGTCAACTGTAATTCTGTGAAATTCTATAAATTTCTATATTTCTAGTCAATAAATTCTATAAATTTCACAGACTTGCTGGCATTTGCTCCTGGCTGTAGTCTTGCAACGGAAAACAGACGCAAGAACCCAGGGGAGCTCACTGGTTATTTTGGTTGTACATACTTTTGTGTTACTGCAACAAAAAGAGCGGCCAAACTGCTCCACCAAATTTTTCTGAAGAAACAACATATAGCGATTCTTTATTTGAATTGGTCATTTTAAAGAGGCTATACAGAATGCAATTTGGCACAAAAATTGAGCCCACCTCTCATTAAATGGCCACTATATTGTGTTTCAATGCTACAGCCATACTAAGATTTATGTCTATTTTAAATTGCTATTGTTTTATAGTTATTAGAAGAATGAGGCCCATAGAGAGGGGACCAGTAAGTAAAGCTGGCAAGTGCACAGAAAACAATGTCAGTGGATTTGGAAAATGTCAATATTTCTGGACTTCAAAGTGGGGGTTCAGCTGGGCTGGGCAAGTCTTGCCTCTATTGTCCCTGGTCTCTATATCGAGTTACGGGGTTCTGCTGCAGATACAAATTTCAAAACAGACTTAAAGAAGTGGATGCATAGGAAAGCTAGCTTGACAATATTAGCTTGCTGATACTTGCCATTATTTATAAACTGGGAGAGCGGATGGAAGCATTTTCAGGGTCTGACCCCATGAGTGCTAAAACACATGAGGAAAGAAAAATGTCTACTTACCAGATTAATTTCTGGTTAGCCATTCTGCCTTACAAGTTTAGCATCATTCCTATTTTAATACCTAGCAATTGTGCAGTCACCCAAATAAACCCAATGCAATTAATGAAGTTTAATGCCCTAACCTTTCATACCAGTGTGTGCAAATGAAAGGAAGTTTCCCCATGGATTATGGTATTTAGGTCTGACTGTTTTAGGTGATACAGACTAACATTTCATACTATTCTGATCTTTTAGCTTTAAGATCTCTACTTGAAATGTTTATTTCTGCCAAGAGGGCCTTAAAAGATCCATCCAAAGCAAAATATATTCTCTGCCTTACCACGCCACACTTCAGCGAAACACCCCTGACCAAGCTTCTGTTCCAGAAATAATGAATCACGTGCAACTTCCCATGCATCTTTAGCCAATCCAACAGTTTGTGGGGTATTATTCGTAGCAATCACAGTTAAGTTAAAACACAAACCATCAGCTTTCTCTATAGGAGAGGAAATTAATAAAAAAAACACACTTATAATCCAAAATTATGCATGCATTGAGAAAGATGGAAGGTGACTTTTCTCTCAGTGCTGCATTAAAGTTCATTTGCAAACACTGATTTTGGATACTGAAGGTAAGGACTTTTTTGTTAGCTTGCAGAAAAAGGCTCCTTGGTATAATTAATAGATTACTATGTGAGCCTTGATTTATTATTAAGACACTGGTAATTTGTCAAAATCAAAACCTTCCAAGGAAACACGGAATTTCAGTTTTCTTTTGCCATCAATTACAGTGAAAATTGAAGATTAAAGAATTTCAAAGTCAAAGACATGA
The DNA here is from genome assembly GCA_013400755.1 of Pelecanoides urinatrix. NCBI lineage: Eukaryota > Metazoa > Chordata > Aves > Procellariiformes > Procellariidae > Pelecanoides > Pelecanoides urinatrix. The sequence goes on along the minus strand of VZTQ01007670.1, from coordinate 43,740 downwards.
TTCCAAAGACATTTTTCCTAACAGTTTGAGCTTTGCTTTTTTTTTTTTCTTGTGGGTCACAGTGTCCTACATTTTCACCTTCCATCTTGTCATCCCCACACAGACAGCTATTTTAGAATAATTATTTTGCTCCATACCCATCCATACTTCCCCAAACTGCCCATTTCCCAGTCTCTTGATCAACTGTAGGGATTCTCGTGGAATTTCCCAGACATCTTTGGTTTTGACAGACAGATCAGTAAGCCTTGGCATTCCTTTATGACAGGGGACTACTAAGCGGCAGCAAAGACCTGCAGCTCTCTCTGATGGAGCCAGAAGTGAAGCCAACAGCAAAGGAGAGGAAAGAAAAAAAAGTGTGACATGAAACAAAAACAGTAAGCATAAAAACAATGCTACTCACAACAGCTGTTAGTTGCATACCACAAAGCATCCTGGAAGATTAGAAATTGAACACTGAAACATATTCATTTGAGACAGAACAGGAAATATTTTAGTCTCTGCTTCCACAGCCTGAAATGGAAGGTGACCTCCAATGTTTTTCTCGTGGACTCAGGATTTCCCTTCTCCCACAATGCTGCATTAAGATAACTTCACAAGTAACTGGTATACTATACTACAGTATAACTGTTTAAAAGTCATCTGTAAGTCACAAACTGGATTGTTTCTGTACTGAGTAAAAGAAACACAGAGAAGATTCATTTTTTCTGAAAATGACAGCAATGAAAATTTGGTGGACTTTTTTGGTAATTTTTTTCTAGGTATCCTGGGAAAAGGTATTTTCTATATTCTACTCTGTGAAAAGTAGGTGTTTTTGTAGGTGTCCTGTAAAAGACTCTTCTTTCTGCCATTCTTTCTAGAGGAAACCTTTATTAGCATAGGCAGCCAGTCCTACATTGTTTGGGGCAGATTCATTATACTTATCTCTTGCAAAGCTTCACAGAAGACTGATCTGTGTCAAAAGTCACAAGATCTTTCAGCAGGAGTAAAAACAATGATATCTATATAAATATATAGATACACACACATATTGTTGTGTAGCATACTATGCTGCACAAAGACTACAATATAAAGCTTGCACAGTGACTTGTATCTTAAAACAGGTGCAGCAGAGCAGAACAAGGTGGGGAAATTGTATTTCAGACTCAAACCTAATCTTTTTTCTCCTGTGCAAGATTTCTGTCTGGGCAGGTGAACAGTTTGTTTCAGCATCACGAGGTGGGTAAGCACTGAAGCTCCTTGCAACACTAAGCTCTACCTCCTCAGCACGAATGTTGCGGGATGGTGGGGAAGTCCCTACAGACACCCTGACATGCACCTCATTGTGTCTCCTGTAGCAAGACAACAAAGACCACAAAACAGGGAAGATTTGCTGACCAGTTGGCATGTCTTATTCCAAGATAATTCCAATGGGAACATTAGGATAGGGACTACTCAAGATATGGATAGTATCTGGAAAGCTTCCTTATGGGTTTGGACAGCTGCAGAAAGAAACTGGAGGTTTTTAAGACCTCTTCGCTTTCTTTAATTGAAAAAAAAGCTTGGCATGCTGGTGCTCCAGTTAAGCCGAGACTGCACGCACAAGAGCTTATGCTTGACAGGCCAGCTGTAAGGGATTGGGTGAACGGTGCTTCAACTTCAGATGTGCTGTTTACTGGACTTTAGTCTGACGTAAGGACACCCTGGGGATCTCAATATTTTTCATTTGTAAATCTCATCTGTGAAAGTCCAGACACTGCAGTTAACTTTATTATCCAGGTAAGAAGGGGCTAGGACGAGAGGGAAGCCTGGGTAATCAGGGTACTCGGCCGTGCAACGGGAGCACAGTGCAGGGATACCCGTGCTGTGTCTGCACAAAGGTACACTTTGTACTTCCATCTCCTGACCCAGGACTGCTTACGTGAGACCAAACTGCACACTGTCTACCTGGGTAGCCGGGTTTCCAGCTGCCTGGACAGGAGGGGTCCTCCAGCCTGGACAGCTATGGGATGAAGGCTGAAGGGTGGGCTGCAGAGCGTACCTGTCCTGCTGTGAAGGCACTGACCTATGGTCTCAGCAGTCTTCAGGAACCACGCTGATCTTTACGGAGTCATCTGGGCATCTATGAGCTCTCCCTAGAAGTAAACCTAGGCACTCACAAGGCGTTGTGCTAATCTACCTCCCACAATGGAGAGTGCAGAGCAGGCGGCTAGAGGCAGCCTTTATGTTTTTGAGTCAGCTGGGGCTGGTATGGAATGAGGGCTCCTGTGTTCACCTGAGTCTGGGAGACCGCAGGTGAAACCTCTGGAGTGTGGGTCTGTACCATGCCCTCCTGAGCTACCCTACCTGGATCCTACTGATTATGCCCCCGTGTTGCACAGAAACGCCTGTTTCCAGATCTATTTGTTTATGCATCTGTGCATGGAAAATACACCACCCAAATAATTTGACCACAGAAAACTAGAAGTTGACATATACCAGCTGGTATAGTGGGGTTGAAAATTATCTTCCTTAGATGTGAGTTTTTGTACATTATTTAGCTTAGTTTAATGTAGAGTCACCACAAACAACTAGAAATTCTCCCAGGCAGCATACACCCATCAGAAATGGGGCAGAGAAGACAGCCAGATGTCTAGTATGAATAGCATAAGAATACAGCAGACAGAATACAAAGAATACAGAAAAAACACCCCACAGAGAAGTTGATTTCCCAAGTAAAAATTATGAACAGTTTTTGAGCAGCGAGCATTTGGGGTCATCTGTTAATATTATGAAAGGCTAAAGTAAGGAAAAAATAAAAAGCAAAATAATTCAAAATACAAATTCCTCCTTAAAAAATGACAATGTTGAGAACCATGGCAGTCTTCTACGTAAGAACTGGTTGTCCTATGCAGAGGTTTGGGGGGCTTTAAAGTTGAGTCTGTTGTACACCAGGATGCACTTTTGGGTTGAATACTGCACGCCACATTTTAATCACAGGAATTAAAAAAAAAAAAGAGCTTGGTGGGTGGACACAAACAGTGTGCATAAAGAAACACCCACCTTCCCATATTTGTTCTTAAAATAAGGCCGATTAGAAATTAAATGTTAATACTTTGCACATTGAACGCAAATCCAGTGGGAAAATTTGAGTCAGGTAATACATGCAAACCTTTTGGTCATTGCTTTAGGTGACTGAATTCCACAATGCAATTCTCTATTTGCTTTATTAGCAATAGTATGCTGCAAAACGGTACATATTAGCGCTCGCTTATGCACGGGGAATTCATACTTTGAGATGTGCAAGTCAAATTCAGTAATTCTGTTTGCTTAGAAGAGGGAGAGCAGGCAAAACCTTTACCTCAGTAGAGTGCTAGCTTTTAATACCTCTGCTGCTGCACACTGTGAACAGCACTCAAAGCCATTTATAACTGTAATGGGAAAGGGATAATGGAAGATGCATTACAACAAGCAAGAGACATAGCTCAAATGACTCTTTAGGGCGTCTTACACATACATCAGTTCAGCAGCAAACACCTTTGTTTTAAAGTACTTCAGAGTGCCGTGTATAATCTAAAAAATTACCTGAATAATGCTGAACCAGCTGCTGAAGAGTTTCAAATTGTGCCCGAGTTGTGATATAATATCCACCATTGTCAAGTTTACGAATCTTATAATGTTTGACATGATCTCCTTTCATATCATCCCAGTCTCGAATAGACAGGGAATAGGCACCTGTTCCAAGCAAAGGAGAAATAAAAAATTTTAAGCAGCTTTTAGACAGAAAGATTTTGGTTTGCTGTTCAGTTGTCATAAAGTGAAATAGAAACTGCTTCCAAAAAATGCTTACTGTACCTTGAAAAAGAACAAGTGAATCTAACACAATGAAATAAGCATCACAGAAATCTTACTATGTTCACACCATGTCCCTTTCACACTTTTCTAGAAAGAAGTCAGGACTTCTGTGTAAATGAAAACTCACATTTTAACATTTACTGCTTCAGGTTGCTAAATTGACTTTTCCTTTTCTAAGTGTCAGGTTACACTGCAAATACTATACTTCAGGTAAATGCCAGTGGGCGGTAAATATCAAGATTTTCATAGGAAGCACTGGAGATAATGACTTTATGTATGTGTAGTGTTGTCACCCAGATGGATCCCAAACTTCTTTATAAACATTAAATAACCAAATTAGCACACTTTGTACGTCACAGTCTTTGGAAGGTGGTACTACACCAAGACTGTGCACCAGGAGATCTGCAAGAACGGCATGTTTCACTTTCCAAATCCATGCTGGAGCTTTAGAGCTTACTGGTGGGATTCAGATGCCCAAACACAGGGGTTAAGTGCCACGTGAGATGCCCCAGGACATCCTGCTTGGCAGTTTTCCCACAGGCTGTCACATTTGTCTGATCCATGTGGGTGTCCTGCAGGCATTTCAAATGGCTCTGGATGCTCATGGCCAGGTAAAGGAACCTCAGTTGAAGGGCTGGATTTAATTTTAGGTGTAGCAGTGGCTGTCTGCAGGTGGGCTATGGGCTTGATTTAGATGCCCACACATTAGGGCAGCTGAATCCCAGCCCAGTTTTCATGAGTGTTATGGCACTGTAGATATCGATGGCATAATGCAGGTTTGAGCACTAGGTGTCCACAGTCGTGGGCAGTTGAACTGAACCCCGGCTTCCTGCTGACTGTAAAGGGAGCTTGGTCACCTACGTGGGGACCTGCACATTCAGGTGTCTTAATTTGAAGCACGGTCCTGTTCTACATACAGCGACACCGCATGTTGGTTCTCTACAGTGTCAAAAGCAAAGCCACATTTTACAGCATAATGCAGTTTCTGAGCAAAAGTGTGGCCACTTCAAAGGCAGTGGAGAAGACAAGTCTCCACTCATGGCTCAAATGAGTATTGTGTTTACTCAAAGGTAATTCAGACATTAAAAGGAAAAAAACTGGAGGTAACTGGCAGCTGCAGAGGTCTCAAGAAGGCCCTCCTTCTGGAGCCTGAGCTGCTTTCACTGGTAGCCATGTCAGCTAAGGGCAGGAAAGGAAAACCACCAGCAGACAATTTTGGACAATGTGAAAGGTGGAGTGATCTCCTACAGGTCTGATAGCAAACAGTACCGACTGCTGCTTACCCCAAGTCAGGGTACTTTTCAACACACCTGGCAGGTTCACATCCTCCGGAACCACTTTCAGCTAAGTGAAGTGGTTTAAAGAGCCCCCCACAGTTAGGTGGTTGAGATTCCTGGTGTAAGATGTCTTTCCTGGATGCCTCCCCAGGAAGAAGTTTCCCTGACCACATTAACCTGCAACAGGTCACGCTGGCGGCTGGCTCACCCCCGGGGGAGCTGCAGTGAACAAAAGGTCTCCGCCCTGACTCCAAGGGGTTCTCAAATTCCCTGTTGTTTGTCCTCTAAATAGGAGGAAAAAAACCAGCACTTACACAGATGATTCTGGTTTATGCGAATGGGAGACACCCTGAGAGGAGTGACAGGGTTTTTATTTCTAAGTGTAGAAGAATACTGTTTGTTTAGGATATTTTTCTGAGGAGATTCTCCAACTGAGTAAGTACATCTCTCTCAGCTAGGAGTTCAAAGCTTTTTGGGGATTTGCAAGCACATCTTGTGCATGCTTTGTACCACCACTCTGGGTTGTACACTGGCAGGCTACTTTCAAAATTTTCCAGGCAGTGTTCTCCACCTCCGCATTTGTGAGTTTTGATCCACTGGCAGCAGCTGTATTTTCTTTAGTCACGCTCTCTGCCTATCTGGTCACTATTTTAGATTCTTTAGGAAAATGTAAACAATCTGTGGCTCCAGGTCTGCAATCAGAGCTGTGTGGGTGGCCCTCTGTGGACCCCCGCTGACCTCAGATCAAGTTGCAGGACTGGAGCTTTAGTTCAAATCTGGACAAAAACAAGAACCAAGATGGATTTCATTATTCATTATTTAGACTGTTGGTTATTTATACCGTTTATTATTATCTGATGATAAATTCAAATATAAGAGATATACATAATAAAAATTTGGATAGAAATACGACATTACTACGATATATCATACTAATGAATTTTTTAAAAAAACAAACCTTAAACCAGACAGCCTTGGAGGGTGGAGATTGAAACCAGGTGAAGGATTATACAGACAAGAGCTGATGAAGTACCTGGGCAGTCAGGCATTGAAAAAATGAAAAGCCAGCTCCATGTGATTTATTTTGGAAGTAAGAAGAGAAGGCAACCATGATCAAGGGAGGTTAAATTCATGCTGAAGTCATCCATGATGATACTTTTAACATGATCCTGATTAATTTTATTATTGTTATTATTTAAAGCAGAAGGGACGATTCTAGGTCACGAAACAATTCCTGCCTCAAGCCCAAGATGACTAGCTGGAGTAAAGCACTTTGAGAAGACTTATGGGAGAATGCACCATTCAAGCCCTCCCAGATGACTTTTTTCTCTCTCATGAACAACAAGTTCCCTCTGTTTTCTTCTAACGACATACTGAAACACCACAAGGATGAGAAGGGAAATAGCAATTTTTGGCAAAACCCATGCATGTTTGGTTTTCTCCAATGGCTTTGATGCAAACTTAGCCTGAAGATGTAGAAAGCCTTAAGTTCAAATGCAGAGAAATTAAGCTTGCTGCTATAAGTCCACCCATGATGAATTACTCCATTTCCACAATGCTTTTGTGTCTCACAAGAAGCTCTAGAAAAAAGCCCTGACTTAGCTAAGTAAACAGCCCTGCAAAACATATTCCCTATCACTGTATAAAAAATGGTCAAACCAGACTAAACTGATAATGTGGTTTAGAGAAACAGCATTGTGTTTGTTTTTAGAATCCATGGATGCCTATATGAGTGAGTTTTTAAACTCAGCACAGAGTGGAATGAAGTCCTGCTCCTCGCACACATCACAACAACTGTTGGTGAAAATGAACAGGTGGAGGCTATTTGCAGAAAAAGAGCAAGTTAGAGCCTGTCTTGCTCCTGGTGAGAATGCCTCACTGCTACGTAAAGTATGGCAAAGCTGTGGGGTGCCAAGATGGGGAATTAGCTGTCTGAAACAACAGCATGTCTATTCAGATTTTGCATGAGAAACAGTCCTCAGAGTTAAGGGCAGTGAAGGAAGAATTCAGTCACTGCAGGAGTCAAAAATGTAAAACTTACAATTTTAGATGACAGAATGCAGCATCTGAAAACAGGTCAGGTAGAGAGGAGTGGGAAGTGGTGCTTCCCTTCTTTAAGCCCCTTTACCAGCCATGACTCCAACTACTTCGCATGCTAATAACTCCAGCTGACAGAGTGTGCTCTGACCAAGGCACTGACAAGTCAGTGCTTTAATTACATGAACCACCATTAGACTTCAGAACTTACATGGAATTAATTCTAGTGACTTATGCGTCCCACAGCTATTGTTTTGGATTGCTGGTTAATTGAGAAATGGCCAGATATGTTTTCACTTAGTTGCAGGTTTTCTCCTCAATAGTTGTATGAGTTAGTTAGAGAGATCTTTTCATACATGTGAAGCTTTGAAGAAGATGTTGAGAGACCTCACGAACAAAATGTAAAAGCAAAGATAGCACCCACCAAGAAAACTGGAACTCCTCCAATATTTTTAGAGGGAAGGAGGAGAATACATACTTCCACTTGACTTCAACAGAATGGATACAGTTGAATGCTTTATGAATACATGAATTAGAAATATTTTCAAGTCTTTTCACTGTTAATCTATGAATTTAAAACCGCTACATCTTCCCCCCAGCCCCGGGATCCAGCATTTCAAAGGGGAAAGACGAAAAAAATCCCCTAATCTTCCCAAAATAATAACCAGTACCTCCTTCCCACCCAAAATTTTATCTTACATCTTCCAGGCAGGAAGGTTCAAATATTCTGCTTGTTCAGAAGTAGGCAGTAATTTTCACCAAACTAGACTGGAGATTCCCAGCATCTGTTCATAGTAAGCTAGCTGGCTGTGCCTGGACCTGAATATGGACACCAGGAAGTCTGCCTCCTGTAGCCCCATAGCTGCTGTTCTGAGGGGCCACTCTCCACCCAACTCCATTGCAATAGTAGTATCCTTAACACGTGTGTTGAAAGAGACAGTGCGATGTTCAGAGTGTGACAACAGAGCAGAGCACCCTGCCTGTGCATGACTTGCACTGGAGATACCATGGGTTGAGCATGGCATGGGTTGCACTTGGGTTGTTCTCTGCTTTGAACGCTCACTCTAAGACCTGGGATGTCCAGACACCTGATTCCCTAGCACACACATATGTAAGATGACACTTATCTCTACCTTCACACCACTGAGAACAGTATTTCACAAACTTAGCACAATTCTTCTCATATATCTTCTCATTCGTAGGCAGAATAGCTTTGGGCAGCCTACCTTTGGTAGTTTCGCTTTCCCGGATCAGGAAGGTACCTCTGGGGTTTCCAAATGACAACAGCTGCCTCTCAGCATCTTTTCGGCCAAGTTTGCCAAAGTACCACCTTAGGGAAACATCAGAAATAGTAAGACAATGCTACATAGGATTACTAGGTAGTATCACGGAGCTCAGACATGGAGGATTATTTACGGAAACTATGGTTACTCAAGTATATTCAACCATTTTTGTCATACTGTGTCCCTTCTATTGTGGCGGGAAGCTAATGTCACAAACTATGTAGTAAATGTTGTATACGTTGTGCAGTAGCACTTCGCATTAAGCCTATAATCAGTAGATGCTGAGAATGCTTGCTTCGTGTCCTAGGACAAAGGCCAGACTTTGACAAACAGAGAGCAAGATTTGGTGGGGGGAAGGAATAGATGAGGAAAAGGGCACAAAAACGTGTCGCTGCCGAAGAGTGGTATTTTTACAGATGTTGCTATAAACTACATATTTGACTTACACAGTGAGGTATTAGTATTCAATATTTTTGTTGCGGCACAGCTATAAAACCTCAGCAGAAGGACCAGATGTGACCACTTTACTGTGGTTGTATAAGGCTTTCAGAGTTTCGGAAGTTTTTCCTTCCTGCAGCAATTTTTTCTTTCTCTTTTCTTGGTTTCACAATCAACCAAGTATAGCCTGAAGTACAGACTACAGTAGTAACTGCTCAGCTATATAAGCTCCTCCAGCCTATCTTTTATACTGGAAATGATATGGATACACACAGCACTCCATTTTTCACATAGATACGACCTCATTATGCTGCCTGCTTTATGCGTTGTAGACATCCTACCTTTTGGTAGGTATTTGTTGACACAATGTGCCCTTTTAAGACAGTTTGCACAGTAATTGACTCCAAATATTTTTACAAGTTGGTTCAGGAAAAGCAAGGGCACCTTTCGCTTGAAGCTTGAAATTAGTCGACACTTAATAAAGGAAGAAGACCTAAGTTCCTTTAGGTTTTCTTCCTTTGGTTTGACATTGAAAAAGCACTGCGCTTGTGCTTCTTTTGTTACTAATTACCTAATTATTTATCAGTGCAGTCAAGAACTGAAATAAAAATAATGTAAGCCATTTGAAAAATTGCTGCAATCAATCAAAACCAACTCCTCGATCCTCTTGCAAATACAGCACTAATGGGTCTTTACAACGAAAAGAAAACATACTCCTCTGCTTGGATGGAATCGACTGGAGCCACATAATTACTGGGAATGTAACCAGTTTCGCCTGTTGTCAAGGACCGGGCCTCCCACCAGTCTCCTTCCCTGCAGAAACAGAGGTGAGGAAGAGAATTGAGAGCGAGACACAGTTGTAAAGACAACGATCTGACTTTGCTGACAGCACCCGCAACTGCGTGGTGTAAGCATCCACAGCAACTCATCTCTTTACCACTGGCGTGCTTCAGAGAGCGCTGTTTGCATCTAAACCCAAATAATATACGTATTTCTTTACACCTATTATTATTTCAGCAGTGATTAGTATTGTAGCCTTTCAAACGTAGCATAATGGCTTAAACTGGCATAACAACCCAGTGAAATCAGGTTTGGTGTGGGCTGGATTTGGACTAGAATATTGAAAACTGTCTCCATAGCAATTATTCTAATACAGGCCCTTGAGAGAGCTTACAGAAAAACTGCCAAACTGAACACTGTCACATCCACTGCTCATTTTAAACTTCTACGGGGACAATTAATCTGAAACCCAAAGGCATCAAAAAGTCATCTATCAACATGGAGTTTTAGATAGCCCTTAAGGATCACACTTCATTGTCTAGATTCCCTCTCTTGGTCACCTAGAGGAGGTATCTGAAGTAGCAAAGGACTTAGCTGCATTTTCAAATACTTACAAAACCCCATTCTTCTACAACATTTAAATATGAAGAGGTCCATGCAGGACCATCTTATGGCAGTGTTCCGCAGGCCTAGCATCAATTTTTCTTGTACACGTGTGTGTACATGGTACTGCCCTTCAGACAATGCGCATTGCTGTAGAATGCACAGGTTTAACATAAGTTTATTTCTCACCTTTTTATACGATGCAATGATTTTGGATTTAGCAATTTGTGTTTCACTCTCAGCACCAGATTCACCCATGTTTAACTCCTACCACTACTAATAAGCATTCTCTTTTCTATTTCTGGACTGCTTAGAAACTCTTTTTCAGTTCCCCTCTCTGTAAAACAGAGATTTGTTCACCAAAATAAAACACTATTATCAAACGTGGCCAGAGAATTCAGCCTCTTCTGTAAGCAAGCAGTTACAGAAGACACATTGTCTAAGCTATTACTGGCAGGAAAGGTTGTGTCAAGGTGAACTCTTTAAATTTTCAACTCCACTTTCTTTAACAGTTTGAAGGAGTATGAACTCTATGGAAAACAACTAGAAAACAGCTGTGATTAGTCAAAAAGGAGACGTTTCCAATTCTACAGTTCAAAAAAGTGAAGAACAAGTAGCTTTTCTAGAAGCTGGCAGCTGACACTATTCTAGTACACCTTGTGTGCATTAGCATGTCATACAAATGGCCCTATCTGTTTATGTCCCTCATTTGATCAGCTGAAGGGCTAACCCTTCCCCCAGATGTTGCTGTAGAACATTTCTGAGAGATTATGCCATACTGTGGCTGATAAATTGTACCATTACATTTCTTCTCCTTACTGTACAGAGAGTCCACTAGATGGAGGTATTTTATCATATCTAGGGAGGAAAAAAGCAGTCCCATAGATGATCACAACATCAGGAACAACCCCCTCTGCTTTGACAGAGAAGCTTAAATCTCTCAAAGCACCGCCAGAAAGGAGAAGGAATGCAGACTTTTTTCATGGCTCTTAATTTTAGACACCCAGCTGAGGCAGGAGGAGGCTAGCCAGGGTGTGGGATGGGGATGGCCGAGTGTTTCGGTGGGGATGCAGGGGATGGCCGAGTGTTTCTGAGCCCCAAAGTCAGGCTCTGCTCTGAACCACCCCTGCAGCTACCTCTTCCCCCCAGACTGCCCTTGGTGTCATTTCTGACTTCAAATCACAAGGATATGTGTGCCATTTCAGGTATTGCTGTCCTGAACTTTTAATCCAAAGCACAAACCAAATTTCATTTGTTGAGAGGTACAAAAAAATCCACCCCCCTCCAAAAATTCCAGACAAACTAGTTTTGTGTACATATATGCTTTCTGGTTGCAAGCAGCACTGGCAGACTCTTAAAAAAATGGTCTTCTTTCATATCACTTCTGATGTAAGTGAAGAGAGGGAGCTTTCTCACAGAAAAGCTGCTTTCTGGAGATTCCCAGCCTGGCTGTCAGTTCTCCAGGAGTGTGGTTAGGTCCGTGTTTATAAGCAGACAGAGCTGACTATGATGGGAACTGAGCTTCTATAATCCTACAAGAAAATCAGTGGATGCTTGTTTTTTTTTCTCTTAGAAAACCTTCCTCTAGGCAGTAATTACCTGCATCAAAATGCATGTACTGCAACCGCCCACACGTGGGGGAATCCCTCTGTCCCACAGACTCCAAGCACGATTGCTCTGCGAGTCCCAGTGAGCACCCCCTGATTTCATCAACGGGCATGTGTAAGCAATTTATGATGTGTGGAATTTCTTCTTGTTTCAAGTTATGGCGTAGATTGTACAAGGCTAGGAAAGCAGCAGGCAACTGCTATCATCCAAAAATGGATGATAGGTTAAAAAAGGGTTTTTTTCCAAGTGCTAATTTAGAAGTAGAGAGGTTTTTAAACTGCTGCTCCCTCTACAAGACATAACTGAAGTTTCTGTGCTTTCATCTACATCAAAGCTCTTCAGCTTCACGGCTTCATGAAATATTCCACAGAATTACCTGATTTTTTTTTTTTTTTCAAACTTTAATGCACATTGGTCCAACTCCAACCCTGAAGTTGTTCTATTAAAATTAACAGGAGTTGCACCAGGGATGAATTTACCTCACTGTCACATAATGTAAGAAAAAAAGATGAGAGCAGTATCACAAAGCCTCTAGAAAGTGACATACCTGGTTGTTAACCCATTTTACCTCTACATGATAGCAATACTGAACATAACACAGAGCCTCCAACTTTATGTTCTTAGCCAAGAATTACAAGATGTTCAGATATGGGTCAGTAGCACAGTAAGTTTTAGATGTTATTTTTAAATTGCTAAGGGATTTTTCTCTATGGGCAGTTAATAAAATTAATTTTAAGTTGATGATTTCCAGGATGGAAGTGTGGTTTTCATGCCAAATGCAACTGTACAATGGTGCATTCGCACTTAACGGAACTTGCCAGCATGTTCTCACTGTATCACCTACCTTCAAAAGGAAAAAAAATGCTTTTAAACTTGGCATGCAAGTCTGGGTAATGTCTCTTTGGCAAATCAGTTTTTAGCTCGTTTCTGTGTAGAGATACAGCAGATTGCAAAAAGTATTATTACAAGTCTTGCAGAGCTTCTGTGACTACTGGTAAAGTACAGAGCTGGTACTCTCAGTTCTGAATGTGAGTTTACTGTGAAATGTAAGCAGTGAATCATAATATCTAATGCTTATTTTTGAAGTAAAGTTGCATGTGGTTGAAGGGTTTTTTTTTCAATAATGAAGCGCTTTGCAAAAGAGCACTAAATACAAAGACAAGTAAGTAAGCATAGAGTAAAACCCCTACATATCTTGAATATCCAACATTAGATTTTACTAATAACATAAGCTGACAAATATGATTGTCAACATTATAAGTTTAAAAATATTAAAAAGCATATTTCCAAGTCTAAAACTTACGAGCTGTTAAGTATTTGAAATTTTTCTCCTTTGTGAAAACTCAAGTCATCCTCTGTTCTTGCTTCATAGTCATAAAGCGCCACAAAAAGAGTTACACCTAAAGAAGAAGATAGGGAAGTTACACTCTATCACAAAAAACAGGAGGGAAAGGAGCCTCAGGAGATGAGGTGGCTAAGCCAAATGTAAGCTACTCCGGTTGCTGAGGAGCAAAATAAACTGTAGCCTCCTACTTTTTGGACAGCCCTTCTAATCCCTCTGCCTTTATGCAGCCAGCAGGCATGCCACCTCCTTCACCCTGTACAGTCATCAGTGCTACCCACACACGGCGTAGGATCCCAAGCAGGCAAAGGGGGTTTGAAGGGAGAGTTTAGACATGGCCATGCCAAGTATTTCCTGTTAACTACTTGAGGTGGCTCAGACCACACTTCCCGTTCCCTGGTAGAGGGATGAGGCAGTCAGTCATCGAAATTGGGCATGTACGCATAATTTCTTGCCCCCCAAGTGAACTAGCACCTGCAAGTTAGCAAAGGTAGGGCTGAAGTCCCAGCTCCACCCCTACTTCAATTCTTTGCACTAGTTCATGACATAACTCTTCCCAAAAGCAGCATGCTGAGACAGTCGTCCCTCTGCTGTAATTACGTGATTGATACTCACTAAGAGCACTGAAAGAAGACTTTGAAACTCACCTGTTCCTCCTCTTGTACGCAGCGTCCCTGTATGAGAGGAGGAATTGACTCCACCAAACACAGTCAGTCCTTGGCCTCCTGTGGCATGGAAGTTGTTGTAGTTTGGGATTGAAGTCACACCAAAGCTAGGATAGTGCTGCGGAGTGGGATCTGTCCCATAGCGGTAGCCTGAGCTTTGAGTTAAACTGCCATCCCTCTCGTCAGTCAGTTTTGTTGCTTCTTTATCCTTACATTGCACACAGCCCATTATCTAAAATCCTAGGAGAGGAAGGAAAGGACAGGGGTTCACCATGGATGCTCACCAGATCTCCCCCAAATCCACACAAGACGAGGATCAAATTAAGTTCACTGCTCAAAAGTTAAGTACTTTGAAAAAATCCCACAGTGGTTGGAATATAAACAGCGACTCGTTGGGAGAAGCTCGCACAAAATCTTCCTGCAGTGGTTTCCCACCACGGCCTGGGGAAGGGGGTCCTGCCTGCTCTTGGGGTAGCGGCAGCTCTCTGCCCAGCCCCGCCAGGCAGTGCCTTGCATGGAGGTAGCGAGAGGATGAAACCTCTCTCGCTCACCCTTCGCCGGGAGAGCATGACTGGCAGGCAAAGGACTCGGCCAAAAAGTGCAGCTGGAGGTGTTCAAATCTGCCCCGCAAAACACAGAGCAAGGCACTTAGCTCACCGGTCGTGTTTGACCTTGCCAACTACACAAGAGCTGACTTCACCTGAAGGCAATACCACCTTTTTCCGTTGCTGGAGCTCTGCGTGACAGGCAGAAAAGCAGACGCAATGTGCTGATAGCACAGCACAGGGAAGCAGGAGGGAGCTCGTCAGATGCCACAATGAAAACAAAAGGAAGCGCCCTTTTATGCAGTACCAAACAGAAGTCTAAAACCTGCCGGTAGTGGATGGTGGAGCAGCCACCAAAGGTATACATGAGTTAAGAAACTAGAGAAAGTCACGGAGGAATTAACACGTCAAATGCAGAACGTCTCTAGGTCTGGATCCCAGACAGGAGGAAAAGGAGAGGGTATGGCTTGGAAAGAGTTGCACTAAGTTTTTTAATTCTTGTAACCTCTTGTTCAGCACCCTCATGGGGCACTACCAGGGCCTGGGTTAATCTCTCTCAGTTTTAGGTGCCTACCCTCCTCTAGGTGGAGGGAGGCTGAGGGTGACTGGCCACATCTTAGAAGCAGCTCTCCAAGGTCAGCCCTGTTACCTGGTATCACTTGTCATCGGACAGCTCTAAAATCTTATAATCCGTGCGCTGGTGTTACTGAACTCTTTCCTATTGACTCGAGCTGAATCTAGACACAAACCCCAAGTTTCTGAACCTGGGTGTAATGAATCTAGGGAATCAGATACTCGTCTGGATGCACCCTTGATCTGAACCGGTATGGTGACTCTTAGATGTAACCTGGCACACAAACAACATACTCTAAACGCTGGGGCTGCAAGAGTAGTGACAACAGAAAAATCTTTGAAAAAATTAGAATTACTGGACATACTTTGTCCAGAATATACAAATAGACAGGGAGAAAATGCATAGAACATTAAAAAAAAAAGGATAGCAAAGAACTTTTTTTTTTCCATATTTCTTTTCACATTTCAGTCAATATCCATCACTTAGGGTAAATAAAAAGCCTATCCTTTTTCAAATATCTTAATTTTTCTGTAGCTGCCAGACTGGCTATTTTGTATGCCTTACTCCAACATCAACACAGAAAATTGGTTTTGACAAACTTATGGGATTCAAAAAAAGCATATTCCACCGCTGCTAATGCTTGAAAAATTATGCAGTAGCTCCTTGCCTGTGACAGTCCACAATGTGGACACCTGCTTTCTAAATCTAACCTGCCTAATTAAAAAAACCCTTCTGTTGAAGGGTATTTTCTACAATTTGAAGATACTTCCAGTTATTCTACAAGACTGTTCAGAAAAACAAGCACCATTTTAATGTATTTCCCTGAGCTGTATTGCCTGCAGTTAGCACAGGTCTACCATCTCTTGCTCTTAGCTTAACTTAAAGGTGCCCTTTTTGCACTTCTCTTTTTCCTTCAAGATGCCACGTTCACTCAGCAGAGTTCCATCACCAAAATGTTTAAGTCTCTTCACGTGAACAGAAACAATGACTCTCAACTCTGCACTTGCTGCAACGGGTGGCATGAGCTGGGATCCCTCAAGAAACTAAAGCGACAACAGGTTGAGGGAAAGGGGTTTGCAGCCTGGAGGCTGCAAAAGACACTGCTGCTGCTACTGCTATGGCAGCCATGGGCCTCCAGCCTCTGCTCGCCCGGGTAGCTGGGTCGGTGCTGGAGGTGCGGGGTACCATGCTGGGGCTCGAGGCTGTCCGTCCCTGGGACCAGCACTGACTCTAGGTGAGCCCACAGGGACCACGACGGGTGCAGAGGTGCCCCAGCCAGCTTCATATCAGCTGTGAAAAACTGCTGGCACAGATATCTTTGCTGCTTTTACCCGTTTCAACAGCAGGATGGTCTGACTCTGGAGACCTTCTGTTTGGAGATGTCACTCAGAGGTGAGGTCTTCCCGGCTCCTCTCAGAGCCAAGGAGCTCCACGAGCAATGCGGGGAGTGAAGCAGGACCACGGGGAGGGCGAGGGCCCCGTGGGGCGACGGCTCATCTCACCGCTATCAGCACAGGCAGAGCCCAGGGAGGCTTCGGGTGGGAGGATGAGTCCGGGACTCATGCTGCAACATACTCTTATTCACTTCAAAACAGTTAAGTGATATGCAGGCTTTACTATTTAAAGAAGAATCTCAGCAGCCTTTTTGTTGGCTTGTAACCTTACCTCCCTGTGAAACTCTATCACCTCCTCCCTTTCCCCTCCCAGCTCTGTTTCTCCTCTTATTTTTTCCCATGTGCTTTCACAGGAAAAAGTAGAAAAGAAAATGAAAGAATGAAAGAAAAAAAACGATGGGAAACATGAAATCTGGGAGAGTGGTGGGGGGAAAGGGGTTTTCTTGTTGCTCATTTGCAAACTTTCAGCTGAGCGGGGGAAAAAAATCTCCACTGAAGTCTGGGAGGATTTCACATATCAAAGTTACAAGCGCTGACAAGACAGTCCCTACACACTTCATTTACACATTGATGAGGAAAAAGTTAAAACTACAAATCAGCTGCAAAAATAAAATTGTTGAAAATATTACTTCTGAAAAAACTGAATAAACCAGGAGATGGTATACATATGACCTGGTAGTTTCAGAAAAATAATGGTTTGGGGTTTTCTTTTTACTAGGAACGACATGGATAGAAAACCAGCAAATTATCAGTTTCTTGATTTTTGTTTGGTTTTTGCTCCCTTTATCCTTTTGCTGGCAGTGGCAGCGCACAGGGAAGGAGAATTTGATGCAAAGTGAATGACTGACAAAAAGGGCTTTTTCTTTCACTTGCCCTCTCCCACATTGTCACAGCGTCTAGACAATCCGAGGATAAAGACTGCTTGATTGTAGCCTCTTGTAAAATGTGACAGAGGGTGTTACATGCACGCATCTTTTCAAGCCAAGTCCCCGAAAGTTGTCTGCTCCTGGCTCAAAGAAACCAGCATCATGGGGAGTTGGCTAAAAGTGAGAGAATACATGTATGCATGTACATGCTTAAAGTGATTTCAGCTAACTCAGGGGTTTCATAGACAATAAATATAACCTTCATTCAGCATCAGTCTTTGTGTCAATGAATGGATTCCAAAAACTAATCTCCTTCAGTATCACAGAGCAGGCTTTTAATATCTGAAAGTCTCATCTCCCTGCATGTCAGCATTTGGAGCTGTGGAAGGCTGGAGTTATTCAGCCAGCTCTGAGATCACCAAACAAAATCTGGAGCTGTTTTACACTAAATTCTCTAGAGACAAGCACACAACATTGTTCATCCAACATGCTGCGCAACTTACGGTAAAGGAACAAGAGTTTATTCCATTTCCATTAGGAAAGGCAGCATTTCTCAGATGTGTGAGTTATGGGTCACGCAGCATTATCATAATTTGACACTGGTATTGTTAAAAGGTATGTAACTAGCCTAATTAAAATGAAGTTTTCTAATGTGAGCAAGTTGAATTTGTTTATTTTAAAGTTGTGTTTTTATGGGCAATATAAAACATGTGTTTTCATGAAAACATAAAACATTTACATGGTTTTTGAGACTTCCTTAGAGACAAATGAAAATAACCATTATGTTATTTGTCTCCTTTCTTGTCCTTGTTGTATTTCTTGGACTCCAACATTTATGTTGCAAGCAATCCAACATCAGCCTAACCAGAATAGTAGTTTCCTCCCACATGGTGGAAACATTATTCGACAGAGATATAAAACTAATTATGTCATTATTAATTATTTATATAATCATAGTACCTTAATTACTTTCAGTTAGCAAACAGATGAAGGCTAAGGAGATGTTATTAACACACTTATTATTATTGTAAATCACCCTTCTTCAGTTTTTCTAGCGGGTTGTTGGTTCTCAATACAAAATGGAAGGCAAGATAGAAATACCCACCAAAGCCAGACATCCACTCCATCAACAGAAACAAAAGCAGTTCTCTGTTAGTTAATCGAAGCCTAGGAAAAGTCCAGGAGTACCAGGAAAAGCCCACTTTTCATACTTCTATTTTAAAAGGAAAAGCTCCAACATGTGGTATTTGAAAAGCAGAAAGTATTGATAAGCCTTTGCTTAGTCCAGCTTCTGCAGTTGTAAACCATCAGGAAAAGGTGGATGGGAGGAAGCCTGGTGTAAATTCACTCTTTCAGCGCATCAGAAGTTTTTCCATAACATTTTGCAACTTGCGGCTGAAACTCTGAATTACAGTATCTCTTCAGAACCCGCTTTTTTGAGTGTTGTGGAAGAAAGTGGATCCTTAAAAAGTCTGAGGGAGGGGTACAGGGAGATGCAGGGAGACGCCCATCTATTCTGCACCCTCCTATCCACGCCGTGGCCTCTGTCCTCCAACCCCTTGCCTGGGAAAGGAGACCACCATAGGAGAGGGCTCCAACCCGCCGAAGAGACGGGGAGTGGGTTCAGACCCAGCAGGCTGCTTTCTCCTCCCTCTCTGTGGTTTTCTTTGGAATGAAATTTCACGGTATATTTTTAGGAGAACTTCCTTCAGTGAAAGACATGAAAAGGAAAGGCTGGATGACTGGTAACTGTCAACTATCTTTTTCTGACCAGATCTACAAATCTTGTCTCAAAAGCACCAGCAGGAAAGCTGAGTTAAGAAACAGTTATGTTAAAAGGGGATCAGAAGAACAAAATCCTTGGCTTTTATTCAGTCTCTGTGGTGAACATGCTTGTTAATCAAACCAAGGGTTGCATCCAGCATGGCTGTGAAAAATATATTCTTTAAGGGCTATCTTCTTGGTGTCTTATGTTTTGCTGAAAGCACCACAGAAGTATCAGTCTGTGACATCAAATAAGCCAAATTTCATGAGCTACAGTAGGATTTAATATTCAAAATGCCACATTCTGAGTTACCGTGAAGATGCAAGAAGGACAGAAAAGGCTTTCCAAGAATAAGAACTACAAAAATTTTTAAAAGAGACTTCAGTTTTCTGTGGAGTGCCTCCTGCAGCTGGAAAGGGGGTATAATCACCACAAAAATTTACCGTGAATTTGAAATGTCTTACTTTTCATGCCACCATTATTAGTTCCCTAGAGAGAAACGGATGGAGTTTCAAACACAAGCCTGAGACACATGAAAACCCCCAATTTTCAGAAGTGTCTTGCTCACCCACTTTGACTATTACAAGTCGTTAGGAAGGCCCTCCAAGTTGGGCAACAAACAGGCACGTAACACTAGTCCTATGTAGGTCAGTAATTCTCGTGCTGCCTGCTTGCTGACCTCTCTTTGCCTTACATCTCTGCTGATGGGAGCATTTTGGATTTCCAGAATTCATTCTGTGTCAGTTTCAAGCCAACTCAAATTAAACAGATGGAATAAAATAGCAACACTTATTGCATTATTATTGTTTATATCTATTAACTCTGGGACCTTTTAGAGGACTGCCTTCATTCCAGCTTGACCAGTGATTCCACAATTTTTAGGAATCGTAAACCCGGTCAGAAAGATACAAAAAATGGTTCAAAATAATTAAAGCTGTTGGGTGTTATTTGTTACTTCTCAGGCTTGTGGGTTGCAGTT
Source organism: Pelecanoides urinatrix (assembly GCA_013400755.1). Taxonomy (NCBI): domain Eukaryota; kingdom Metazoa; phylum Chordata; class Aves; order Procellariiformes; family Procellariidae; genus Pelecanoides; species Pelecanoides urinatrix. Next base: position 23,774 of record VZTQ01007670.1, on the reverse strand, counting down.
TACTATATATACATATAATATTTATACTAATGGCCCAATCTAGAAAGAATAGAATTTTACTGCAATGTGATAGATCTGGTTCATGCTTAAAAGAGTCTGGACACTGGGGCTTTGTGTAGAATGCCTGCAAACCTACATGGGCACCACACCTGCCATATTGCATTAAAAAACGTGAATCAGAGAAGATGCAGTACTACCGCTGGATGTCCTGTGACTATTAAAGATATGCAAAAAATCTCATATACGCAATGTGGTATTCCTGAACAAAAGGCAAGAAACACCAGGGCAAAACTTCAAGTCAAGGATCAAGATGTATCAGGATCAATGACTGCATTGAAACAGTGTTTTCATGAGAAAAACAGCACTGAAAAATGCTTGGGCTGCATTAATTTGGTTTTTGAAGAGAGTCCTTTAACACTCCCGGACTCTGCTTTACTGGGCTGAGCAGAAAAATCTCAGCAGTTTAATTGCTTGTTTGTCTGCAGCAGTCAAAAGTCAGGCCAATGCCCAGTGTCAACGGACATCCACGGCTGGAGGAGTAGGAAGAGCGGTCTTACATGAACTCCTGCTGCCATACTGCTCTGGCTCAAAGCAAATGCCTTTGACAGTGCTGGAGCGCTCTTACTATTGTTTCTTGTCGACATAAAATTGCTTTGGAAGTCTTCTACAATGGTGTCAGAACAGATTCAGGGAAACAAGCAGCTCCTGCTGCCATGAGAAGAGCAGCGCCTGTAAGAAGCTTTGAACTGCCATGTTCTCCCTGCTGTTCCTCCCTGTTTACTGAGTGACTGGGGACGCGGCCCTGGAAACGACACCTTCCTGACACTACAGACAATGTTTAAGTCGTAACACATGTCTGTGAAGTACAGCACTGTGCTTGCCTTCCCTCTTTTTCCCCTTTGGGACCTGAACTAAGAGTCAGTTATGAAAGATGAAGGTTTGGGCTTCTTCTTGCCCATTTAATTTCAGCCAGCCTCGGAGGCCAGGACCGGTGAAGGGAAGGTGTGTGTTGAAGGGTTTCATTGAACTACAACCAAACCCTTGATTTCTGCCAGAGGTTGTGAGCACAGCTGTCCATGGGGCAGGACAGGTGGCCACTGAATGCCAGGAAGAAAGAGCAATGAATGTCTTGACAAACAGATCCATCCTCTCGCTGGTAGGGTACGGTCCCTCTCCGGCAAGAGATTTATTACAATCTAAACAATCTATTTATTAATCTATATATCTATACAATCTATTTATTACAAGCTAGAGAGGAAAAAGGAAGTCAGTGTTCCAGCCAGGCGGGAGGGACAATAACCGTGTCCACGTGTGGTGCTTGTTTGAGAGACAGTTGTGGTGGTGGGACTGGCCGGTAGCTGGCTGGTGGGGAGGTCACCTGGCAAGACCACGAGAAGATGCATTAGCACAATGCAGCTGTTCAAGCTGCTGTAATCAAAAGCTCCCCAATGCAACCGATGCAAGAAGAGGAGACAAACCCTCCAAACTGCCCACAAAAGAACACGTTGCCACCCTTTCGGTTTTCTGCAGCTTCTTTGCCAGCAGAGTCTGTGAATGACATCGCCTCATCTTTTTCAAAAAAAAGTGAATTCTTTTCCACTCTCTGTGATACATCCCTTTCAGCAAAACCAAACCAGAACAAAACATAAGAAGCGATTAAAGCAGAGTCTCACCCTGCAATCTCTTAAAGTAACAGTAACTGACTTACGCCTCGAACTGTCTCAGGGCTTTTATTACTTTAAAAAAAAAGATGCCCTAGAAAAACGCAGCACAGGAAGATCAGGACTGAGAAGAAGTTCTGTGTTTTTTTCTTTTCTCACCAACATCCAAACTTGTGATCTAAAAGAAAGAAGCTTATCTATAGCTAACTTGAGAAGGAAGACCTGCAGGTTTTATATTCATAAACCGAAGAGCAAGTCAGACTCAAAACCGCACTTAGGATTTCTTTCTTTTTTTTTGTGCTTAAAATGAGTTAAAGGAAGCTTTGAAATTAACAGCTAAAGGCAGCAGCTACACACAGTAAACACACTGCTTACTCTACAGTTAAATCCCCCAAAAGATGGGTCTATCCTTGGTTCCGAGTAACACACGAGAACACCATGTAAATTCTATAGCGTGATTTCAAGCTATGCTCCTCCTTCATCAGGCTGCTTGTGGTAGCTCTATTCACTAGCAGAGAGAAGTGGGTGGATGGTCTGCATAAGCATTTTGAGCTAATGCGCCTAAATTTTAAAGTGCCTTTTAAGTATATAAATTAGAATACCTGTATCAAGAGAACAACTGCTGCAAATGCCAGAATCATTTTACCTCGGAAAGAGAAGTGAAACAGTGTCTCCACTGATTTCTTCTTTCTTTTTCCCCATTAAGAGAACAGAAAGATGAATGCAGGTTGATTCACACTGTTCTGATTTTTTTTCTTTCAATTCTTATTTTTAGAATCTACCCGAGATTAATGGGTGTTCATCTGATCCGCAGCATGGGAGCAGCACGGAGCAGAATGCAAAATGTGAATCGGGATGGGCAGGGAAGGAAGGAGGGAAAGGGAAAGGGAGCGGTATAGAAGTTCTGCCTGTTTGCTTCTTTGGAATATGTAAGAGGCATAGAGAAAGATTTTCTCTCAAAAATACCCATTGCTCCCTCCCCACCCCCCTTTGCCTATGCCCAAATGAAACTAACCTCTTCTCCACCTTGTCCGATTTCTGTTTTGTGACTGAAGAACTTGGAGGATGTGACAGCAAGGAAATGGGAGCAAGCTGAGTCTCAAATCAGGAGATGATTTACTTTGAGACCATTCCAGACGACGTTCCCTCCCAGAGGGGCTCTTGTTTCACCTAGGTTCCTACTGCTAATATTTTAGAAGTGTTATTTAAATTGCTTATTTGTTCAGTTACATTGGTGAAAAAAATAGTCTCCTTCCTAAACAGGAGCAAAATTTGCCTATGGCCAGCTCACAAATAAATCCCCAGTCTTCTCACCATCACTGCAGCTGGCTTCAGCTACCCCAGCAAAGATGCTTACAGGTAGAGACCCCAGACAAGGCGGCAACCACGTGGTGACAAATGCCAGTGAGCAACCAGCGTGCTGACGTCAGTAATGGGAAGACACGAAAACCCTGCCTACGCTTACACGGTGCTACTAGTGAGACCTGTTTTCTCAAACCCAGCTGTTGCCACTGTGGTTTCAGTGTATGACAACTTACTTCTGCATGACAGCTTAGGTAAGTGTACTGGGTCTGGATGGGGTTAAGTTTCTTCATAGCAGCCCGAACCCTGTTGTATTTTAGATTTGTGACCAAAGCAGTGTTAATTACACACTCATGTTTTAGCTATTGCTGAGCAGTGCTTGCACACAGGATCAAGGCCTTCTTTGTTCCTCACTCTGCCCCCGCAGCGAGTGGGCTGGGGGTGGGCAAGAGGCTGGGAGGGGACACAGCTGGGACAGCTGACCCCAACTGATCAAAGGGATATTCCACACCATATGATGTCGAGCTCAGTGTGTTACTCAGATTTGGATTGTTCAGAGACTGGCTAAGCATTGGTCTGCTGGTGGGAGGTTGTGAGTGAGTGCCTTTGCATCACGTGTTTTCTTTTTATTTCCTTCACTTTAAACTGTTTTTATCTCAACCCACGAGTTCTCTTGCTTTTGCCCTTCTGATTCTCTCCCCCTTCCTGCTGGAGGGCAGTGAGCAAGTGACTGGGTGGGGGGCTTAGCTGCTGGCTGGGGTCAACCCACCATAGTGAGTAATATGTAAGTGATGTTCGTGGTCCGGAAAATAACTTCAGAGGCACACTGGTTAAGCCATGTCAACTGGACAGGCAAGAATTGAGATACTGCCTGGAGATGAATTTGTCAGGATCACAAAGATGACACATTACCATCTAGTCCATTTTTAGCAGAGATTTTGAAATCTGGAAAACAAGAGAGTGGGAGGCTGAGATGGTAGTGAAAAACACCCTGGACCACCCTGGATGTGGAAGGAGACAGGTCTTGCATTCTCTCTTACAGAAGAGTGGCAGCATTGGTGCACACAGTCCTCTGCTGTCCAACCACAAGGCCATTAAGACCAACTTAGATTCTCAACTCTGTTTTGCCAAGTACCTACAAACTGCAGCTCCCCATATTCTACAATCCTGTGCCACTGCAGGCTGCACCTGTGCCACCAGGGATGTCTTCTAGGAAGTCTATGGTCCGTCTCTCCTTCCTTTTAACCACACACAGTCCTTAGTGCCAAAAAGCTGAGAAATGCCCCTAGAAACAGAGATAACCTACACAAACCTGGATGGGGCAATCGGCAGAGCAGGACATGACTAACAGGAGGGGAATCGAGGCAGAATCCACAAGGATGGTAAGAAAAAGAGAAGCTACTGTCCCCTTCCCTGGCTTCTGCTGAGGACCAGTGACCCCAGCAAAGTCCCTCTGCCTCCAAAGGTGGATCAATACTGCTCAGCTCAGAGCGGACCCTGCAGTATCACAAAGCCCAACGAGGTTGCCTACATCCCACTGCTATGTCAGGCAACTCTAGGAGGTAGTACCAAAACTGATACACATAGACCTATACCCCAAAAGGCCTGCTCCTCTCTGTTTCTCTCTGTCTTTCTTTCTGTCTCCCTCTCCCTCTCCCTCTTGAAAAGATACCAGCATTCAAGATACCAGCAGCAGCAACAGAGGAACACAAAACAACAATGCTGGACAGACGCCTTCTCTTCTCGATGTATTGTCCTCTTTGTCTTTGCATCCATGTATATGGTTGTAGGACTGATGAGTTTTCATTTTTGGTGATTAATTCCACAGCCTGCCCTGTCTTTTAGGTGGTTGCACTGCTTGAAGCAGAACATCACAGGCCAGAGGAGAATAAGACAAAAGAAATAAGGGAGAACATCACATGTGCTTTAAAAGACGGGAGTTGGAGTTTAAAAAAGGGGTGGCAGTGGGGAAAATCATGAGGGAAGGTCCCTTCTATTAGCCAGAGAGGATGGAGCTTAAAAAGGGATCAGATGACAGCTAAGGGCCATGAAAAATAGATCCTGCTGGGTTAGTGAGCATTTTCCAAAGGAAGCCAGCAAACAGCTAGAGGGCCCTTCCACATTGATCAAAACACTGAAGTATCACTAAGCGTATAGTAGATCTATTTTTAAGCTTTATGTCCACATCTGAGGGCAAGTAGCAGAGAGAATTTGATTTCATCATGAACCTGAGGTCATTACAGATACTGCTTAGGGAATGATCTGCAAGGGATGCTCATGTGTGGTGACTCTAAGCTACAGGTCCAGAACCTGGTCCTTTAGCTTAAAGCTACTGCAATCTCCTCAGTGCAGCTATAGGAGGTCCCATTTTAATCCTTCATGGCCTAAGCAGAAAGTAACAGTGAAATAATGGACTAAATGGAGGCTGTGGATATTTAAGTTAGGTGTCAGGGAAGAAAATCCTTTCTATTGGAAAGGACAGCAAGACAACCTGGAACAGATTGCCTATGGCAATATGAAGTCAGGCAAGTATCTGCTAGGCATGGCACCGCCTCTGGTCAGGAGGAGGGGTGAGTCTCTTTCAGTTCAATTTTCTATTGCTCAATGAGAGACAAAACCAGGAGATGCAAATACTTTTTAATAGCACCTCCCCTCAAACCAGAGGAAGTATGATTTCTTTATTTCTCTTGCTCCCTCTTTCATTCTTCCTCAAGGTTCATATGCTTAGGAGAAGAAACTGTACTTTAAATCTGGCCTGTGAATGAAGGCACATTTGCAGAGCTCTAAAAGCACACCTGAAGATCGTGTTAGTCACACAGAATAGAGTGTGGATGTTTGCCCAAGTGGACATCTGCTCAACCTAGTACGCAGGATTATCTACAATGGGGGTCCTTGACCTGTGATCCAGGGAGCACTAGGGTCCATAAATCACCAGGTGGTCCACAAGCTCATAGCACACGCATGACCAAGCAAATACACATGCAATGGACATCGTGCCAGCATTTTGCTGGTGGCACGTGAGGTCCCCCTCACGCTGCCTGCACGCCCTCCCGGGTTTGACTCGTTCTCTGTGCATGAGCAGTTGAAAAGCACTGACCCAAAGTGCCTCTGAGGATGGTTCCATCCTCATCAGCAGGATGAAAAGAGCAGTGTGTGAGGAAGAGACAGACAACAGAAGTTTCTCTGTTTCTTTGTATTTAAGACACAAAAGGGAAGTGCAGGACTGGATGATAATCTGGGGAAGACAGGCAAGGTTTCACTGGAGGTGACGGTTCTGTAATACACCTTGTGGACTACACAGCTGTTGACAATTCAGAAGATCTAGAGATCCAGGAAACTGGATTTCCTCCCTGTTTCCTAGCACAGAAAGACAAAAAACTGAAGACTGCCGAAGCTAACGACTAGGTGAACAGCACAGGGGACAGATGTCAGATTTGCGGATCATATTGTAAAGAGAAAGTGACCTCTCGATAGGGAACGAATGCACACTACTCTGTAAGCCAGGCTGGCTAGGCGAGTCTGATTAAATAAGCGACCGAAAGCGCATTCAACACAAAAACACGACATCGAGCACAACGTTAACCAAAGCAGAGGTTTTGATGACCTTTTTCAGTTGCCTATATGCTAATTACAAGTGTCTGAAAAACTGGATAAACCCTCTGCCTGCAGAGCAGCAATGCAAAACAGTACTCCTGAAAACTAATAGCTAGATTTAGATTATTAGAATATTAAAAGAAATAGTTGCATCGAATTAAAGAAGCCCAAATGGAAGAGGGAAATTGACAGGCCCTATATGTCACACATGATGTCTGTCCCAGTGACCGACAACTTGGAAGTAAGTAATCTTGGATATTTACAAATCAAGATACACCCAAGGTGGGCTGTTATTTGGTATCTGTTACAGACTGTTGGAATCACTGTAGAGCACAGGATGACGGGCTTCTTCAACACCTATATACAACAAGTATAAAAAACCCCTTGTGTTATCTCAGGGCCATCCAATAAAAGCAATTTATGCCAGAGACCTTATGCCACTAGCACTAAAACATGACCGTATTTTCCAAAATGCTGCAAATGACAAGTCACTGACTCCTAATTTAAAGGAAAGATCAGCCTTCCTAACCCTGTGAACTAAAGCTCTTGCCAATTAGCTACACGAGTCATATACAGTATAGGCCCTGCAGCATCAAAGGGAATGGAGAATTCAGGAGCAGTTCACAGCACGATGACCGCAACGTGAGGAACTTGTGGGACGAAGCTAAACTCCACCGCACCCAGCTCAACCCCACAGCGGCCACCCTGCCACGCCAGGCGCAGCAGGACCTGCTGATGTGCTCCCTGCCCAGCCAGAGACAGCAGCAGGCAGGAGCTGCGGTGCCGGCACAAGCACAACTTACTGCTCATCGTATGATGTAGCGACACCTGAACTGCCTGAGGGTCATATGCGGTTTAGCAAAGGAGCCAGACAATCCCTGCCCCAGACTTCGTCGCGGTAGGGAGGAAATGATCACAAACCAGAAGTTTACTGGTTGTTTAGACTGAAAAGGACTGACACTTTCTGTGCAAGTAACTAACGTTGTCTGCGATCAAATCCAGACTAGTAAAATTTTATGCAATATATGAACATATGCTCTTCATATATACATAAATTAAAATCACAGTGCATGCTTTCTCAGAGGCAATTTCACAAAACTATAGCAAATGGGAGTCAAATCAGGCTGAAGACAGAACGTACAGAAAGTTGCTGACATCTGTGAACAGTTTAAGACATTTCCTAAATGTCTACAGTGTTACAACCATGAAAAGAAGACTGGGCTAGACAAAAATAACACAACGAAAAAACCCAACAGCTGGGTTTGCCAGGGAAGTGAAAACCAGATAAAATGTTATATACAAAACCAACACATGAAAGGGGAAAGGGGAAAAGATAATAACGAGTAAAAAAGCTAAAATAAAGATTATATAGAGGAAGCAAGAAGATACTAGGAAAAATTAAGGCAGATAGAATCATATATATAAGTTTTTATTTTTCTAAGCAGATTATAAAGGACAATAAAAGTGGTAGAATCATTCATAATAATATGACAGCGGCAGAAGTTGTTCAATAAATATTTCTGATTAGCACACAGGTAAAAGGCCGGACCATCTGTTTATGATGATGATGAAATAACTTCCCACCACAGCAGCCCCTGGAGAGGGGACATTAAGCAGCAGATACACGATTCTAGGTGTTTCAGGTTAGTTGCTAGAAATAAACTTGTCTCAGAAGGTTTTAGAGAGCTAGCCTGGGAGCTGCTACTGCTGCATCTAAAGCAGTTCTGGGCCGGACCAGGGGCAGGAGGAAGGTTCATGTTGGGCCACTGTTTAAGAAGGGGATAAAGTAATTACAGGCCAGTTGGCTGAGTCTCCAGTATTTTGCATAGGATAGAACAACCAACATAGAACTCAATTAATAAAATCTTAAAAAAAAAGCTCTATAATTAAAGTCAATCAACTTGACTTTAAGGAAAACAGATCCTGTCAAACTAATCTGATGTCATTTCTTGCAAAAATTACAAGTTCACTTGACAAAGGCAGCGTTGTTGACAGCATTACAAGTCTAAGTCATTTGACTTGTTCTGTAGAACATCTTTATGATGAAACTGAATGCTTTGAAGCTTGTATGGAGTGTCTCCATCTACACATGGAAAGCAGGACTCCATAGGTGGAGAGCACTTATGAGGTCAGGCAAAAATCTCAAAGGTATTTTATATCAAAGACACTTCTGAGTCAATAATCATATTAAATGTATTGATAAATGAGGAAGCCGAAGTGTAACTCTAAATAGGAAACTATTTAGCAAACAGATGGGTTCTTATTGGGTTCCCACAGGTATTGGTGATCATCCCTTTACTATTTAATATACTTAGCAGTAACCTAGATTAAAGTTAAGTCATTACGGTTAGATATGAGATGGGGGACAGCAAAAACCAAACAGCGAAAGGACAAGCCTGACACAGAGCAACTGGGGTCTGTAGAAAGATGGGAGAAACCAGTTTAGGTGTTAATATGGCCAAGTGCAGAATCATCTTATTAGAAAAAAGAATACAGGCTGTACTTACAGGATGAGAGGGAGAGAGAGGACTCTATCCTCCGAAGCAGAGACTGAATATGAGACCGGCGGTCCTGGGCAGCAGTCAGCTCGACATGAATTCCCCGCACAAGGCTGTGGCCAAAAGGGCTAATGCAAGCCTCAGCTGTACAAACAAATGAAAATCAAAAGATGAGTAGGTAGGTTACAGAGACGCTGTATTTGGCTCTCGTTCCGCTGCTCCGTGAATAATGTATCAGGTTCTGCTGCTCCATTTTTCAAATAAAGTGTTGGAAAAATTGGAAGACTGTTCAGGGGAGAGAGATTAAAGAACTAAAAACACTGGGCAGCAGAAGGCTTTGTTATAAACAAAAATCTTAAAGGGAATTTTGTTATTTTGTTCACAGTATAGGAGTATTCATACTGGGAATAAATCCGATAACAGCAGGCTCTAATCTAGCAGAGGTGGAAAATGCATTCGAACTGGAAACTAATCCAATCCAGACTGTGAAGAGGCAATTTTGTTTTGCTTTTTCAGCAATGGTCTGTTATAGGCAATTAACTAGTAATTAACCCTTTACACCACAGGTTGTGATACACTGTCCATCTCTGCAAAGTTGTGAAAATAACCATGCTCGATCTAAAAAGGATGCACACCCATGCAGCTTGGGCTATTAGGCACGAAGCAGGAGCTCCTGCAGGTGAGATGTACTGCCTGCGTAAAGCTGGAGGTCAGGTGAGTGGTCAGTGCATCAGACAGTGCCTTGGGTTTCCATTAAGAAACACTCCCTCCCCTCTCAGGGTAGTAATCCTGGCAGCCTACCTGCTCATGGCCTACAAAATATCTCCAGGGGAAATCCCAAACTTTTGGGACTGAGGTGCCATCTAAGTATGGCTGACACTCAACTGTCCTTCTTCTGCAGGATCTGCAGGCAGCCGTCTCTAAACTCCCAGCACCTGGCTCCACACAAAACCTCACTGTGCAAAGCTCCTCACACTGAGATGCCAAGGAAACAACTTTTAGGAAACCGATGGGTGTTATTACAGCTCTGCCACTGAGAGACTACCTGCGACTCCTTGCTTCAGCAATTCAATTCATCTGCTGCCTGCTACTGGGACCTTATCCCAGCGATCTGCCTGGGATCCCATCCCAGGATCCCCTAGCCACAGAAGGTGACCTCAGAGAATTAGGCTGAGGGAAGGAGTCCTCCATACCTCACAGATATTTCCTCTCCCAACTTCACCCTTTTGGGATGAACTGATGGACTAGCTGCCTTCTTCAGGAAGGCAAGTTAGGGCCTTTAAGCAGGGTGAGCGGACGTGAGCACTGCTCCCGCAGACAAATCCCAGTTCACTTGGGATATCCATGTTGTCTTCTCCTTGGGATATCCATGTTGTCTTCTCCTTCCCCTTCACCCTTCTGAGGGAACTGGGTGCTGCCAAGAAAGCTTTTGGCTCTGCGTCCCAAGGATGGGGTCTGGCAGGTGGGCTCCTAAGGACCATGCGCTCAGGGCGGGGAGTCCTGTCTACTGAATTTGCTTTATCCCACAGCCTGCCAATATTTAAGTTTGGTGGTTTTTAAGGACGCAGTGCAAGCTTTTGTCCATGCTGTCTGTCTTAACCTGGGCCTTTGGCCAGAAAGTATTAATCCTGTCAATGTGCAGGAGTGGGGAAGGCTGGGGAGTGTTTGATTTGTGCCAGTTGCTGGCATCAGCTCATTTTAAGCTTCTGGAATGAACCCACTTATGACTGAATGCTGCAGTGTAAATTCTGCGAATAAAACATAAAATAATCTCAATTACTTGAGCTCTGCATTGGTTCACATATGCCACTCTAGAGATTTAGAAGGCATTATTTCATACAAACGTTTAATTATATTTAATTATGATTCTACAGATATTTTTCTGTTCAACAGGTTGGAAAAAAATGTGTTTTTCAAACTTTCAGTCACTTTCAGTAAGTGATACTCGCTAAAACACAGCATACATAGCATAATAAAATCTCAGTGCTGTGTTACAAACATAAAAGAAACCTCCCATCTTAAGTAAACTACTGTAGTACAAAACTTCTGCAGAGCAAACTAAAGCAAGGAAGCTTGTGAAAATTTTAGGGAGGAAAAAGGCCTGTCCAAGTGTGGTGTGTATATATACATTTGCACATGCATTCACACACACACCACCACCTGCTCTCTGCTATACCTGCTATTCCTATCAACAGACTTCAAGACTCAAAACTGTAATTGGCAACTCTTTAGTCACTAAAAGAGCAAAAGTTTTGGGAAAGCTGATCAAGAGCGAGATTTCAGAGCTACTAATAAAAGATGAATCAGAGCTTGCTAAAGTACAGTTTGAATAGTGCATTTTTGCATCTTAATACTTTTAGTCCTCCTGGATGCATTTTTCTCCCTCTTCCTCTGGCACAACCGCAGCTACATCCTACAACATTAAGACGTTCTGTTAAGTACATGTGCAACTGTGTTTTTAAGCCTTGTAAAGGCTTAGTTATGTCAAAAGATGTACCATTACAAAGATCACATAGGCTAGACTCCACAAATTTATATTTACAGATGAAGTAACTGTGGTAATCTTCCTAAATGTAAATGATAGAAACTACATAGAAGCAGAGAGCTTTAATACATGGATTTAAAAAATCTTTTTGAAATACTAAGAAATAAGTCAGATGCCAGGCTTGTCCTTTTACTCCAGACACCCAGAGAAAGAATTAAATGGGAGAATGTGAGACTAACCATCACATCTGCCTTTGTAAGTCACCCAGACCAGAGGCAGAAATGCTATGGAAGTTAATGCAATGAACCCCAGAAGTGTCACTTTTGCAAATCTCAAGAGGTATCATTGACCTGAGGCTGGCTGCAGTTTCTGCCCCAATTCCAGTTCAATGTATTCCAGTTTGACCCTCAAGCGACAGTGCTGCTGGAGAACATGCTAAGAAACAAATTCAGGCAATTGCTTTGACATAATTCTTTTGGACGCTGGCAGATCGAATGTGCTGATGTCAACAGAGACCAGAAAAGAGTTTTACCCAATCTCCTTTCCTTACTGAAGAAAACAATAAGAGAAAACAAAGCACAACCCAAAACCTAGCCAAACATGTGCCCACCTCTCAGCACCAAAATTAATACTTTCTGTCTAAGAAAGGGAGAACCAAGACAAACATTTCTAAAGTATCATTTGGATGCATACACAGCATTTCATTTATAGCTTAAATTTACATGACTTGTACATATAATTGGCTCTTTGCACATAACACGCATGAAACGTCTGTTCTATAGAGGATATTAATCAAAAACCCCAGGAACAGTGTAATTCAGTCCTTTATGGCCATAGTACATTCATAGAATCATAGAATCATAGAATCATTAAGGTTGGAAAAGACCTCTAAGGTCATCGAGTCCAACCGTCAACCCAACACCCCCATGCCCACTAAACCATGTCCCTAAGCACCTCATCTACACGTCTTGTAAATGCCTCCAGGGATGGTGACTCCACCACTTCCCTGGGCAGCCTGTTCCAAGGCCAAAAGGGTTCCTAACATAGTTCCCTCACCTTAAAGCAAACTACTCTTCTTTCCTTTCTCCCATTCTTCTAAAATTTAGGGGACTGCACGGACCTGCTTTCAATATGATTGTCAGGATGAAACCTTCCTGCCTTGCCACTCACTTAAATGCCCAAGCTCCAGCAACTTCGAGGCTGCATAGTTTGATGTCAGAGAACATTGAGGCAACACCGATTTTTCTGCACAGGGACAGCAAGAATATAAGATGGGGACATTTTTTCCACAGGAAAGATGAATTATGGTAGGAAACCAGATCAAGGAAGCCACAATGACTATCTTGAGAATAAAAGATTAAGCTAAAGGTTTTCTTCTCTACCTGATCGCAGTTGCTCCTGAAATAACTTCTGTATAAAAGGAAAAGAGAAAAACCCCACGTATCAATGCTGGGGTTTTCAGAACTCGTAAGGAAAAATACCAGGGTTGAACGTGGCGTGTCCCTCAACTTTATACAATGAAAACAGAACAAAGAAACAGATCCCAAGCTCATTCCCTCCTCCCTCTTTTACCTCCTCTCCTAAGAAAGGCTTCCACCTCTGCTGCTCACAATTTTCCTTTTCTCCCATTCCTCCAGCTCCCCATCAGTCCATGCAGACAGATTGTCTGTAATGGTATCACACAAAAACCAGATGAGATCCTCACGGCTTCCCTTTTCTGTATGCCTAAAGTGCTTCCAAGAAGAGAAAGTCTTGTGGAAAAATGGATTCTCACTTCCCTTTTCTGGAGCTACTTGTGTGCTCCAGTTGTTTACTCTACCATAGTAAAAGTCTGCATCTGCTATCTGACCACAATGGAGAAACAGATAAAAATTACCATTTTGAATGTCCATAAGAAGCATGGTCTCTGAGAGAAGAGTAATCATGTGTTACAGCCATTGAAACGACTTGATCTAGAACACCAAACTACCCCTACACAAAGAAAAAACAGACTTTTGTCCTTCTTCATCTACCATCCTTTACGTGACCGGCTCCCAAAACGTGGCCACAAGTTCGGCTGATCATCAGAGGCTGCAGAACCTTTTCAGCTATGTGTAAATGTTGTAATGTTCAGGGAATAAGGGTTTTAAGACCACCGATCATCAAGAATTATCAAACACTTTAGTCCCCAGAGCATGTGGTGTCATGCACCTTGTGTAACCATCCAGAAAGAAAATCACTGGAATCACTGCTCTAGAGAGTCAGAGGACAAAGGCTGATCAAAAATACAACTGAATGTCCTAAGGAATCCCTTGAATTTCTCATGCTGTCGTGTTTTATTTTTTAAAGCATTTGTCAAGATATGAAAGTATAGTTGAAGTCTTTTTCTAATAATAGGAACAAGAAGAAGGCTTTAACCAAAATAAAAGTTTATTACCTACCTTGATTCCTGTAAGGTCTTTGACATGGTCCCATACAACATCCTTGTCTCTAAATTGGAGAGAGATGGATTTGATGGTTGGACTTGATGACCTTAGAGGTCTTTTCCAACCTTAATGATTCTATGATTCTATGATGGATGGACTATTTGATGGATAAGAAATTGGCTAGATGGCCATATCCAAAGAGTTGCAGTCAATGGCTCAATGTCCAAAGGGAAATCAGTAACAAGTGGTGTCCGTCAGGGGTCCTTACTGGGACTGGTACTGTTCAATATCTTTACTAATGGCATAGGCAGTGGGGTTGAGTGCACCCTCAGCAAGTTTACGGATGACACCAAGCAGAGTGGTGCAGCTGATACACTTGAGGGACAGGATGCCATCCAGAGGGACTTTGACATGCTTGAGAAGTGGGCCTCTGTGAACCTCATGAAGTTCAACAAGGTCAAGTGCAAGGTCCTGCACTTGGGTTGGGGGAATCACCAGTATCTGTACACACTGGGGGATGAAAGAATTGAGAGCAGCCCTGCGGAAAAGGAGTTGGGGGTACTGGTGGATGAAAATTGGACGTGAGCTGGCAATGTGCGCTTGCAGTCCAGAAAGCCAATCATATCCTGAGCTGCATATAAAGAAGCGTGGCCAGCAGTCAAGAGAAGTGATTCTCCTCCTCTACTCCATTCTCATGAGTAGAGGGTGTGTGCATCCAGCTCTGGGGTCCTCCAGTACAAGACCTTGGTCCTGTTGGAGTGGGTCCAGAGGAGGGCCACAAAATGATGAGAGGGGTGGAACACCTCTCCTATGAAGACAGGCTGAGAGAGTTGGGGTTGGTCAGCCTGGAGAAGAGAAGGCTCCAGGGAGACCTTATTGCAGCCTTTCAATACTTAAAGGGGCTTGTAAGAAAGATGAAGAGATACTTTTTACCAGGGCCTGTAGTGACAGGATAAAGGGCAAGAGTTTTAAAGTAAAAAGAGGTGGATTTAGATTGGACATAGGAAGAAATTTTTTACGATGAGGGTGCTGAGACACTGGAACAGGTTGCCCAGAGAAGTTACAGATGTCCCATTGCTGGAAATGTTTAACGTCAGGTTGGATAGGGCTTTAAGTAACCTGGTCTAGTGGAAGATGTCTCTGCCCAGGGCAGGAGTGTTGGACTAGATGATGTTTAAAGGTCCTTCCAACCCAAACCATTCTATGATTGATGATTCTGTTATTAGATTGGATTCCCACCTCTGTGGCTGCTATCATAGTACAGAGACGGTGCAGGTTAGCGTGGCTGTGACTTAATGGTGCTGTAAGACAACTTGTGGAATAGGGTTACAAACCTGTATTACTGTAGACAGAGATAAATAAAGCACCTGCACTCTAGGATTAAGGCACATGAAAAAGGGAGGATAAGATACCTACATGACTTTGTCTAAATGCATAGATGACACAAAACAAAAAGCAAGAACCAAATGCACCCATATCTTTATATTGCCATTTGTATGAAGAGTCAAAGTTTATTATTTCTTCACACTGCAAAGCTGCAGTTGTTTTGACAATCACAGCAGTTATTATGTAGTTCACTCGCATTACCTTTTCAGAGCTTGAGAGATCCAATCATCTGCAGGCTTTGAACACTTCCCTCTGAACATGTTTGTCTATATGACTCCAGTTTTCAGCGACAGTAGTTTATCAGTTGTTTGGCTACTGCAGGCTGTTACACTATTTTTACAACAGGAAATGTGTATTCCATACGTAAGAAGACTACACTTACAAGAAATAATGTAGGAAAGTAAAATGATCTAATTTCTATTCTGCTTCCTTCCTTCTGCAGTGTGCTGCATTGAGATGTTTGTTCCAAGACACAGATATTAGTTCAAGGCCAAGATTTTATTTACCCTGATCCTACAAAACAAGCCTGCAGCTAAATTGCACTTCAAACACCTGAAACTGTTGTACTGCATTCACATTCATGTAAGCGGGCTTAAAATTTCTCTTTTTAAGGTTATTGAGTCTGTCTTATCCATGGCTGGATATGCCATAGTTTTAAAACTCCTGTGAATTAAGAACACTTCCAGAAGATGCAAACAGTACATCAAGAAGGAAGCGTCAATTTTGAAAGCTCTTTGTTGTGGTCCTGAACCTTAGTATTGCAGACCATAAGAAAATGGCCATTGCGCTGCATTTAGGGAAACAGCACAACGCCTTCACGAAGCGCTGCACCCATCCATGGATGTTACCCAGCTACCACTGATGAACAAAGAAACCTGACTGACTGCTAGGCTTCGCTTCTCTGCTTTTGCAAAACCCGTTTTTAATTTAGAAAATCTGAGGTAGACTTTTAAGAGGAAACTTTCAAGCATTCTCTTATACTTACCATATTTATTACTGTGACTCACAATACATATATATCATGAATTATAAATGGCCACATGCAAGCTAAATGCTGGCAAGAGACTTTATACCGCTACAGGGCCAAATCTGTGTCAGGCAGGTTGTTGAATTTGGGGAGTTCACAAGCTGACCGATGAGTGCCGACTGCTCATTGCCGAGGTTCTTGGGAAAGGATAAACAGACAAGTCAGGAAAGGACAGTACTCTGAACTGGATTGCTTAGCTGTAGAAATAACATCCAAAGTTCCATTAAAAATCATTAAACCATTAAAACCCTCCCCACTACATCCTGTATTTTTGGTGAGATGACAGGACTAACTCTTTCACATTTGTATGTTAGAGAGGTAGGGGAGTTAAAAATGTAAACAAAATCAAGGGATACTTCAAAAAGTTATGTTTGTTTTGTTTATGATGTCAGTAGTGTACTC
The DNA here is from genome assembly GCA_013400755.1 of Pelecanoides urinatrix. Taxonomy (NCBI): domain Eukaryota; kingdom Metazoa; phylum Chordata; class Aves; order Procellariiformes; family Procellariidae; genus Pelecanoides; species Pelecanoides urinatrix. Next base: position 7,014 of record VZTQ01007670.1, on the reverse strand, counting down.
TTCTGGCAAGGCAATATTGACTGTGAAATGCTGAAGATTTCCCTAAGGCTGAGCTGGAGCTTCTGCTTTTTGTTTGCGTTTGGGCACTTAACCATCTTCAGTGAAGATTTTCTTCAGTGTGAAAAACGAGGTTACGTGTTTTCTTTTGTATATATTTTTTCAGAGCAGTTTTTCAGATGCCAGATGCCACAAATGTAAGCAAAAGAAAACAGTCCCAACTTTGTCAACTTCCCAGCACTATATTTTGTATGCTGGTGCTTTTGTTTTCTTGCAAGTTCAGCACTGCTTTAATCGCAGCACCCTGGATTCCCCCTGCCCCCAACAAGTGATACATATTAGTACATCTGTTTTCTCTGTAAAGTGTTTTTGCATTCTTTGCAGGGCACAGGAAGGATGTGGGCTCCTTTTCACATTCAAATGAGGCAAATTAGCCTTTGCCTGGTTCCTACAGTATAATGCTTATTTTACATTTAAGCGTGAGAAAAGGGGAGGAAATAAAACCTAATATGTTAGGTGGGTTACATGTTTCATTTTGGTACAAGCCTCACAGCCTTCTTTTGCAAACTGCTTTTCACAGGACATAATTTCAGGATGGGGTTCAAAAGCGCAATCACGTAAAACAACTGAATAGTTTGCACAAAGAAATAGCAGCCACAGATACATTAAGCATGAGAAAAGGCTGAAAATGCCAACCTGAATCAGCAGGGCTTAAGCAATTCAAGAGATTCCTGAAGTGCATTGATGGTAACTTCCTAACACAGGTGACTGAGCCGACAATGCGAAATGCTGTGCTGGACCTTATGCTTGCAAACAAGGATCAGCAGATGTGCAGGTCAGGGACAGCATGGGCTGCACTGACCGTGAGATGGTGAACGGTCTCTTTTCCAAAAAGTTGGATCACAACCCCCACAAGGAGCAGAATTGGCTTCTTCAGGGATCTGCTTAGAAGAATCCTATAAGATACAGCCCTGGAGAAAAAAAAGTGGTCCAGCAAAACTGGTGGATTTTCAAGGATTACCTCCGGCAAGCTCCAGAATGGTCCATCTCCATATGCAGGGAGTCAAGCACAGACAGCAGGAGGCCCACATGGATGAACAAGGAGCTCTTGACTAGTCAACTCAAACATGAAATGGAAGTGCACAAGAGATGGAAGCAGGGTCAGATAGGGTTAGGAAAGTCAAAGCCCACATGGAGTTGAATCCAGTGAGGGTTGGCAAAAGAAGCAAGAAGGGTTTCCACAGGTATATTAGCAGCAAAAAGGGCCTGCTGCTGAATGGGGCATTAGTGGTGTATCCCAGAGGTCGATACTGGGGCCAGTACTGTTTAACCTCTTTGTTAGTGATCTATAATGGCTGAGAGTGCATCCTCAGAAGGTTTGGGAAGAGTGATTGACATCCCAGATGGTTGTGCTGCCATTCACAGGTACCTTGACAGGCTGGAGAAATGAGCCAACAGGTACCTCATGAAGTTCGCCAAAGGGAAATGCAAAGTTCTGCGCTTGGGGAGGAACAACCCCATGCTGGGGGTGCATGCTGAGGAATGACCAGTTAGAAAGCAGCTCTGCAGGAGAAAATGTGGGTGTTCCAGTGTACACTTGTCAACTTCTAGTTGAACATGAACCAGCAATCCTCCCTTATGGCAAAGGTGGCCATCACAGTCCTGGCCTGCATTAGAAACAGCACTTCCAGCAGGCTGAGGAAGGTGATCCTTCCCCTTTACTCAGCACTGGTAAGCCATGTCTGGAGTGCTGGATTCAATTTGGGGATTCCTGAAAATTTGGGGCTCCCCAGTACAGAAGAGACATGGACTTATCTGAGCGCATCCAGCAAAGGTTAAGAATTTGGAGCATCCCTCCTATGAGGAAAGGCTGAGAGAGCTGGGACTCTTCAGCCTGGAGAAGAGAAGGGTCAGGAAGATCTCATTAATGTGTATGAATACCTCATGGGAGGCAGCAGAGGAAACGAGGCAAGACCTCTCAGTGGTGCCCAGTGACAGGCAATGGGCACAAATTAAAATACAGGAAATGCCATTCAAACATAAGAAAAAAACCTCTTTTTTACTTTGAGGGCGTTGAACACTGGGACAGGTTGCCCAGAGAGGCTGTGGAGTCTCCATTGCTGGAGATACTCAAACCCCAGCTGCACATGACTCTGAGATACCAACTTTAAGTTGACCCTGCTTTGAGCAGACGGTTAGAGCAGATGACCTCCAGCGGCCCCTTCTAACCCCAGCGATTTATGATTCTGCCACGTCATATGTAGATCTGTTGCACTTACTAAAATCCTCCTCTCACTCCTTTTAGAAACTAGAGACAAATGCAACAATTCAGTAATGTAACAAAAGCACAGTATGCATTTTGCAGGGAAATGGTGGGGTTCAAATTCCTGCTTTTTTAGAACCTGTGCTCTAACACAAGTGGTAAACCTAAGAGACGGGATGCAAGAAAAACCAAACAACTGCTTGGTAAACTGTGGTTTAACACAGGCAGTTAGCACTAGGTGGAAATTCAGTGCACACTCTTTACGCTACAGCAACTTCTTGCACACTTAATGCACACTATGCATGAGGTAACATACTCCATATAACAGGGAACTGTTATGAAGGAGTTGGGTGCTGTAAATCTACAGTCGGCTTTACTGATGGCAACCTACCAGGGCAAACAAGCCCTCAGTTCTGTTGACAGTCATGTGCCAGGTTTGACAGGTTTTACCGAGAGACCTGGAAGAAGTTTTGACACACCTGCTAATGCATGGAAGTGCTTTATCCAGCTCGGTTGCTGTCCTCATCCAAGGTTCTGGGATGCACCATTCTTGCAGCAACCGATGAGCTGTGTCCTTGGTCTGGGGACCTGCAAGACCCACGTCTCAAGTCCCTGTTCTGCTCACAAACTACCCCTTGAAATAAGTTACTTGTTTTTTCTTGGTTTTCCCCCTATTCTGACCTGAGTCACCATACAATGACCTCTTTTCTCAGCCTGCGTGAGCACAGCCCTGCCACGGCCTCCCACTCACGCCTGTGGGAGCTGTGAAGCCTGCTCTGGCTGCAACAGGGAGCCCACGGAGGAGCAGCAAGAGTTCCTACTCCCTCAGAGCTGACACTGGTTTTCCAGACACCTGGCTGCCCAAAGCACACAAGCGCCTACTGTTCTTACCCACCTCTCTCCCCTCCAAAGCCAAAGGCATCCAAATTGATTAGTCTTGCGGCATACAACAGAACAACAACACCATTATTTGTGTCAGTCTAAACTCCTTCTAGCTCTCTCCTTAAAACAGCAGCACAAAGCTCCAGCTCAGAGACCTAGGGTAAAGATAATCTGGTCTGGATTTAGATCCAGATTTCCCCCAAAGCCTAAGCTTGCTCAGTGTCAGGCTCTGGCTGTCCTCAAGCGGTGGGAGCAACTACGCTGCTCGATCAGACCCTGATGCCTTTAACACTGGTTTACTTAAAAGTGTTGTGCCAAAGGGGTATGTGGAGGGGCCTGAATAATTCAGGAAGTTCTCGAAAACAGTGCGAGTTGAAATATATTTTAGGCATCCGAGGAATAGCCAGTTTCTCTCTACTGAGGCATCCATAGCACTTTTAATCCATAATTTCCACTGTAGCCTATTAAAATAATGAGATTTATTATTCCTGTCACATGTCCTTTCTGAAGATGCTGGCAGGGTGTGGGAGAGGAAAGAGAGAAAATTAGTTATCAGTCACCACTTGCCAAGAGGAGATTAGGCACTCAAGAGTTATACACTCATGTATAAATGACTCAAGGGAGTTTCATTTCTTCCTTTTCTCCTAGCTTATACTTTTTTCCTCCTGTCCTGCAGCCCTTGTTCCCCTGTTGTTCTCGGTCACAACCTGCTTGCAGTGGACAAGTTGGTGAGTGGTAAACAATTCTGCATTTTCCCCTTTTCATCATGAGATTTCAGTTGGACTCCCTTTCCCAGCACGCCTGATTTCTGGGAGCAGAACAGAGAACAAGAATAGAGTTAATCTTTAGCAGTGCGATAAAAATCACTCTCTCACACAGACAACTGGAGAAGGATTTCAAAAGAGCTGTTGTGCCAAGCACCTGATAGTAAAACCTGAAATTGAAGCCAACCCACACCTTCCTGCTCATAGACACAGTCCGCTTGTTTTCTCCCCAGCACTCCCTCTCCCCTACTAATTCTACCTGGTAAGTCACCACTGAGCATATCCTCATACCAAAATGTGCTGTGCTTTGAGAGGTCACTATTTCCATAACAAAAACACAAGCGCTGTCGCATTACAAGTGGGGTCACCTCATCTCTCTTTTTCTTTTTCTTTTTTTTTTTTTTTTTTTATATATATAGTTAGTAAAAGCACACTAAGCAATCAGACTGGAGAGATGGGGTAGGAGACTGGGACGCATGGCGATTTGATGGCTTTGGTGCAACCTCAGACAGCGAGGCGCGGGCAGCTGAGGGGAGGAGGGGGCAGCAGGAGATGCGGAAGGGGCTCACAGCTTGCGCTCTTCGTGCCGGAGTGCCAGCTGGCAGCTACACGTTGCTGGTTGTGTGTGGGCTGTCAATATAACAGAGGAGATGAGCCTTTAGGGGAGGAGCTGTCTGATAAATCATTAATGAATGAAAATATGAAGTAATCTGTCTGCCTAGGAGGCAGAATCGTCTAATGATGAGGATGGTGGACTAGGAAGCCAGAGATGAGGTTCCTATCTCACCCACAAGACCGCTGGCACACCAGCTCCTTTTGCTGTGCATAAGAAGATACACTCGCCTCCTTACACTGAAGGGCTGCTTTCTTAAAGTCAACACGGAAACCCCATGATCTAGGTGAAAGCAAGATAATAAAATTTACAGAACCCTTTGTGAAAACCGCACCCCTGGCTTCTCTTTTGTCGCGGGCAGCGCACAAAGAACCAATATCCCTTCTCAGAGACAGCTTTCACTAAAACAGATTTTTTTCCAAAGCCATAACAAAACCTAGTATGACCTTTCGCCAGCGCCAGTGGCATTTAATTTTAAATCGATTAACTACATACACAGTACTAATTACCCATGGGTATTTTTTTTAGTGATCAGACTATTGGTTGAAAATGTAAGGGTATGTCTGTGTGTGGACAGGGACACTCTGTTTTCTCTGTGTCCTCTGAAATGAAGAGGAAAAAGCTCGAGAAATGATGTTGAAAGGTGCATTTGTGTTTATGGGGATAGCTGCAGGGGCACCAGACACAGGCGGTCGGAAAGTGATGAGGTTGTCAGGGGAAAGGGCAGGAGGTTAGCGCCGTTTCTTTTGCACAAAGACCTAGCAGGATGTGTCATGCAGCACAAAATCAATATGGACCCTGCATGAAAAAGGAATCGTTGGTTTTGTACAGTTCTCAGGCTTATTTGGAAAGATCCTCACAAAGGTGATTCCTGATTTGTGTGAAATCTTTAACTGCGCTCTCTTTCCCCTGTTTTAAAACCTCTGAATGTTCAGGGATTAAAACAGTTTTAAAATAAATACCTAAGAAAGGCATGGCACAAATCAATGTGAATCCATCTAATGTTGGCACATTTGTGGGATAAGAGATACAAGTGCTTTATCAATCAGTGTACTTAAAATCACGATTTTCTAGAGCGAACGATGCATAGATTGCAGCAGAAACCATAAAAAGAAGACATGTATGGCCATGAGAGAGCCCAAGTATATAGAAACTTAACCAAGCACCTGAGCAGATCCGTGGCATTTAACTACGTACCTATTTGCGGCGCTGAAGTCCAGTTTAATTATCCTGCCAAACCCCACTGAGCCACAACAAGGTTATTACCTTTACCAAAGGACCTGCTCAGGCAATTTTACAAGGAAATTGCCTGTGCCTAATCTAATTGCTAAGAAGTAGCTAAATTACATTAAACTTGGAAAGACCAACAAAGAAGCAGGAAGCTCCAAAAGGTTCAAGAAGCTTCACGAGGCTGTTCCTGTAAATCACAGTGGCGGCGATTTGAGGATGAGCTCCCTGGAGAGGCTCCAAGTCACAGTCAGATACTGTTTTCAACCCAGAACAAACATAACGCAGGTGAGATTACTTACAGTGCACAAAAGTATGATTTCTCACATACATAAGCCTTCTATGGGTTAGTGAATACATTTACATAATAAGTGGGGTTTGTAAATTATCCACTGATCATGTCATATGGATTTAAATAATCTGCAGCGTCAGTCTCTGCTATTTGCAAGCCATATTTGACACTTCAACAGACTTTGCAAAAGATTTAACTGGGCTCCACTGAAGAATCCTATTTTTCAAGCTTTTGTTTAATTATAAGATGAGCAACATCTATAAAATTTAACGAATGGATTGGGATGGCTTAGATGTTTTCAGACCCTCGCAGGAAAACAGTACATGACATCAGAAGGAATTACTTCCGTAAATTACAGGAAGTTTAATTGGAGACTGCTGGACATGTTAAGCTACAGTCAAGCTTGTTAACACAGTGAATGTACAGCATTACCTGCCAAATAACCAGAGAAGTACCTTTGGTGAGTCACTTGCTGGTTTATGTCTTGCCAAACTGACCAAGAACAGATTTCTGCCGGCGCCGTTACCAACAGCTACTTCGACATGCTGTGTGGACTGCCATGATTTCAACTTGTGTACTGCCTGCTATTTTGCTCATGTGTTCTGGGTTTAAAAAAAAAACAGAAAGGGAAAGAAAAAAGCTCATTTCACACTTTCCCACTCCGCTGACAGATGAGCCCAGGACAGATGACCTGGATTCAAATTGGTTAAATACAAGAAAGGGCAAGTTGCGAGCAGACAAAGCTCCAAGGGTTTTTTCCACAGACTTTCACAGTTTTCTGGTGCTTCAACCAACCCTGACTTGCAGAGCATATTAAATTTGCTGCTCTCCCTGTCCAGTATCATTGGAGAACTGTCTGTCAAAGAACAGATTTCTACCAGAGCTGGTTATCAACCTGAAGAAACTATACAACTAATTGTCAGCTATGCCTAGGGTGTCTTCCTCCTCCACCATGGAACTGAAAAGAATATTTTTA
>VZTQ01007669.1:0-16988 GCA_013400755.1 Pelecanoides urinatrix | reverse complement strand
TATTCTATTCTATTCTATTCTATTCTATTCTATTCTATTCTATTCTATTCTATTCGTTACCGTCTGGCTGCTGATGAGGACCAAAGGAGGGGCCGTGTCCCTACTGGGCACCATCTGGCAGCTCCTGCTCGGATCACCCTGGCCACCAAGGGCTGTCCTTGTCCCTGTCCCCGTCCCCAAGACCACAGCAGGGTGAACGCGGGGAGCGAGAGTCACAGAGCAGCCACGGCCCCCTTAGCAATTTACAATGGCATCGGCACTGCAGCTCCACATACACACCTGGGAGGGAACGCTGGTGGGAAGAGGGGTGGGAGCAGGGAGGTGTCAGAGGCAGCCCAGGGCGAGGGGCTGCTCCGGGGAACCAGTCCCCCCAGGGAAGTGGGTCAAACCCTTTGGGGTGAGGGGCACAGGGCCGCAGCCCCCCTCCACCATCAGGCTTGGGCTGCGGGGACCGACGGCTGAGCTGCCAGGGTGTGGGAGCACTGGAGGACAACTTCATCGATGGCCAGGGGTGTGATAGGTGGTGTCAATGAGCTGGCCTCAATGGTGGGAGCGTGATGGACAGCCATCAGCATCATGCACGGAGCCTGCGTTGATGACCAGGGGTGTGACAGACAGCTACCAAAGAGCCGGTGTGAATGGCCAGGGGCAGTGATAGACAGCCATTGGTGGATGGGATGGACAGCTGTCAGTGGGTGTGAAGGACAGCCATTGGCAGGTGACCTCAGGAAGTGCTGCCTGCAGCCAGCGTCAGAGGATGTCCCATTTGGGTGGCAGTGGAGAGTGGAATCGTGTCTGCAGCTGGGATCAGGTCCATCCGTGGGGTCCTGAGCCCCTTCCCCTGCGTGGAGCCCATGCAGCCTGAGGGCATGGACTGGGGCAGCCAGAGGGAACCAAGCATAGTCTCTCTAGCTAGCAGTCTCGCTCCTGCACCACTCATTCCTGGTGATGGGCGATGCTCTGCCATTCCTTGCCTGCAGTTTTACATGGCAGCCCATCAGGCAGCCATTTTTTATCCCATTTCATGCTGATTTTGGCATCATCCTCCCCTCCTGAACCAGCTGCCATGAGGCGTGCCGATGCCTCTCCGAACCCTCCCCACAGCGCATCAACACTATTATCTATCTCCATCAGCCAAACTTGTAATCTCCTGAAAAAAGATATCTTGCTATTTTGACAAGTCCTCTTTTCCATCACCCCCTGCTGACTGGCAGGAACGCCAGTTCGTGCAGGCACCCTGCTGCTGCTGCTCCTGCTGCTCCTGCTTCTTGACAGGCCAAAAGTTCGGCTCCCCGCTATCAAAGAGCAAACCCTTTGCCCTGCAGCCCCACGGGGTGCTGGTGGTTTCAGGGCTGGGGGCTGGGTGGGAGCCAGGACGAGCTGGGGTGGCACCGGGCAGTGTTCCCAGGTGGTGAGCTCCAGAAGCAGCCACAGATGGTGAGCCCACATGCCGCATCGCTGCAGCAGCGAGTGACTGTCCTGGTTTCGGCTGGGATAGAGTTAACTTTCTTTCTGGTGGCTGGGGTGTGCTGTGTTTTGGGTTTGGTATGAGAGGAACGTTGATGGCCCATTGATGCTTTGGTTGTTGCTGGGTGGTGCTTGCACCGGGGACTTTTTGACCTCCCATGTCCTGCCAAGTGCAGGGCAAGCTGGAGGTGGGGAGCATAGCCGGGGTGGTTGACCCAGCTGGCCAATGGGGTATTCTATACCATGTGACGTCATGCTCAGTATAAAACTAGGGGTTGCGGGGGGGCTCACACGTTCAGGACATGCGGTCGGTGAGCAGTTGCATTGTGCATCACCTGCTTTGTATATTCTATTATTGTTGTTGTTATCATTGTTGTTATTACTGTTCTACTTTGTTTTATTTCCATTATTAAACTGTTTTTATCTCAACCCACGAGTTTCCCTGCTTGTGCCCTCCTGATTCTCTCCCCCATCCTACCGGAGGAGGGGGGTGAGAGAGTGGCTGCATGGTGTTTAGTTGCTGGCTGGGGTTAAAAACCACAAGAGTGACCTACACACGGGCATCATGTGAGATTTTTGGTGGGGAGGAGCTGACAAAAATGCACATTCCCGCTGCAGCTCAGCTCTCACCTAGGCCCCTGCAGCCCTCCCCCGGCAGCCCGGCACTGCCGGCTCCGCCAAGAGCTTTCCCAGCCTGTTGCCATCACGGCCGCTCCAATGGGCGCTCAGTCATGCTGTGGCTTTTCAGAGAAGGGTGTCGGGACAGGGGACCGTGTCTTCCTTCTCTCTGGGGGGTGCGAGAGCATCATGCACCCTGCACAAGGCGGAGGTTGCTGGATGCCCCTTGCAGAAACGGATCTGGGCTGCAGCTCTCTTTTGGTGAGACACTGTATGCGCCGGCTGGGCCCTGGTGCACCCAAGGGCTGGCAAGGAGCTGCCATCCCCCAAGCTCAGCCAGCCCCATCCACAGAGCCTTGCTGTAGAGGGGACAGCCTGACCATGCTACAGAAGGGACCGCAGAGCACCAGGGCAGATGGCAGTGGGACTCCCAAACCCCTCGGCAGCTTGAGCAAGAGCAGAGCTGGGGCTCCTCCTCATCTTTGCTTTTCAGGGAACTGCTGCACTCAGCCATAGGCCCGCCAGGGCAGGGCTCTCCCCGCAGAAGCACTTAAAGCTTTCACAGCCTGCCAGCACACTCCTCCACCTCCTCCCCCTCTCCCCAGTCCTCTGGGGCCAGGGCTCGTCTCCGGAGATGTTTTCCTCTGACCCCTTTTACAGCTGGCCTCCACTTTCTCCACCCCACATGCATCCCAGCACCTTTCCACCTTGCTCCTCAGGCCAAATAACGCAAAATGTGATTCACCCTAAAGGGAAGCATCCCTGGGGAAGGATGCAGCGCAGAGAGGCACCCCGGGCCAGGGCAGGGAGACCGGAGGCTCCCTGCAAGGCTCCCGCAGCCAATGGAGTGAAGCAAGACAGGACCTGAAAGCCACAAGCAGAAAGCAGATAAATCCTGTCTACAGCCCGGCTTTGCACATCTCCACCTGGCAGGGAAGGGAGCTGCGGACTGGCTCAGGTCCCAGCGCAGCGCCCAATTGCTGCCCTTCCCAGCCCCCGGCTCTGCCTGCAGGTGACATGCGCTGCAGACAGTCTCAGCTCTGTTCTGGCTGAGATGTGGGGGAGTGGGAAGGGTCTGTAATGGACTTATTGTTATTGTGGGACCAGTGTCAGTGCTCAAAGGTCTAGGGAGGGCTGGCACATGGTGAGGAGAGGCAGGGCCACCAGCTCCAGGTCTGCTGGGAGTCATCCCAGCCTGGACAGGGGTCAGGGGCTAGCCTGGCACCAGTGTGTGGCACAGGCTGGAGCAAACCTGCCCCAAATACGGTGCTGGGAGCACCCTCGAGGCTGCCCTGGCCCAGCCACTTGCTCCTGGGGAGGCAGGGCACTGCAGGGGCATCAGATGCTGGGTCCAGAACAGGCTTGTTCAGAGGTGGAAAAGACCTCAAGGATGGTGCTGCCCATCTCCCGGGAGCCAGCAAGCTTCGTTCGTCGAATGGCCCTTCATCCCACGGCCCCCCACCCCATGGTCCCCATGCTCTCTGCACAGGAAAGGTGACATTCCCCCCTCCTGCCGCTCGCTGCTTTACCAAGGCCTCCTGAGTCCCTCTGCAGACACACGCATCACTGCATGCATGCACACACCTCCTCTCCTCTGTGGGGCTGGCGAGGCTGCATGGAGCCAGCCAGACCCTGCCCCATGGAGGGCACAGGGGCTGGCATGGCCAGGGACTCAGGCTGGGTTGCGGGGTCCCCCCACAGCAGCATCCCGGGGGCAGGAACAGCACAGTGGGGCTGGGCAGAGCATCCCTCTCCCCTACCCAGGAGAGGACCCGCTGTATCCAGACTAGCCAAGGGGCAGGGCAGCCCTGCAGCCGTCCCCACTGCCCAGGCCCCTCTGCTCTAACCTTCAGCACTAATCCCAGGCTTGGCTGGAAGCTGCTCCTAGGAGGGCTCAGAGGCCCTAAATCATCCCCAGGTACAGCTGGCAGCTCTGGAAGGGGAAAGCACAGCCCCCTCAACCAGCAGTACTCCATCCCAGGAGGGTGTTGGGGGGCTGAGTGACCATCTCCATCAGGCTGGTGTGGGGCAGTTGAGGATGCACGTGGAGCAGATACCCCACCTTCAGAAGCACTATTTTAGTGCCGCACCTCCTCTCCAGCCCAGCATCCTCCCTCCCATCACCTCCCTTGTGCCCTCTGCGAGCCCCGAGCCCCGCAGCAGCCCTGTGGAGCACACCCAGGTGACGTCCAGTCCTGGGGACCAGGAGAACCGAAACCCCTGGTGCTGCATTGCACTGGGCACACAGGGCTGCACATAGCCAGAAGTCACATTGCCCCCACTGCACCGCAGCACGGGAGGACAGCCTGCCTGCAACGCTGACCAGCAGGCAACGAGTTAAAGCTGCCGCAGGTAGCCTGTGGCCAGGGCTCCGGGTCCGGGGAAGACCCAGTGGGTGGGCAGGGGAGACCTTCGCTCCTCCACAGATGCAGCCCCAGCCCCCGTAGTCCTTGAGTTTGTCTTGAAGAAAAGCAGTTCAGCCCCGGGGCCCAGAGGAGACACAGGGAAAGCTTTTATTGGTATCTCCCAGCCAACGTCAGCCCAGTTAAAAAAATGCTTCATGTCTCAGAGAGCTGTTTAACACAGCTCAGGCAGCAATGGTACAGGGACAGCAAACCAGGCTGCATCTGCTCAGCCCCAGTCACAAGCTCCCTGCTTCCTCCGTGTGTGTGTGCGCGTGTGTGTTCTCTAGACACAGGCATCTGCTCTCAGCATCTCGCTGTCTCCTGCATCCTCCAGCAGCAAGCGCAGGGCTCTGGCTCCCCAGGTACCAGCCTCACTGCTCCATCCCCCGGCGGGGATTTGCATGTGGGGCACGGGATGCAGTGAGCACCCGCGGGTGGAGAGGGGGTCGTGGCCAGAAGCAGTGGCGATGGGCATTGTGTGGAAGGTTCTCTAGGGCTCGCACTCCCAAGACGGACCCTGACCCTGGTAAGTGGCTTTTTTGCCGCTGTTGGTGCTTTGCTTGGTGCGCAGCGTGGGCTGGCCACACATCGCGACACCCATGGGTGGGTCACCCCGCTGCCCCCGGGGTCCTGGTGCTGGGAAGGGTGACTGGGGCTCCTGGGATGGGGTGCCTGGGAGTGGGGATGCCGACAGGGCAGGAAGATCCTGCCCAGGCGTCAGGGTCCTGATGTGGGTGCTGGGGAGAGGGGCTGGGGAGGGAGACGAGGAGAAGTGGGGAGCTGAGTGGGAGCCGTGTCTGCTGCAGGGGAAGGGACTGCTGTCACGGCATTTTCATCCCCCTCTGGGAGGTGGAAACGTGAGACACATCTATAAAATCTGCCATGGCACAGCAGGACGGGCAGCCTGATCTGGCAGAGAGAGCAGCCACCAGTTCGGTGTCCCCAAGAGGAGGACACAGCACAGCTGGGGCTCTGGCCGCCCCCCCAGAGCTCCCTGCCGGGCCCCCGCAGCCCTGCAGAGGGTGGGGAGAGTGCCACCAGCCAAGGACCCCTCTGCCCCACGGCAAGCAGGTCACCTCGCAGCGGCAGCTCCAGCAGTGCCCCAGTCCCAGCATGTACCATCTGCCAGGAAGAAGGGACAAGGGGGTGCCGCTGGACCCCTCTGGGCATCCCCAGACAGCTCAAGGAGGTGGCATGTGGAGTCCCCCGAGCAGAGCCTGCTGACCGCACTGCCCAGTCCCCCTTACCTCGCGGCAGCTCCTCCCAGCCCTGCTCGGTGCCCTTCAGACCGAGCCCCAGGGCTGGGCAGCTGTGGGCCCTGGGGTCCCTGGGGCATCGCCCCCATCAGCACACTGTCCCTCTGCCCCCAGGTCCCTAATGCTGCTCCCCGGAGGGCTACAGCCCCAGGACTCCCCCAGGCACAGTGCTTGGGGGGTAAAAACACCAGGAGCCTGGTGAGGGCTGGGAGGAGGCCTGGCCCACGGGGAGCCTGTGGGGACCAGGCGCATCCTTCCCCACCAGCCAGGGAGCCCTGGAGGGGGTCCTGCTCCTGGCACACCCCTGCTGCATCCCCTTGAAGGTGGGTGCAGGGGGTGCCACAGACCTTGCTCGTGGCATGCACCAGCCCAAGCGCCCACCAGCCCTTGGTTTGCTGGCAGGCTTTGCACCGAGGACGCGCCGTGGGGCAGGTGAGCATGGCTGAGCGGGGGCAGGCAGGGAGGCAACAGCCAGGCCTATGGATCCATGGTCCTGCCACGGCACTCCGCGCCCCCAGCTCCTCGTGCCACCACTGGGCACTGCAACAGCCCGCCCTGCACCCATGGCCCCTGAAACACACCCATCCTGCACCCCCAGCCACCACAGCCACCACCCCACACCCACAGCTGCTGCAACATCCCTGCACCCAAAGGTGCCACCCACAGCTACTGCAACAACCCCAGCCTGCACACCCCCCATAGGGCTGTAACACCCGCCCTGCGCCGCCAGATACGCTGTAACAAATCCACCCTGTAACACATCCACCCCTAACACATCCACACCGCACCCACAGCCTGTCCCCACCACATCCATCCTGCACTCCCAGCCACCACAACATCCCCGCTGCGCTGCGATACACCCATCCACGCATCACCCACCGCCCTGCACCCACCACCGCCCTCACAGCCAAACCCAGCACCCCATAACCCCCAGCACAAGCCACAGGTGCCAACGCCTCCCCAGTCCTGCTGCCATGGGGGAGAGGAGATTTTGGAGCCATGTGGGGACCATCGGCTCTGTTTGCATTGGGATGCTCTGCCCTGCTTCCTCCTCCCAAGGCACCTCCGTGCTGGCCTCCAGACCCGTCCCACCAGTGCCCCCATCCTCCCCCAAGACAGGATGATCCCCACGCCAACTGCACCAGCCTTGCCTCTGTGCCTCAGTTTCCCCACGCAGAGAGCTGTGTGGGGCTGGGAAAGATGAGTCCATGGGTGCTAGGGGGATTAAGTGCTTTCTGGCTCAGTGTTTTGCTGTGGGGACAAAGTAGCAAGGAGCATTTCCCCATCAGAAGAGTGCAGGGAATGGGTGCTGCCCAGGGGACAGGGCAGGGGTGCAGGGGGTTGGAGCAAGGGAAGGGAAGGGGGTGAGAAGGTGCCCACCACCTGCTGCGACAGCCCCCGGCACCAGCAGTGCTTGGTGGAGCCAGGCATTTGCAGGCAGCTCCGGCCTGTACCCAGATTTAGCTCCTCCACGGGGGCGACCTAAAAATAGCCCCCATGTTGGTGCCCGGCAGCAACATCAAGGCCCCGGCACCTCGGGCCAAGGTGAGCCGGGCAGTGGCACTGGGTCCCCGACCACCTGGCACCTCAGGGGGTGGCCACAAATAGCAGCGGAGACACCTTCTCCCGGGGACGCGTGGGGACGCAGAGGCTGCTCAGGTAGCTGGGCTGCTATGGGGTAAGGGTGCCTCTGGTCCTCTCTCCCTGCGTCCAGGGGTCCCTAGGAGAGGGGGGACCCTCCAAGCCTGGCAGGACACTGAGCCAGGGCCAGGCTCTGTGTGGGGGTGATGTTCCACCCCGCACAGCCAATGGGTCAAGCAGGATGTGGGGGAAAGGGGGTCCTGGAGAGTGCAGAGCAGGTTTGGGGTATCTGGGGAGCTTTGGGGCCTGTGGAAAGGCAGAGGGGTCTGGAGAGGGAGCTCAGGGTGAGGCCATTCAGCCCCTGGATGTGCAGGCAGGGTCCAGCCATGCAGCACTAGCAGGGACAGGGAGGCCAGCAGAGCTGAGAACAGACACAAGTCGTGACAGGAGTGATGGCCTCCAGACTCCATGACAGGCACGCAGCAGATGGTGGCACTGGCTGTGGCAGGAGACACTCAGGGTGGCCTTGGGAGAGGACAGTCACCACGGACTGGAGACAAGGAGATGGGCTGGGATCCTCCAGCAGCAGTGCGGGGCAAGGGTGTGACTACGCCATGAACACACAAGGGAACCTCATTTTTGGGGGATTACAGCAGGCCGTTATGCCAGCCGCCCTGCTGCTGCCTGGGCTGCCTTGCTACACTGCAGGGTGGCTGGGGATGGGCCGCCCAGAGCCCCACGACACTGCAGGGAGAAGCTGCCAGCATGCTGGGGATCAGGAGCACCAGTGCGGCTACTGGGGGGACTGGTGCGTCAAGAGCTGGGGCCCACACCCTTCTTCTGGCTTTTCTCCATGAGCCCAGCCCCACTGCACCCTCTCCTCCCCGCTTCTATTTAAGCCTTGGGCAGGATGAGGCCAGGATCTGGCCCATGCTCAGTGATGCAGGCACCTGCAAAGGCAGCCCTTGGGGGGGAATCTCCCTGCGGTGCCCCCAGCTCACTGGCTTGCAGGCAGAGCTGCAATGCTGTCCAGCAGGAGAGCTGATCCTGCCCGTGGCCGATGGGAACCTGAGCTGCCCAGGCAGGGGGTGACAGCACAGCAAGGTGGCAGAGACATCCAGGTGTCATCCCTCCCACCGGCACAGCCACAGGGATGCTGTTGCTGCGGCTTGGACATATGCCTCCAGCCCTTTCCCGCTCCCACCTTTACAAAGCCCCAGGAGCTGTGGCACACTGGACGCCAGCCCCGAGCGGTATAGGGGCCAATGGGTGCAAATACCCCTGCCCGTGCGTGCCTGCTGCAGAGACCCCCGCACACAGGACAGGGCCCCACGTGTTGCACACCTGACTCCACACGTAGGAATCTGCACACAGATGGTCTCGCAGAGGGGAGGGAGGCTGGGAAATCACATGCGTGTGTGCGTGGTGGTGTTTGGGTTTGCATGCCCGTGCATGTGCATGAACAAAGCCCGTGCAGCTGGGGGTCACGGGGTGAGGGCAAGAGCGTGGGGCTGGGCATCTGCAGGTGTAGGGACGAGTGAAGGGCCGTGGACTGCCACCTGCCAGCACGCTCTGCTCGGCACCGCTGATGTGGGGCATCTGTAATTACCCTGCCCAGGCTCCCTGCCACAGCAGTGCCCACAGCGCCGTGTCCTTCTGCAGCTGCAAGATCCTGGCATGTGCACATGTGCTGCTAATTATCCCACTACCTGGGGACTTCCCTGCTGAGTCTGGCAGGGCCAGGAGATGGCTGCTCCGATGTCCCCCCCTTGCACAGGCAGCACATGCCACCCACTGGTCCCTGGGTACCAGCTGGGAGCTCCTCTTGGCTGCAGCATCTTCCATAACAGAACCCCAGCTGGGCATGGGGGCAGTGCCAGGACCCACACAGGGTGATGTTGTGCCCCACACCGCTGGAGACCAAATCCTGCATCTCCCTGGCTTCAGCCCACCCCATCCTCGCCCTTCTCCAGCCCGGCATCATGTCCACCCCATTGAGATGGAGCCTGACCTGCTATTGCTGCTGCCGTTGCCCTCCCCATTTTACCCCAAGATGACCTTCCCTCAGCCCTGCAGCTAAGCCTCCTTCTCAGGATCCATGCGCCCAGGACCCATGCACTGCTCCCCTTCCCTCCTGCACCCTCGCAGCTCTCCCTCAGCTGGCCCAGCCTCCCCGCCTGGCTCCTTGCTGCGAGCCAGCCCCGACCCACATTTTGGGGTGGGATGCAGGATGCCCAGCGATCAGGGCAGCAGCACACATGGGCGTGTGAGCCCAAGCGAGAATGGGGGAGTGAACTGAAATTTAGAGAAGGTAAGAGACCCAGCACCAGCTCTGCTTTGCCCCAGTCCTGGGCAGAGCTGCAGGGAGGACACCTCTCACCCTTGGCTGGCCAAAGAGGCTTTCTCCAAGTCAGAAAGGAGATTCACACAAGGGGCAGGGTTACAGCTGGTCCCAGCCCTCTGGGATTTACTGGTCTGGTGTGGGAAGGGCCTGGAAGCATTTCTTGTTAAGCCAGAGTCTACAGAGAAAGGATGGGTGAGGCAGGGTGCCCAAAAACCAGCTCCCTGCTTGCTGTCCGCTCCTCCACCAACACTCAGACCCTCCATGGCCAGATCTCCACATGGCTTCAGGTCCATCTCCCCATGGCCACCACAGATGACCCAAGTGCCAGCTTGCCAAGGAGCCTCCATTTCTCCCTGCCCTGAGCTGCTCCCCACGCAGCTGGGGGACAGCCACCAGGACACCTTTTTGGGGCCAGGGACATGGCTTGGTGGTGCAGGGGTGGAGAGCAGCATTGCACCCCAAGGTTTTAGCACTGAGCACCTTCCTCCCCCCCGCAGAGCCATGGGGGTGCTGATGTCCAGGCGGCAGACAGTGGAGAAGGTGCAGAAGGTCAGCTTGGCCGTGTCGGCCTTTAAGGATGGGCTGTGGGAGTAGCCATCGACGTGGCGGCGGGCAGAGGTGGGGGGCATGCGCCAGGGGATGCTGGAGCAGGTGGTGCAGGAGGGAGAGGAGGCGTTGGCGGGGCCCTCCCAGCCAGAGGAGAGCAGTGCCAGCAAGGCGGCCTGGGAACGGCTGCGGGATGGCCGGGGCTTGGAGCCAGAGGAGTTTGACCAAGCCAACAGGTTCATGCTGCCTGCCTTCATCCGGCCCAAGCGGGAGCTGCACGATGATGAGCCCCTGGAAATCAGCCTGGAGCAGCGGGAGCAGGTGAGCAGCTGGAGCATAGGGACAGGGCAGGAGGGACGGGGCTGGAGATGCGCAGGGGAGACCCCAGGGGATGTGCAAGCATCCCCGGTGCCCACCAGGCAGACAGCCTCCCTGGGCACAGCAAAGCACCACAGAGGCGGCTCAGTGGGGCAGGGGGCTGGGGGCCGGGCTGAGCAGCTGGAGATGCCACACAGGGAGGAGGGTGCAACTGGTCAGACGTGCCCTGGAGGGACCCTGGGGTGTCTTGGAGAGGAGAGGTCACTGCTGGGGGAGAGAGAAGGACCATCTGATCTGTGTTTGTCAGCCTACAGCCAGCCAGCCTACAACTCAACCCATCCATCCACACCTGTGNACCCGGGGGGAGTGAGTGAGCGGCTGCGTGGTGCTCAGCGGCCGGCTGGGGTTAAACTGCGACACCCTTACAGCCCAGACCATCTACAATCCAACAGCTTATCCAGTCATGCCCACAATCCTACAGCCCACCCATCCACACCCATGACCCTACCCATCCATACACCCACCCTTACAAGACTACACCCCAGCTCACCTTACAGCTTATCCATCCACACCTACAAACAGCCAACCCACAGACCAACACTTCCACCCACCCACACTACAACCCTAAAGACCAGCCAACCTACAACCCCACAGCCCAGCCATCCACACCTACCATGCTGCACCCCAGAGAACCTACAACCCCACAGCCCCACCAACCCTGCAGCCAGACCCATCCATCCTCCTCTAACCCTAACTGGTCAGCAAGTCAGCCATGCCCCATACAACCCCACCACCCACCTATTCCCTACGCCAGCCCCACACAAACCCACACTCCCATCCCCTCTGCCCCCCAACGCCCATCCCCACCTGCGAAGCACTGCCCTGACCCCCACCTTGAGAAGCCAGCCCCCTGCCCACATTGCCTCTCTGAGCAGCTGCCCATCACTTGCCAGGTCCTCAACAATGAGATGTGCAAGATCTGCAAGTTGTGGACAGCTGAGAACCTCTTCCCCTGCCGCGTCTTCAGTTGAATGTACCACGATGGCTGCCTGCGCCGCATGGGCTACCTGCAGAATGACAATGCCATGGAGGTGATGGAGACGGCACACACCGAGATGGGCTGGAGCTGCTACTACTGTGTGAGTGCCTGGGGTGGGGGATGCCGGGCTTCTGCTGGGTGATGGGTGCTCCCCAGGGAGCTGTGCCCCTTGCAGACACGAGCAGGGTCCCATGTCGCAGCCTGGTCTGGGGGCAATTGGGAACCTGCTGCTCCCCAGCTCCTGCCGCCCACCTTGGCCTGATGGGGAGCCACCAGAAGACAGGGGACAGTGGCCCTTTGCCACCTCCCCACCCCAGCAGCCAGCCCCCCAGCACCTTGGCAGGGGACATGACACCAGGGGACCCACCACTGGGCACATGAGGAGCTGTGGCAGAGCTGGAATGGTGCCCAAAGCCCAGGGGCGTGAAGCCATCCCACTGCAGCACCCCTGGGTGACACAGCACACTGCCCCTCTCTGCGTGCCCACACCCACACACTTTCAAGGGATCCCAATGCCGCAGGATGGCCAGGTGCTCACACCACCCCCATCCTGTGCCTTTGCCCCACGTCTCCTCTTTGCCTCCCACCCCAGGACAACCTCAATCTCCTGCTGATGGAGGAAGAAATGTACAGCCTGATGGGGACCCTGCAGCAGTGCAAGATCATTCCAGGTGCAGACCCTTCCCACGGCAGGTCCCAGACGCAGTCCCGGCCCCCGGGCCGGGTGCTGCTGCTCCAGGGTGAGGATGTTGCCGCTCCCCTGCCTGGCAGGAGGTAAAAGCTCCGCTAAGGCTGGCAGCTGGCAGGGTCCCCATTAGTGCAAGCAGAAGCAGGGAAGGGGAGGGATGGTGGGGGGGGAGAGTGCATGGTTCTCCCGGGGACCTGGAGAAAGGCTGGGTGCCCCAAATTGCCGTGCCTCTGAGCCACACTGCTTCATGTCACCAGCCCCAGGTGATGCACGGGACACCTTCAACCTCCCCGGGCCCCCCTGAGAGCTGCCCCCCACCCTCTCCCTGTGGAAGCCCCTTGCTGGGCTCTCCAGTGGGTGCCAGCAGGATGCTCCCAGGGAGGGCAAGGGTGGTTGGGGGAGGCGGGTCCCCCCTCCCCGGGCACCACACAGCAAATCTGTCCCCCGCAGAGACCTGCCTGACCCTGGACGACTTCCTGCACTACAAGCACCTGGTGCACAAGCAGCAGTTCGAGCGGCCCATGGCCGAGGAGCAGGAGGAGCGGGCAGCCCTGCAGTTCTCTGCCCTGGACCCCGACAAGAAGGGGCACATCAAGTAGCACGACTTCCCCTCCTACGAGTCCATCCAGCTGCTGCAGAAACTACAGCTGCAGGTACAGCCACGGCAACCAGGGCCAGCACCCACAGCTGCAGCAACCATGGCTGTGGCACCTGGGGCTGGTTCCCACAGCTGGCACCCATGGCCATGGCACCCAGGGCCAGCTCCCACAGCTGGCAATCATGGCCATGGCACCCGGGGCCAGCTCCCATGGCCAGCACCCATGGCTATGGCACCTGGGGCTGGCTACCACGGCTGGCGCCCATGGCCATGGCACCTGGAGCGGCAGACCCCTGCAATGTTGGACACAAGAGCGGGGGGTTCCCCACATCCCACCCCCCCCGCCATGGGGTGAGCCCCTTCCCCTCTCTGCTGCCCCAGAATGCCCTGCTGTGGCTGCTGACAGCCAAGGAGCGGGAGCGGGAGTGGGTCCGGGCAGCCTTCCTGGCTCTCGACCAGGACAGCGATGGCTTCATCAGGGAGGGCAAGTGCCGCCGGGCCCGGCACGCCTGGTTCCGCAAGCACCAAAAGGAGACGCTGTCCTGCCACATCAGGTATGGGGGTGCCCACCCCAGGGGGGGTCTGGGGCATGACATCCTCTGCTGGGGCTCAGCATGCAAATAGGTGCCCTGGCCTGGCATGCCCTCTTCCCCCCACTGCTGCCATTTGAGGTTCAAGGAGGGGGGACGAAGGGTGCCCTCCTCCCCCCTGCAGCATCAGCCATGTAGGGCCCATGTTGGAGAGCAGCCCCGCTAGCAGTGGCAGCAGCAAGAGCCAGGAGAAGACCCCACTGGCCACGGAGCAGGAGGAGGCCAGGTGAGGCCGGGGGTGGTTTGGGGGGGCGGGGTCACCCCCCCATTTTGGAGGAGATGCCAAGGGAGCAGCGGCATCAGGGGGCAGCCAGCTGGTGAGCCAGTGTCTGCCCCGCAGGCCTGTCGACTGGCCCGGCTTCCTGCGGGAGAATGTCACCTACATCCTGGCCGCCCGCCCCAACAGCGCTGCCCTCCACCTGCAGCCCCTGGTCTAGCCCCCGCCCGCCCCACAGCGCCATCTTGGGCAGCGAGGTCTCTCCCGCCGCCATTGTGCTGCCACGGCAACCTGCCCTGCCCTGCCCTACCCCTCCATAGGCAGAGCCAGCCGCCGATTGGCTGGCAGGGAAGCAGCCGCGCTGCCCTCTCCTCCTGCCTCCACTTCGGATTGGCCATGAAGAGGATGGATGCTGGGCTCTGATTGGCTGAGGGAGTGGGTGTGGCTCCAGGGTCTCTGATTGTTGGGGGGAAGTGGGGAGGGGCAAGGAGCAGCCCCACTGCCCTCGCACCCTACAGGCCCTGCTGTGGGGAGGGCTCTGGTGGCCAGGGATGCCGTGGGGCACGAGTGGTAGGGAACCTGCTGCCCCCATGATCCCCAGCCCCACAGCATCCCCTCACCCACCAGCGCCTGGAGCTGCTGGGGACCTGTCCCCAGGGACCATCCAGACAGAGCAGGGTCTGCCCCCGAGGAGAAGTGAGGCTTGCTCTGGTCCTGGTCCCGGGTCTGGGTAGTTATGGGGTGAGAGTGGAGCCCGGGGCACAAGGCAGGGGCAGCCATGCCCCCTTCCCAGCCTTTTGCAGTGCAGCAGGGCAGCATGGCTGAACCTCTGCATGCCACTGGCAGCAGCACCCAGGAGTCTGCAGCAAGCACCAGCTCAGCTCATCAGCAGTGTGAATCCTCAGGGGAAGGACATGGCTGACCCCTGCTCAGCTTCTTCCACATCCCTGCCCGGCTCCAACAGGGGCTGGAGCCCAGTAGGTCCATCCTTGCACCCGCAGCTCGTGGACGTGTCTTGGGAGAGTGTTTCCCAGCATGGCTCGACCCTGCCCTGCTGGGGACCGACCATTTAATGCCAACAGCGACGGTGTAGGAAAGAGCATTGGGAACAAGAAGCACCAGGAGGGGTGGGAGGTCAAGGTCAGCTGCACAGGAGTGCTCCCCTGCGTCCCTCGTCCGTCCTCCGCCCCCCCCTACCCCCCTGGTCCCACGGGATGCTCTCCGCCCATTCAGCATTCCTGTCACACTCCAGCCCCGCTCACTCCTGCTTCCTCCCCACTCCTGCTTCCTCCCCGGCATGGTGAGCAGGCATCCCCACCTCACTGGGGGCATTAGTACTCGGGGCGAGGAGGAGGAAGAAGAGCCCAGAGCCCCCTGGGGTGTCAGCCACAGGGATGAGGCACTTGCTGGGCAGGGGCGATGCCCAGTGGCCCTAAGGCAGGGGGACACACTCAGCCCACGGGCAGAGGATCAGGGACCCCTGGAAACCTTGCCCCATGCACACCAGGTGGGGGAATGCCCAGGTCCCACAGCAGCTGCCCCCAGCCCCTCTGACCCCTTCCCCATGGCGCCCTCAGCCTCTGCCTGTCTGGTGTGCCCTGGCTCAGCTGGGGTGCCCCATGGCGTGCACAGACTGGAGGTGCACCCACAGCAGCCTGGTTGCTCCCTCACCTCCACCTCCATCGCATCAGGGCACCGTCCCACTCGGCCCCCCCCGACCCCAGCCAGGGCACGGGTCCTGTCTTCAGGGACTCCCTCCACTGCAAGACCGGGAGGCACGCTGGTGCCACGACACCTTCCTCTACTGCCCTGGTTGCATTTCGCACCGAGCTTGCCTACCAGGCCAACAGGGATGTTTCGGGTGATAGGTCCGAGACCGGGCCAGAGCCGTGGCTGGGGCGAGGAGGCGGCCGGGGATGTGTGGGTCGCAATGCCCGCTCTGTACTGAGAAGCGTCCATTAAACAGCTGTGTCCAACTAGCCTCCGGCTGGTGTGCTTACAGGGCTTCTGGCTTCTCCCGGGGGATTTCTGGGGACCTTGTTCTGTTTAACACCCTGCCCTGGCCTCAGGTCCCTGTTCCATCAGGCAGGCTTGGCCTCGTGTCCCCAAAGTGTCCTACAGCAGTGACGGGGGGAGGCCAGGGGGTGCACCCAGGACCCTGCAAACTCAGGGTGCCCCACGTCTCACCAGGAGAGCAGGCGGTGGGGAGAGTGCCCAGCTGGCCCCACAACCGCCCCGGCCCCTGCAGCAGGAGGGACACCCATCCACTGGGATGAGGGTGGTCCTTGCCCATGGAGGCACTGGAGGCTGTGAAGAGATGGAGGGAGAGCACTGGACACCAGGGATGGCTGGATGCTAGGAACAGGCTGTTTGCAGCGGTGCTGGGAAACCCAGACACGAAGGGTCCCCAGGAGGAGGTGTTTGGAGAGTGGTCCCAGTGGCTGGAAGCTCCTCCAGTGCTAGCCACATCCATGGAGCACCAGGGAAAGCTGCGGCTGTTGCTGGTGGCACGTGGTCTGTGGGAACCAGGCTGCTGGCAAAGGGGGCGTGCCTGCCCTGGGGGGCCGCAGCTGAGAGGGAAACGGGGCTTGAGAAGTGGATCCAAGGGGGAATTAGGAGGGGGATGTTGCCCTGGCAGCATCCGTAGGGTCTGCGGGGAGACAGTTTGTTGCTAAAAGCTGGACTTGAATATTGCAGCCCATTCCCAAGTCAGAGGGGCTGCCGTTGCATCCAGACCACAGTGGTGGTGTCCAGCTGGCCCCCTGGAGAACAGCGAGCGTTTCAGGGCCTGGAAGCCAGATTAGCTGTAAAAGCTCCTGGGAGAGGCACCCATCACCTCGAGGAAGAGGATGGGTGCCCAGAGGAAGGAGGAGATGGTGGTGGTTTGTGTTCCTGAAGCCGGGATGCCATGGGTGGGTGATGCTGTGAGCTCCCCAGGTGGAGGGAAGCCCCAGGGAAGCCCTCGCCTGGGGAGATGGAGTTAATTGCTGTGTTTTTGCACCAGCTGCCGGAGCTGGAGAGCGAGCTGGGGCAGAGCACAGGTCCTAGGGACCCTGGGGGTGAAGCACCCACTGCTAGCACTCCAAATCCATGCTCTCAGCACCCCGCAGGATCTAAGCAGAACCCCCCCAGACCCTGAGCCAGCCCCACTCTGCACCCAGCCCTTCCCTGCACGTGCTCCCTGGGGACAAGGCACGGGCAGCCTCGAGGTCTGGGCAGAAGCAGGAGGATGTGGTGGGGGAATGGGTAGGGTGGTGCTGAGGCACCTCTTAGCTGTCACCTGCTCCTCTGAGACTGGTGACTGTGATAAATGATTGAGTC
>VZTQ01007668.1:139680-206318 GCA_013400755.1 Pelecanoides urinatrix | reverse complement strand
ATGTTATGTTATGTTATGTTATGATGTTATGTTATGTTACTTTGCTATTCCATCAGTGTGATTAGCTGTAAGCTGGACTTATTTTAACTAAGAGAAATCAGTACTTCCTATGTTTTGATGTAAATGGATAGCTTAGCTTCACTTTCTATCAAACTCTCAGAAATGGTGCTTGGAACAGTACTGCAGCATAAAAAGTGTTATGATTTCAAGTGTACCTTCTGGCTCAAGCTGTCACAAAACTATCACTGAATATTTGCTGGCATGTCACCCAAGGAGAGTGTGAGAATAATGAGTACATCTTGTTTATTGCATAAGATTACACAAAGTTAAATGGATGCTTTGAACTTCTAGACTGCTACTTGATGAAGCTATGGTTTCTCCAGCACTATGTCTCAGATATAAATTTAGTTATTTTCTAGGTTTCAGAGATGTGGATGGGATAACTTGCTTGTGCCGTTTGAAGAATGGATCTTATAGAGCTTTTTGTATCCTAGTAAATATGTAGAGATCACAAAGATGTATACGTATCTTTCTTTTTTTCTGTCTGCTCTAGTCTGAAACTGGGATTTGCCCACTCCCCTTACCAGTGAAGTCTGAGAATTCATGAGTTCTTCATGTCTCTCTTTTACTGGGGTGATCATATATTGCCCACTGAATCCTGTCTAGATGGAGTAGCTATTGAACAAACTCAACAGATTAACTATAGCTCTTACTGCTGATTTAGTTATTCTTCTGTAATTCATTCAAAATTCCTCAGAAAATCATCAGTAAGTCAACCTTTTTTACCCACTTGCTATTCTCATCTAGAAGGACCCTCTAATTTTAGTTCCTCAGCTAAGATCCTTAGGTATAATAACTTCTTTGTGTCTTCCATATTTATCCTGAGAATCTTTTGGGGGTGTTTTTTGGCACATGCTGAAACTCAGGTGGCACACTTTTTCATGTAGAATATTTTTCTGTGGCAGAAAGGGTAGAATTAGAGAGCCACGATTTGAGCTCCAAAGTAAACCAGACAGTAGGCATTAGAGCATTAGAAGAGATTTAGAAAGAAAGAATAAATGAAAAAGTATTAGGAGGTAGTAGTAAAAGGAAGGTAAACTGAAATGGAAACACAGTTTCCCTAAAAGTAGTCCTTTGCCAAACTGGTTCTCTTTAGAAATTTTAGTTAAACTTATACTTAGGATTAAGCTAATCTATAGATAGATATAGATACAGATAAAGATAGAGAGATATATAGATATAAATATAGATATAGATATATATGGTTACATAAAAATCTGTCTGACTTCAGTAAAACATCTGATATGCTGCTACAATGGAAATTCTCAGTCAAACTGGCAAAATAAGAATTAGTTGGAAGAGCATGACATGAACATGGCGTTGAAAAAACAGGCGGCCGATGTTTGGGCTTAAAGGAGAAGCATCAGACAGGAGGGCAATGAGAATCGACTTCCTTACAGCACCAGTATTCAGTCAGTCTTCATCAACAGTGACTTAATTATTAGTTACCTTGGCAACTTGGCAGAAAAAGTAGTACTGTGCTAATGGAAATTTGCGAATGCTCAAAATTAGGAGCAACACTGGCAGCTCAAAGTACAACAAGGGGGGGTGTTGAATCTTGATAATTGGAATAATATGAACAAGATACAATTTAAGGTAGAGTTTGTAGAGCCTTTAATTTAGGCACTAATAATATGCTAATATTATTTTTTAACTGTTTTTTTTCCTAAACAATCTGAGTATGTTGGTCTCATACTGGATGACTTGAAGCTGTCAATGTTGGTACAGCCATTGGAAAAGCACAAGTGAGGTATTTCTACCAGGGACAGCCCATCCGCAACACTTGGTAAAGCTCTGGTCCCTCCTATTTGGGAAAGATGAAATCAAACCAGAAGAGAGCCCAGAGGCTGAGCAGGAAGATAAGAGAGCAAACAGGCTGTCCTGAAAGAAGGGAAGAAAACAGCTTCAATTATTTAACCTAGCAAAGCAATAGCAAAAAGGGGATATTATTGCCTCTGATTATGTGACAGAGGCAAACACCAGGGAAGGAAAAAAGCTATTTACAGAAAAAGATGGGACTAGCACAGAAATAAATGGTTAAAAATTGCTCTGTATAAACTGAAAATCAGCTGAAGCTTATGAAGCATCTGAGGAATGAAATTCTAGAACTGTAAGAGTTATTAGGAAAGGGACACTTATTAAAATAAACACACGATGTGATACCATCTGATGGTAGAGCAAGGGACTTGCAGAGAAAGAGACTTACTAACTGACAGATGTCTGTCAGTCATCCAGTCCACATTCATTTTATGTCCTTGTCTTCCCTTCCCCCAGCTTTTACAGCTTTTGTGGTTTGGTGACTTGCAGCTTCCCATGGCCCAGAAAGAGAATGCAGCTTTCATGCAGGCTGAACTACCCTAGGAAACACCAGCATGTCCACCTCAGCTGTGAGCTGTGATTTTCCTTTCAGATAAATTATCTTCAAAAACAGTGGTGACAATGAAGAAAGAAATCAGGGGGTTGTCGAGTCTGTGTTGAGTGGTATTAATAAATGATACAATTTCATGAATTATTTGTCCTTTATGGGCACTTATTGAACCTAAAATTTGTTTTTTATACCTCTGCTTAGAGGTGGATAGTTTGAATGGACAAAGTTTGGGTTAATACTATTTTTTTACCTTTGAAACAGTTCACTGTGCTTATAACTACACCATCCAAAAGAAATCTTCTCCATTTGGGTACAAACTGCTCTGGCAAGTAGTACCAACTCCTACTCCGCATCAAACAGAAAAAAATCAGGGATGACTTAAAATCATCATTGTAATTTTGTACCTCAGCCCCTCTCACTCAAAAACGGATTGTGTCTCTCCATAAAAGAATATCAGCATTTTGCTGATTTTTTTTTTAATTAAGAAAACTGTGACTAAGAGCTCAGCTGGCCAATGCTGATACAGTGCTCTCTCAGTCTCAACACCCTTTGCTTCTTAAGCATATTCTTCAGATTGTCTTTCCCATTTTATACCTTTAGGGTAGTTGATTTGCTTGGAAAGTTATTTCTTTTCTTGGATCTGGTTGTCCACTAACTTACTTGATTTTTCAGTGGTACAAAGCCACTGATGGGTTGGTGGAAGAGACTGCGAAGTATGTCATGGCATTTTAATCCCTCATAGATACTACTTTAAGGGCAGATACGAGGGCTCAGCTACATTCAGGGCTTATGTGAATAAGACACTTTAAGGAATAAACAGGGAAGAGTGGTGCTGTACAAAGGGGACGAAGTACCCCGATGTCCACAACGTGTCCTGTCTGGGTCAGCTGAACTGATATTTCTACCATTTCCATGGATGTCTTGTGAAACCCAAAATTTAAAAAACTTTTTAAAAAAAAGCAGTTCCAAAGAAGAAATGTGCATGAAAATTTAAAAACAAAATTATTTTAGATCTGCAAGAAAATAAAAACTTGACCATTTCGTTCACTCTTTCTCATGTTGACTAGCTGCGTTTTGATTTCTTGGTTTTGAATATTCCTGTACCCATTGGAAAGATCTTCTGGGGGATTTTAGTCATCAGTGAGGCCTATCCAGACTATTTAGACAAAAATGTTCTATTAGAAAATGTTGATTTTCAGAGATGAAGATCTGCAAATGCACCTGTTTTGATGAAATTTTTGCAATTGTTCCTACAAAAAACCAGCCTGGATTTAGTCTTCTGGGGCAACCCTGGTGCATAGTTAAGAAATATTAGACTTTATCAGTGTCTACAGCTCTTTCTTTGTTATATTGTCATTTTGGATCCTTGAGTCTTATTAAGGTAGAGGTTTTGTGAGATACATGACTTTTTTACAGAGGACCTTAAAGTTCCGCCTTCCAGTCAAGGACCACTTATCTCTGGTTCATGAAATTGGTTCTGGAAAACTGCTGTAAGGCATTTTAGGAGACCAGATAGAGTTAGGCAGTACTGCAGTCCTCAGACATCAGGTCAATCTGCAGGCAGTGCTGCCCTACAGCTGTGGATCCAATAAACTCTTGCAGACAAAAGTCTCCAAGATCAGGGAAAATACTGGTTTAGAAATATTGCCCAGTAGAGTCTGTGAAAAGAAACTTTGGAATTTCCTTTTCTGTCAAGGCAGATCTTTTAAAAATGTTGATTTTTTTTTTTTTGGTGACATACACTCTGTCAAATCAGCTCCCTCTAATTATCAAGAGCTCATTCAGCTTGAAACTTGCTACAAACTGATTTATTAATTTTCTAGCTTCCTCTGCACTGTACTGTGGCACACAAAATCGATGCTCTCAAATAGCAGCATTTTTCGTAGCAAAAAATGTAACATGAAGTATTTTAGCATGAGATCCCATTCAGCAAAATCAGATGAGGGAAAGACAGAAAGTTAATGAAGATGCTACATTAAGAACAGAACAAAGCAGAAACCGTGCATGGATGTTTCCTTTTCATGAGACTGAGGCAGCCTGTGGCAGTGGAATGAGCAGGAGAGGCTTTCCATCAGTTCACAGACATGCAGTGAAGAAATTAATTTTCTTTGCAGTTTATTAGGGCTCAGGCTATGTGTGACTGGAAGTGTGGAAGATTTCCTGTGCATTATTTGTACATAAATTCAGACTTCTAGTGGCTGCCTCCCAAATGGCATGTTGGCTTCGTGTAACTGACTATACCAGCCTGATAGACATATCAGGACTTACGTACACATTAGTCATGCATAAATTGAGAGTGGCTGCAAATGTTTCTTATCATGAGGCTCTGTGAAGCGAATTTTCACAGGCTAGCTTTGTTATTTTTACCTGACAATTATGAATTCTAATAATAATAGAATATTTTCTTACAATTTAGAATACTTAACTTCATTGGCTGTATTCAGTCCTTTAATATGAGGTTGGTTTTGCTTAAACTACTGTAATTTAGGGGGTCTGTGTGCTTGTGCATACTACATGTTGTTTATCAGCAGTTATATCTGATTCTAGCCTCTCACTGACTTTATGGAAACATCATTCCATTAAACTCGCCTGAGGCCAGAATCGGGCCCTTTCTCTCTTTGCTAAGCAAATTCTTTGAGTGAGAATTTATTTAAACCTGTCAGACAGACCACTTGTGACAAGGAACTTCTGAACCTATAGCCTGTCTGCAAAAGCCCTGGAAATGGTTATGCAGGAGTAAATGCAGGTCTGATTCATCCTCATGCTAATACATTAATTAGAAGCATTTTCAGGCCGGGGAGCTTCACTCAGGCCTCGGAGCTGAGATGACTTCAATAGAGAAGGTGGGTGTAACGACCTTATGCTGCAAAGTGGATTACTTCAGTCACATCACCACTTTTAATTCTTCTTGATTTTTATTGCATCTTTTTGATGCTGTGGAGCATGGGGCTCTTTTGAAACCCTTGTAGTGTATTGTGTGCCTGCTCCTGACGCAGCTGTCATTGCCACTTGCCTCTGCAATATTGCTTTGTAAGCATAAACCAGGTGTTTCCCAGAATGTTTTCTGTGCGAATTGGGGAGGCTTCTGGCATTTCGCCTTGTCTGTAGCTATCTGCACGCAGTGTTGTGCACGTTTAGCTTTGTGTCTCATATATTTTGATACACTCGCTACATTTCTGAGTTATTTAGTCCTAATTCAACGTTAAGGCTCTAAGGCTCTATATGCAATGCAGAGGAGGGAGAGCGCTGTGATACAGCATTCACTAACGTCTGCCTGGTGAATGTGGGGTCCCTAACCCACAGGCGATAAAGCCTGGAGCAGTTATGATGCCCTGAAGCATCATGAATGAACTGTGAAGATAAATGTATTCCACACTGTCATTTTCCATATTAGTACGTAACCTTTCTGCCAGACATTATTAGCAGTATTAAGTCAGTGCTGTCTAGAGGCTTCCTTTAAAATAAATACAATAATTGTACTGAGCCCCCAGCTAATGTCACATCCACCCCCAGGTTAAAGGAACTTAACCTACTTTTACGGGTAGATTCCTGTAATTCCTTCCCTAATTTGCAAGTTCTCAGGGGTCTTTAGAAATACGAAAGCAAAAATACTATTTTGTAGGAACAAATAATCCACAATGTAATTAATTTGCATATCCATGAGACAGATCATATAAAGATAGTTACACAAATAAAGAAAACCCAAATAATACATGAAGGGCATGGCCAGCTCCACATCACAGTTGTTAAACAGGTAATTGGGCTTTGAAGTCTTGAAATTTAATGCATGCTATTTAGGCTTTGGCCAGGACTCAGATCCCTACATATGACCTTCCATAAGTAAACACCTCATGCAACTGTGGTGTCCTCACTGGTGTGCGAGAGACATCTCCAGACTGTGGTCCCTCTCATCTCTGGTTAGGTGTCTAAAAAGCACTTAGAAATAGTTGTCCTCCCTTGTTGTGTGGGTGAGCTTGAATGACCAGCACAAATTAGGTATAATTTTAAGACAGTAGAGGCTAGGAAGTGGCTAAGACCAGTTCATCTAGAGTCACACAGCCATGAAGGCTGGAGGGGACCTCTGGATGTTGCCTGCTCCAACCCCCGTGCAAGGCAGGACCAGCTTAGGTCTGCCCTGAGTTGGTTTTTAAATATCTCTGCATCTTGACTATTGCCTCCTGTTGTGAGGTTTCAGGCTGTTTGAGTAGAGAGATCACAGGTGCTGACTTTCCTCCCCATCTCTAACAGCTAAACATTGAATTATTTATTCTCAGTTAACAGGTAAGATTCCTTAGTCTCTGTAAATGAAACAGTTAATATAAAATTGGATAAGCCTTGTGATAAAATAGCAAGATTCGTGTCGTGGTTTAACCCCAACTGGCAACTAAACACCACCCACCTGCTCGCTCACTCCCCCCACAATGGGATGGGGGAAAGAATCAGAAGAGTAATAGTGAGAAAACTCATGTGTTGAGATAAAGACAGTTTAATAGGGAAAGCAAAAGCCACGAACGCAAGCAAAGCAAAACCAGGAATTCATTCACTGCTTCCCATGGGCAGGCAGGTGTTCAGCCATCCCCAGGAAAGCAGGGCTCCATCACGCGTAATGGTGACCTGGGCAGACAAACAACATCACTCCGAACATCCCCCCTTCCTTCTTCTTCTCCCAGCTTTATATTCTGAGCATGACGTCATATGGTATGGAACACCCCATTGGCCAATTGGGTCAGCTGTCCTGGCTGTGCTCCCTCCCAGCTTCTCGTGCACCTGGCAGAGCATGGGAAGCTGAAAAGTCCTTGACTACTTAAACACTACTTAGCAACAACTAAAACACCAGTGTGTTATCAACACTATTCTCATCCTAAATCCAAAACACAGCACTATAGTAGCTACTAGGAAGAAAATTAACTCTAACCTAGCCAAATCCAGGACAATTCGACAATGCAGTGGCTTCCCCAAGGGATGCCAGGTTGCTCCAGTGCAACAGCCATCACTTCCCTCTGCAGAAGATGAAATGTCTCAATGGGTTTCACTAGTCTGCAACAAGGCTCCTTCTTGACCTGACATAACCCTGAAACCATGAGCAAATCATGCCAACCCTGAGCTGAGCTTATCTGTTCAAAACCAGTGGGGACCTGGAGCAGCTGCCCAGCTCCCAGTGTGACGATGACATGGGATCGGAGGTTGCACTGCCAAAGAGCCCCTGGGTGCCTCTCTGCCTGCCAAAATCTGCATCCGTACCTGTTGTGAGATGCCTTCCTGGGTCTGGGCTGGCTGTGTCCATCCTCTCAAGGTGTGAGCACAGCGAGCTCCCATCTGCCTGCAAAAGGTGGCTCGGGCATTTGCTGTGTGAGCTTTCTCCAGCCTCCTCGGTCAGTGTTTGCGACTCTCTGCTGACCTCTTCTCAGGTTTTCTCACCCTTCTGATCAAGGGAGGATGGGGCAGAGTATTGCGATGCCAGTCTCACCAACGCATGCACAGAGCAAGGGCATTTAGCTTTTATTTTATGTCAAGGATCGTGTTAGTTCCTCTGCCACTATGTTTACCCCCAAAGTCACATAGAGTGTGCTGCCTTTGAAAACCTTAAAGTTTGTCCCCCTGTTCTCAGAGGGGTTTTATAGAAATTTTTCTTGGTTGCATTTGATTTTATTGGAGCACGTTCTCTTAATTGTGACTTTGCAACATCATTATTTCAGCCATAGCTATTCTATAATTTGTTGTCATAGCTGCGTACTGCTCCATGAGTCTTGTAGCACCGGTGATCTACAGAGTCTGGTGTTAATAAAAATACTGAATAGTTTTGGAATAAGAACTAGTCCGTAGGGGATCTCATTAGAAAGATCCATCTTTGATGTCTCTTTAGGGATTGATCTCAAAATATGGAAGATGAGTCAGACTTTAATCTAAACAGGGTGAGAGCTCCCTCAGTTTTGGTTAATGCCTGTTTAAAACCCCACAAAACATAATGTAACACAAAATCTTGAATAAATTCATGCATTTTATAGCATATACTATATCAAAACTATTTTATTGACCAGATATGTGATCATGCAAAAAAGAAAATCAAGAATTTTATAACTTCCATCTTTCACGAAAACATTCTTGTGATTGTATTGATTGTCTCTAATTCTAGACTCTAATTCTGTAGTTGCTTCCCAGATTAGCTGTTTTCGTCAATGCAATTTTTGTGTAACTTTACTTGAAGTTAGTCTAACTGATCTATAACTTTCTAGTTCAATCCAAGTCAAGTTTTGCACCCTGTGTTGTAGACCTCCTTTGGAAATCCTCTGCCAGTTTATTAACATTCATTAAAAAGAGTGACTTACAATTCAGTGAGATCCTTGCATAGTTCAGTTAGGATTCTAGGATTTTAGTTATCCAGGCCTGCTTATTGGAAATACTTAGCTTTACCCACTGTTCCCTTTCAAGTTTTTTTTTTTTCTTTTTTTTTTTTTTTTTTTAAAAATTACAGACTTTCTATTCTGTCACTTGTTCTGGCTCTGTTCCAGGTATAGAAATTTCCACTGACACATTTCTCCCTTTTTGACTCTTTCATTTACTATTACACCACCTCTAATATTCTATAATAAGAGTGGAATTAAACCTCTGATCTATACTGAGCAAAGCACTGCACACAGCATCACTAGGCAGGAATAATTTTTTTATAAGTAAAGACTGCTAGAGACATTAGACATTGTTTTTTCCTCTCTCTTCATCCTTTGACTTTATAACTTTCAAGCAATATGACATCATAGAAAAATTTAGAAGGGGCTATGGATGTAATTTAAATGCCCTGATTTTTATTTAACCTCACTTACTAATTGTCGAGATGGATTATAGCATGAAATAAGCATCCAGTTTGGAGATCACGAACTCTTGTTTTGAAATCATCAGAACAAGTTCACATCGGGGAAGGGGCAAGGAGAAGTATGTCCACACCTTAAAAATTAGTTTTGCAACTGACAGACTCTTGAAAAAGTAAAACATAAACAAGGGCTCAGGTTCTTTCCACAGCGGGTGCATACCCCAGCATAAGAGCAGATATAAATGCAAGAAATTGAAACTAAGCTAAGGAAAAAAAACCTAGCTCTCTCCTTCTTACCTGTATCGGTCATTCAGGATTAATGGGATTAAATAAACTAAAATGTGTTAGTCATTAAGACCAGCAGATAAGAGGGATAGTGCTGAGTAGCATTTTTACAACTTTTTTTTAAGCCTAAATGTACATATTAAAGGAGATCACTTTGTCGTAATAAACATGTAAATACATTCTGTGAGAACTGGAAAGAGTATCTTTCATGCCACAATTTCTAGGAAGGCATTACGCTGCCCTGCATATTTGCTATTTCTCTGTGAGGCATCTCCAGAACTTTTGTTATTTGTTTAGATGACGTGTAAATCAGACACACGCTCATAATTTCACTTATGCTTTTAAATAATGGGTAGTTGCATAATTACCCTTTTAACTACTGTTATTGACCTGTTTGGGCAATAGTGTATAGTTTGTACAGGTCACATTATCACTCTGTAAATTCTGCACAAATTTCATGTAAAGTGTATAACAGATATGGTAGTATATAGTAATAAGCATAAAGAGCAGGAAGGATCAGCCTGACCTTGAGCTGATAAAACTTTGAGGAACCTTAAGGAGGAAGTGTCCAAATTGCAGAGCACCAGTCCACACACGTGCAAAGCTCATGTTAACCCAGTAAACAAGAAGTTTCACTTAAAAAAGGTCTGCTAGAAGTGAAGAAGAAATCATGGGTTATTAACAATAAGTATTTTAAGAGAGGGTGTCAGCTCTGCTGTGCTGTGGCTGGTGCAAGAGCCCTGTAACACAGCTTTGCATTGAGAGGGAAATCAGTGTTGGAAAATAAGGCAGTGCAGCTTGTTGCATCTGCAGCACTCTGACCCTGGCGTGAGGAAACTCACAAACAGCATGCGTGCAAGCCCTTCCTTCAGGAATCACAGAGATGCTTGTTTGATTTTTAGGAATTTTTTTCCTTCAATATTTGGGATATTTTAGACAGCTGAAGGCACCCCCCACCCCCCCAAATCCTGCACTGCTCATTATCATTTCCCAAAAGAAGCGCTATCAGAAAACCGATGTACAAAAATGTTTCCTTGGTACATTGATTCAATGTACCAAAACACTGGTCTCACAACGTCTGACAAAAATACTTTATAAAAGTTTTTGCTGAGATCACTAAACCATTAAAAGTTCTTCAAATTATCATTTTCTTGTCTTTTTCTAAAACCACTTTTTTACCTTAAATAGATAAAATATGCTAAAAAAGACTTAAAAATGTCAAAAAATGATCAGGCCATCCTTTGAACTTTGTGTTGTATCAAACATATACTTTTGTCCATTTCTATTGCCACTCTTTAATAAAAAAATTGTTTTCTAGTTCTTATGTACATCCTTTAGCCAAATTCCTCCTTGCAGTGCACATTGTATTTCCCAGATACTCTACAGGGACAGATCTTAAAACTGAGGTGTTAAAAAGAAGAAAAGGATAGTGCAATCAAGTATTTCTTAATCCAGTTTCCAAAGAAAAAATCATTTTGACAGGCTCTGAAGGGTATTTCACTGGGTTCCCCCTGCCCAACTTTCTGATAATGTTACAGAGTCAGCAGGAAGCTCATTTGATGAAGATAAGTGATCTGTCATGGACTAGTTTTACTCTTTTAAGTTTTGTAGTGTCAGAAGACAACCATCTCATGATAANGAACATCCAATCCCAAGCCAGCAGACGGGCGGGGAGGGGGGGGGGCCGAGGCGGGAAGATAATGACATCAATATAAAAACTCCAACTGAAAAGACAACTTGCTCTCATCCCAAATGAAATTAAACATGTTTTGAATTGGAGCTGGACCAGGTGCAGAGCAAATGAAGTCCCTTTGTCACGTTTTGAATAAATTAATATATTCAGATAAGAGTTCTGTTTGGCCAAATTTTCTCCTACAGAAGCACATGTTTAAACACGCATAATTTAAAACAGGGTAGAGTACTGAAGATGTAAAATTTTATATGTTATTCTGTTGTATGTTCCATAGTGCAGTGACCCACGTAGAAAATGAGGTAACGACTGACTAGTAGTTAAATAATTTCTCTTTTTTTAATGAAGGGGTGAACAAAAGCACGTGCAGGTA
Source organism: Pelecanoides urinatrix (assembly GCA_013400755.1). NCBI lineage: Eukaryota > Metazoa > Chordata > Aves > Procellariiformes > Procellariidae > Pelecanoides > Pelecanoides urinatrix. The sequence goes on along the minus strand of VZTQ01007668.1, from coordinate 194,737 downwards.
CTATGAGCAGCATGATCTCCCTAATGTGGAATTTTAATGTCTCCAACAGCCAGGAACACCAGGAACACCAGACCAATGATCTGTCCCACAAGCAGCCAGGGAGGTGTCTCCCACACACTTAACTTATGTAAATAAACACAGCTCATTCGGGGAGGGTGGGAGAAGAGGAGGTAAGAAAAAGAAAAATAAGACACATTTTCTTCTTTCTGCTGCACTACTTCTTCAATCACACTGAAAACTCCTGGCAGGCAGAAAGCATTCAAGTTTAAAACAATAACCAGTCTACATCATTAGGGAGTTCTTTAGCAATTCTGCTGTGTTTTAATAGAGAAAGATAGTCTGGTGAAGGAAAAGAAATACTTACTTATCAGGGCAGCTAAGACTGCCCAAGATTGCAGCTGAAAGGTTTTGGGATCACCCCTCAGCCATCAGTACTCTTCTCTGATGGATTACAGAGAAGCTTAAGTCCCTTTGGACAAGGTTGACTTTGTTTGCTCCTCCATTTGTGGCAAAGCAGTGGTGATTTTGGAGGATACCTTGTGTGGAAGCTCATTTAAGGACGATAAGCATGAACCAGGAGTAGCAGTCATGCAATCATTGGCAGTGGTTGCTTTGGTACCACAGCAGCGGAGGGACCTTCCAGAGAGATGGGGAACCCATCAGGCTTCACCATTCACAGTCGTGCAGGTTAGTTTGGCCAACACTGCGAAGAGAGGAGGAGGTTGAGCAGTAACTCAGCCACCCAACAGTTTGACTTGAAATCCTTGAACTTTGCCTGGAGAACCTAAATTCTGAAAAGAGGACCATTGCTGACAAGATTTTCTATGGCAGACATACTTTGAAAAGCATAGGTGTAGGTGTACCACATATATACTTCACATTAAATTATCTTTTTAAAATTTTTCCCTTTTTACTGGCAGAATAAAGTTTAGCATTGTTTTTATCTGATTTTGAGTGCAAAAAAGAGAAAGAAAAGTAAAAACACATCCTTTTTTTGCTTTATATTGCAACATAATTCTTGTCTAAGTTACAAAAAGATACCATAGAAAATTATGCTTTGGAAAGGAGTGGTTGAGGCTGTTTTGATGAGACAGGCAACATCAGTACAGAGATAATTATAGTCATTCTTTCATTTGATCTGTCTAGAAAACACCGTATTTTTATCATTAATTCTGTGTTTTCTCCCATGGTAGGAAACGTAAGTCTTTCTATTCAGCTATGTTGGAAGTTTTCTATTTTCTTACTGTTGTGACTGACAGGCTTATTTTTAAGCCATTCTGAAGATGCTTAGAGTGAGTGACATAGTGATATTGCAACGAGGAGCGCCTCAAGTGTGAACATTTCAGTACGAAGTTCTGAAAGGTGTTTGCATCCAGAAAAACCAAGTGCCAAGCAAAAACTGAGCTCCCCGGGGGTCTCTGGGCAACTTCTCGTGTTTGGCAGATCCCAACTCCGATCTTTGTCCTTCGTCCTGGTGGCGCAGTCCCCCCTGATTCACTCAGCAGCTCATGCCATGTCAAAGGCCACTGATCTTTCCACTCTGATGACAAAAAGACTGGAAACAGATTGTGCTTGGAGAATTGGTCCCTGGGATAACAAGAGCGATAAACTGGAAGACTAAAGTCCCAGTATTGTCTAGAGTGTATTGTTAACCCACTTTCTTTTAAAGCATAATAAAGACAATCAGTTCCATGTGCTCTGAAGTCCCTGGAATACAATCAGCCTTTAACAGACCTTGATTTTTTTTTCCTTTCAATTAAAATGAAATCCATAACTCTTGCAGACTGCTCCCTACATTACAGAGCTTCTTATAGGGCATGATTCACTAACAAGCTGAAATCCATACAGGCTGGCATTCTGGGAAAATTACTTTAAGAATGCCAAAACCCACCCCACACCCAAAACAAAAACCCCAAGTGATGAGGAATGCATCAAATGCAAATGCATTTTCAAGTATCACACAGAGGTGGGAAAACAGATTGCTTGAGAGAGTGTTAAAAGTATTAACCAATACTTCTAGGGTGTGATTAGGTCACCTGCCTCTCTTATGCAACTATGCAGCTTCAGCAACACCTACAGTTTCCCTATGGGAATGGCAAGTATCAGATCCTTGCAAATCTGGTTGCAAACCAAGTGGCAGTTTAATTTTTGCTGAAAAATTAGAACACCCAGTGAGTATAAAAACTTTCCAAATCCTCGATATTAGGTTAAAAATGAGCTTAACCTGTATGATACCTCATATATTACCTTAAATGGAAGTAGTCGACTGGCACAGAATCATTAGCTATCAGAAGAAAGCTCCATTTTGGCAGCAGTGTCTCTAATATGATATTCCTGTGCTTTTCTTTGTCTTTTTTTTTTTTTTTTTTCTTCCTTCTTTTCCAGAATATGTGTAACTGGTTAGTTTCTTTACTGAGTTCTGGAATAAGAAGCCATGGGCATTTGTTAAAACTCTTCTCAGAAATAAATGCAACATTCTGGCTTTCACATTTTTAGAGGTTTTGTCTTCTGTACATTAGAAATTCACACTCTGCTCCTGAAGATACGCTAGGACAGTATCAATCCAAAACACCAGTGAAGTCCATAGGAAGTTTTTCCTTTTCCTCTTTGCTGTTTTACAGCTGGCACAAAGGCATAAAACTCTGCCTTTCTTCCAGTCACTGGGTGACAAATATAACTAAGACTCCAAATTCCTAACTGAAAAAATGTTATGCAGCCGGACTATTACACAATGGCAATGGCAGACTGGATGAAGAAACAGAAATTAATACCCTATTCATCTGCTTGTCTCTCTTAATTTTAGATACTGGTGCACCTGCTACTGCAAAATCTCCAAGTCTGCAAGTGTGCTTATCCTTAGAATGATGTAGGGAAGTGCTGTTGTCCCTCTTGCACAGCCTAACAAATGAAACATTGTGTTTTCAGATGCTGTCTATATGAAAAAAAATTGAGCAGCATCTCTTTTGCAGAACAACAATTTAATAGTCATTACAGGGGAACTATCTATTTGGGATTAAACTTTGCTTCGGGGTAATTGTTTCTTTCAAAACACACAATAATTATTCCAGAATATGATAATTTTATTCAAAAATGTTATCCATAGAGAGGTTTATTCTCCAGCAATCAAAATATTCTGCACTAAAGATATCACACAGATTCAACTATGTAAGCAAAATCTAGGGACTTGCTCATAGTCACATGAAATATCTCCTCAGCAAGGAATAGATTAATTTTAAAAAAATAATTTCTCTCTGTTTCAAGTCTTTCCCTTTGAATTAGCCAAAGAGAATGACTAAGATTATTATACAAAGAGTCAAGAGGCTAGTCATATTTTATGACAAAGTTTTAAAATATGTGTTTCATTTTGTTCTACATATATTTTCTCCATTCAGAAAAGGAGGTGCATATCTGACAGTCAGCAACTATGTTCAGGAGAACATTTCTGTGTCTGCAATAAGCTGACCTGTGTATGCAGTTTTCAGCTATGGATGCTATTTACATTAACGTATTACATTTTGAAAGTTCCTTACTCTTCTAGGCATTTTGTCATTGGGTAGTCCTCCTCAGCATACGCCTTGTTTGGAGAAGGAATAATGAAGTTAAGACTCTTGACCTTTCCCAGCTTTAGCCATGTCTTGGATTCGTGGATCGTCATTGTACCATTTCTACAATTTATGTAATTTGTTGATTTGCAGGTGAAAAGTTCAGTGAGTATTCTATAGTCAGGAAGCAAAAATACACACAGTTCTGCCTCAATACACTGAAATTGAGTTTGTCTATTGACCTCATCTGATGACAGTTTTGACTCATTATTTATGAAGGTCATGTGATAATTGCATATTTTAGACAGACTTCATTAAAATCAATACCTGTCTACTGAATTTACCATTGTTAAAATTTCATTTCGATTTTTTATCTCCAAATTGTCCACATATTGTTCCCAACTCCTGAAGAAATGTTGTTAAGAAATAAAGGGGGACCATCCTCTCCACAAATAACTCAGCAAAAACATGTTAGAAATAAATTCTTAACAGTATTTGCATTAGTGTGGGTTATGAACTAATGAAATACTTCACTCCTTCAAGTAAAACAAAATGCCACCCCTGTCCTAGGGTATAAATTCTTTAAGTATAAAACAAAAGCTATGAGTTAGATCCTGACCTGGAGGGGAAATTAATGAGAAAATATTGACGTTATCACCACTACAACCTTAGAACTGTCTAGTCTTTCTTGGTATGTAGTTTTCTTGAGACTTAAAAATGTAAAACCAGCCAAGTTCTCCACCAACCCCCCAAAAAAATATTTCACCATGGTTTGCCAACAAACTGATGAAATAATGAAATGTAAATCAGAACTGTTTCTTTTGGAGACAAAATTTAAAATATATTCATTTTCTTCTTGGGATTCTACATTCATTTTCCTTTAGACAACATTTAATATCCGGGGCCCATGCACATGCAGACAAAACATGAACAATTGTGGTTATAACTGCTGTGTTAACAACTCTTGCAAATTCATCAAAACTGAGCAGAGAAAAGCTATTAATTAATGGGCAGTATTACCATACAGAAAAAGTTGTGAGAGTTTACAATGAGCTGTCAAAACAGAAGGAAAGTGCTAAAGAAGTGTACTCACATTTCTGACAAAAACATTTGTAAAAAATTCTTCTTTATTTCTGCATCAATAAAACTAAACAACAGATTTTCTTGCCACTTCTAATCCTTCCACAGTTGAGAGTAACTGTTTATGGTAAGTAAATGGAAATTATTTTCATGCTGAATAAAATGAAGTTTACATGAAACAAGGTTATAAAAGAATTTAAATTTTCTTTGGAAAATTCATATGAAGATTAGATTAAATTCAGCAAGAAAAAAGTAGTTTCCTTACTGGGTAGTTTATTAACTACAGGCTCTAGAAGAAGCCTGAAAAGAGAATGTATGAGAACTGGAATTATTTATGACAAATGTGAACCGAAGTCACACAAAATATAACAAACCAGTTTTCATTAGGTGGGTAGATTTTTCTACTTTCCTTTAAAATTACATAGAGATTGCTCTTCACAGCTAGTCCATCTTCTATTATATTTCTACAGGAACCTTCTAGTAAGATTTTAGCTTAAGCCAAAAAAGGAAGAAATTTTAGTCCAGTTGTGACTTCTAACAAGATTGCAGATATTCCATCACTTAGCTACCAAGCTACAGAGATTATTTTGTGAGTATGTTCCACAGGGCATTGTAAGGCAATATCAAATATCAGATAAATGAAGAAAGACAGCACACATGACTTGGTTTTTCCAAACCTGTTATCTCAGGAAAGAAGCCTATTAGGTACTAAATTTACAGATCTGGAGTCTGAAGCTTTCTGTGCTGGAGTAAATCTGTAGTAATACATTTCTTTCCAATGAAATTATAGCAGTTCAAGGCTAACACGTGGGAGGAAAGAATTCGATCTGCTGTATGAAAGTGACATATCACATTTGCATTTGCATATATATGTTTATTAACTTCAGCCTTGGATATCAAGCACACATTTGCATATGTTTGTATTGTTTTCCCTGTGCAAAGTACACAAATGTAGCCTTATAAATACAGATGATTGATCTGTAAAATATAAACATTTGTAAAATATCTATGGGTTTGTAGATGCATGTGTGTATGAATCTATGTATAGCTGATATTTAAACGTATAGCTGTATGCACGTGTTTTTGCTTGCTTATATGTGATACATCTATTACCTGCGGTTGATAAGTAATATTTAAATGACAGACATTTATGTTCATGACAGATATGTAGAAATTATAAATAAATATTTGTGTACATATGTACATGATGGTATAGCTATCTTCCCTTGCCTTCTAACTGCTCGAGAGAGACACGCAGATCCTAATAGCTGAGGTACAGCTTCATAATCTATATTATTTTAAATAGTATCTATACCTTACTATATGCTGTATTGAACAGAGGACTGTTGTCGGATTTCAAACAGCTGTCTCTATGTTTTCTCCTCAGCTTGTAGGCTTTGAATGATAAACTTAAGCATATAAAATAAACAGCAAATGAGATCAAATATGTCATTCCAATGCACTCACAGTCACTCAGCTATGCATTTCTAATGGCTTTGCATGCTGGTAAACTGTCATTTAGTTGCAGTAGTTTACAAGTGACTCAGCCTAAGATGCCTACACCCTGAAGGCTGTCAGTTTCTACATCAGTGGTCTCTAAAACATACATTTCAGTCTATAAAATAATTCTTTAGAGAGCAACAGAGGGTCAAGCTTGGCTTTCACAAATAATGGTAGAAAAGTTTGCCGAGGGCCCATGTTATACAACTAAAATACTGACAAAAATGCAAAGATTATTCCTATTACTAAGATAATAATCTAAAATGAAAATTCAGCTCACTGCAGAACTACAAACGATATAATTTTTCAGTCTCATTCAGATGTTTTCCATTAAAGAAAGTGAACATAACAGGCATTTGTGCTAACGCTACTTTACATTTTTGGAGGCCAGAGGTCCTTAATCTGGGACCAAGTGACATTTCCACATATTTTAAAGTCCCTTTACAGGCCTTACAGGTATGAGAAGTGGTTTAAGGAAGCCTTAATATATATGAGCACTTGTCTCAGTGCATTTCCAGAAGAGCTTGACTGGCTTGTAGCTGTATTGATTTACAAAAAGAAAATCAGCTTGCAGGTGCGTTGTATTAAATATACAAAGGTAGCCACAGAGAAGAGTATAAATTTTGATTCCACCTATTCGGCATTTATAAAAAAAAGTTTTTCCTTGCACGAAGTGCATTTTCTCGTCATACAAATACTGATTCAATTCAGAGCACAGAAAACTTGCACAAAATGTGTGAGGGAGTAGGAGCATTTTCCCGAGGGTTATATTTTCTGATATAGATTATTTCAGTACTTTCTCAGCAATTCTGCATGCTAATGTTTAGCTGAACACACCAGACAACCATGGACTGGTGACTTGTTCATCCCCCTCTGAAAGCTAAATTACCCAGGAGGAGGAAAAGTAGTGCTGAGACTATTTTGGTTAGAGCATCGGGAACTATTTAGGGAAATCACAGAAGTGATTTAGCAAAGAAAAGAAAAAAAGAATTGCAACTGTTACTTTGCAAAAACAAGGGCCTCTGGCCCATTAAGACTTTTTGGACGAGTATTTCTCTGGCATCCTCAGGTAGGCCACTGGAAAATTCTGGCTTTCATAGTTTTCAGCGTATTCTTAACGTGAACAGGTCTGTAGCCAAAAAAAGCTGAAGAAATGATTACTTCAGTAGTAGCATAGTATTAATGGGCCTCTTCAGCTGCAGCAGACCGATAGTCCTTGGCCATAACACTGCTTCTCATCCGGTTCCCGCAGCTGTGGCATCCAGGGACAGGCAAGCTGGTGCAAGTTGCGCTAGGAGGGGATGCGCTCCCACTGGTACACACCATTTCGCAGAAAGGATGCTTTACACCTCTGCACTGACATCTGCACCAGCCCCCAGAAGAAAAGGGATTTTTTTTCATGCTGTGCAAAGTCCCCACTTCTTATCAGTCCCCTTCAGCCATACACAGGTATAAACAGAAGTGTGATTCAGGATGTGAGCTTTCCCAGTAATGCTGTTCCCTAAATGCCTTTCTGTGCCTTGTGAAAATCTGCACAGACGTTCAAGTATGTCTCCTAGGGGTTTATTCAGCTTTCAGAGAAGTATGCAGCTTAATGAATCACATACAGCTCCTTATACAGCCCATCTCCAAACGAAACTGAGGGGTTTAGCTTAACCAACAAAAAGGCATTGGCTCAGCACTAAGGGGACTAAGACAAGATTATCTCAGGGTTTTTATCTGAGAGACCTGGAGGATTTTTCAGCTGCTGGGGACAGCTGCACGCCCCACAGTGTGCTGACTGATGGAGCTGTATGGAGGCCCCCCTTTCACCACTTTTTGCTCTGTTTTGGCAGGAACGAGGGGTGGGTGAGGCTACTAGGCAGACCAGCACCCATGTTTGTAGTGAGAAGATGACAGGTTTTCTATTTTTGACTTGCCCTCCCTTTTGATCAGCTGGGGTCCATTCCTTGATGCAGATATGAAGCAGGAACATTTCTCTGAAGCAGTCCTTGAGCCTGATGTCCTTTTACAGAATGAAAACATTTCGGCTTCCAGCTTCAGCTGCAAGCCCAGCGTGGTGTGAGAGGCCATCACAGGGCTTTGGAGGGAGGAAGCAGATCCCACCCGCTGCTTCCCTTATGCCTGGGTAGTTCAGACAGTTTTTAAACAAACTGAAAGTAAGATATATGACAGCAGAGATGACTCCCAAATCTCCCTGTAGTTAACAACTAGCCTGTTGAAAAACAAAAGAGCTGTACTTGGTTTTCTTGGGCAGTATTGAGGATTTAACTTTGCAATCCTTCACATTGCAGGGATGAACACATTTTTATAATCATTGAAAACAAAAAAATAAATGAAATGGCATTACTACCTAATCTGCTAGTAAACATGCACATAGACTCCTGCAAGCATATTTCTCAGTCTTTTTTTCTATATGAAAAAAGAAAGGGGGGAGAATTAGGCAAAATGTAAAGCTAGAAAAAGGGAAGCCTCAGAACAATCATCTTTTTGCTCTCAGTGTTTCTCTGAAATGAACAGAAGCTGTCATTTCTTGCTTTCTGCTCCTCTACTTATAACCACATATGTTATGTCAACTTCCCTTCCTACTGCTTCACTGCATAAGGTGTCACTTTCCAAACCAGCAGCAGCCACATGTTCCTTCCAGCTGGTACCGATAAATCTCTTTCCTTTATACTTAAAGAAGCGAAAAATATTCTTTTCCATTTTCCTACAAAGTAAATTTACTTAATGCCAAGATCAATGTAAACAGAAAATAATTTCAAAATCAAAGAAACTTTATATCAGACTATTTTCCCAAGTGAATTTTCAGTAGGGGTTCTGCCTCGTATGGGAAGAATGAGCTTTCGTTCTCTTCTTGGAGATCATTAAAGCGATCAGTCAAAAGCAGAGAATTTTACTCTATATATGCACCGAGCGAGGTATCACTTTAAATATAGAGTAGAACAAAAATAAGAGTACTTTTTCAACACAGCTCGGTTGGGTCCTACATCTGATGGACTTTGAAGTGTAAAGAAATACATTTTGGGTCCATAAACCACTTTGTTTCTAATCAAATCTGTAAAACTACTCTAAAGAATATGAGCCTTTGAAACCCTAAAATGTAATTTGATTCTCCTGTCCAACATTTTTCTATTTGTTGCGAGATCTATTGTGCACCAGGCACATTGTTTTGCCTAAATTTTTGTGCACAGGTTCAGAGGTGATCCATTACTCCAAACCAAACACCAAGTTCCTGAGGCAGTATGTGGAACAGGCTTAACTTCACTTTTCACAAGCATCAGCAGGAGACATAACTGATCCTTTTAGGCAATGTCTTTCCAGAAAGAATTCTTCTCTGTGACTTAAAATAATACACTCTTTCTTTTTTTTTTTTTAATTGTTATTACTGCATCTTACAGAGAGCAGAGGTAAATTTATGGCTGAAGTTAATGACTAAACTTCCAATATAATTTTTTTCCTTTAGGTTATAGCATAGGGTTTCTATAGAGGAAATGGACACAAGTGGAGATTTAAAGAAAAACATTGAGATGAGGAAGGGTCAGGTGGCAGATAGGTGCTTTGGGTTTGAAGGACTCTATGAGGTGCTTAGTGGCATGCGTTCCTCTGTGAGCTCCTCCAACACCACTGTGCTCCTTCATTTTTCGGTTTTCTCCCCTACAATGCTTGCTGGTTTGCTGTATTTTGGATGCCTGCATGGATGAACAGAAAGACATAGTCTGTATTTCAAGCATCCCATGCTAAAATTTTGACATCCACTGTCAGGCACAGTCTATTTTAACTTGTGCCTCAAATCATTTCAAGTGCCAGCACTGAAACCAGCAAGGCAAATGTAGACTTTATTTCATCATAAATCCTGTGTACCTATATGTAATGTTTCCAAAAGAAAAACAGAGAGAGAGAAATTCTAAATTATAATCAAAACAAAGCATAAATATCAGTCAGAGGCAACTGGAAATGCAGGAATTATGTGCTGAGTCACCCCTGTGCTCTGAAGTTGGGAACACATCGTAAAGCTCAGAGTTGAGAAACACAACCTGACACAGTTAATTAAAATGAGAAAGAAGAGACTGCAATCAAACCCATCTTACTCATAGTTTAAAGGCTGATAGCACATAGGTACTTGGAATGACATTTACTGCTGTTTCCATAAAGCAGGGGAGGGAGGAGCAGCGCTGGACCTTCAGCAATTGCAAAAGCCCGCACAATATAAAGGCCCTATTTTAGTTAACATGTTGTCAGTCTTTAATGACTAGTGGTGTAACAGCTGGTTTTGATGTAATTTCTTTTGAGACCACTAGATTACAAGCCGTTTATTGCATTCTTCTCTCCAGACTGCTCCCTGGATACGGGCAGGGAGTCAAGAGGTCAGAGGTCTAAAGCCAGGAGCTAAAGGATTTGTCATCATTTAACAGGTCACTTGTTGCTGTGTACTATGCAAACTGGACAGTGCAGTCCAGCAGGACGGTGTGATATGTTTTATGTTTCATGTCTCTACAAGGGGAATTGTGTCCAACACCACTGCAGAAGCAACTTTCTTACCGGGCATCATCAGTTTGTGCCCAGGGGTTTGTCAGAGGAAGGCACGCACAATCACACACAGCAGCAAAATATCCTCAATTAGCACCATGATTATTGTTGTCCAAACCTGCACTCAATATTCGGACATAAACCTCCAAAACATAGAGAGTGATGGATATGACATAAGCAGGGCAGTTCACTGGCTGCTGTGGGTCATTATAGCTGCACCTCAAATTCCACTCTCAGTTACATGAGTGTAACTGGAAGAGCAGAATTGTTCTTAATTCCTGCACAATTCCTGTCCTTTTCTGCTGCTCCTTGTTACATGGGGACTGGTTGCATTATGGTCTCTTTCTATGAGTATGAAAAATTTGGCTTAAATTCTCTGCAATTAGCAGCCAATAAGATATTTATTGTCCGTAAGGAGCATGTGCACATGGAAAGACTGATTTACAGAGGGTCTGAGAAAACACAGCTGACCCAAAAATATGGGAACTGGATGACTTGTCCCCAAAGGACAAATGGAAAACTTTTCCTATTATTGCAGCAAAGAATTTGAAGCTGCAGCAGTGTGGTTAGTTGTGAAGCTGATTCTTGCAAAGAAACTCTTTTCTTTGAGGAGAATTACATTCAGCAAATAAAGAAGCATATTTTTCAGTTCTTTGCACAAACCATATCTTTTAGATATCAGAAGAGCTATTTGAGATCATTTCTACTCCTAATAATTGTGATTCTTTATATGTACAAACCAAAGAGGTTCACCTTTCACCTTTATAATACGCCCAAAGAACATATTCTGTCAAAACAAGAACCCGGCATTCGGATACCTTCTAAAGACAGATAAGAAGCCAACCAAAGTTTGCTGTTCCCTTTGTTCTTTCATAGTGTGGGTATTGCGGACCTTGCAAGGCGGCGAAGCATAAGGTCAGGCACTTTGTGCAAAAACTCATTTTCATGTGAGGACTTTAATAAAGCAAGAAATTATTGAAACTTTCAGGAAGTGCAATTCGAGAGTTCACTCTGCCTTAGACAATTATGTAATTGCTTTTTTGAAGTGGAAATCTCTTAGTATCACGTCAGCTTAGTCTTTCTGATTTAGGTAAGACGTCTGCCCACCCAAAGGTGGGCAATTTTGAGCTCTGGTCTGGAGCTCCTTCCCAAGGTCCTGCCTCATGTACCAGAAACTGCAGAGATGAGGAGGAGATGCTGCTTGATGAGGAGTTGCTGTGGTTTCCTACTCCTCTGGAAGAGAAGGAAGAGCTAATGAGGGTAAAACTGGACCAGCTGAGTGGTGTTCAGTCACTGGATCCAAGAGCAGCATGCACCTGATGTTTCTGTTCAGTTTTAAGAATGGAAAGTGTAGATCAGTCCTTCACACTCCTTGGGAGAGGACATCCATAGTACTTCATGTCTGTACAGCCTAGCTCTGACAGGAGCTACCGGGTAAGACTGGATCACAAGCAAGGATGTGTTGGGGGTCTCAGTCTTCAAAGCACTAACCTCAGCTGCATAAGTTGAAGGGCAAACTCTGGCAGCTACTTGTAACCACTACCCCCTGCTCCCGACCCCGGTAACGTGGTTAGCATAACTAACGCTATTTAGAATCATAGAATCATTAAGGTTAGAAAAGACCTCTAAGATCATCCAGTCCAACCATCAATCCAACACCCCCATGCACACTCAACCATGTCCCCAAGTGCCTCATCTACACGTCTTTTAAATCCCTCCAGGGATGGGGACTCCACCACTTCCCTGGGCAGCCTGTGCCAAGGCCTGACCACTCTTTCAGTAAAGAATTTTTTCCTAACGTCCAACCTAAACCTCCCTTNGTGGAAAGTGACCATACGGACCATAAGCATCAACAATTGTATGTCCCTGCTGTGGTCGCTACCCCCCGCTCCCGACCCCGGTAACGCGGTTAGCATAACCCACGCCATTGTGTGAGGCAAGCCGCCGTTCTCTGTGACCGAGCGGCCCACGTGCTCGCTCCCTTCCCCTCGTTACCAGGCCCTGAAGGGCCCGTGCACCGCGTAGACAAACCAAACCGACTTCTCCTTCCCCCCTCAAGGTTCCTGGGCGCCAGGCCGGTTACTCCCCTCCCCGCCGGCCTTGGAGGCCCCGGGCAGCCGGCCAGCCCGCTGGTGGGGACGGCCCCGGCACCGCAGAGGGAAGCAAAACCAGAGCACTGTCCGTGCAATCGGGTTTCCTATATGTCTTATATAATATTCTTTCTGTATTACGGTGCTTATAGTCGTGCTACGTTGATTCTGCCTGTAGAAATCCTGTGCCATCCTCGTCATAAGTCCTGTGCTATACTGATCATAACATTCTGTTCAGAAAATAAAGCTTTAATTGTAACTGCCATCTAGTGCCGTCATCGTTCTGCCAAGGACCCCTAAAAGACCCCATCTGTCCCCTCAGTGTCGGGCTGCACTATGACCTCAGGCATCTTCTCTGTTGGATGTCCAGAGAGGGGATAAGCCTAGTGGGAATTCACAAATAGTGATGAGGATGTCTCCAAATATCCTGCCATTCACCTGTGCTCAGGAATGTTTGAAGTCAATAAAAAAAGGAAAAAAATTTAACAAAAAAATCAAAACTGACAACCCAGAATATGGAATCCCTTGGATTTAAGCATTTAGAATCTGTACCATCTTTTTATTTGAACTGAAGGCAGCAACGACGGCTTCTACCCTGGTACACTCATGCTGCTGTTTGGAGTGCATTCAGAACTACTCCTGGAGTTTAGAAATACCTTGTCCTATTGTATATTGTATGCAAGCAGGGGCGGTGCTGAGAGCTGCATTAAACACTTTTATTGGGAGGGTTTGTTACCAGCAGCATTGCAGGGGGTGCAACGGGCTGACAGTAATCCTGTGAAGCAACTTTTCCCTCCCCCTTACACACTCTCCCCTGCTGCGCCTAGGTCAAGGAAGAGCAAGATGCCCGTCGATGTGCCAGTCACTGTCCTTCCCCGGTGATGACACCATTAAATTTTCAAACCACAACAACCTCCAGAAAAAAAGGATAATCATAAAGCACATCTTATTTTGTGGTAGCTGTGATTCTAAGTGCTTTCTGTATGAAGATGTGTCTGTGTTTCCATTAGAAAGCCGGCTTTTGAGAGGTTGGCAGAGCTCAGCTACAAAATACTTGCTTTGAAATGAAAATTGGTTTAAACCAACCTATCTTTTTATACTTTACATACTTCATGTATATAATACTGTACATGTTATAAACATGCTACTGGGATGTTTTATTTTTGGGATACCGAATTTTGATTTTGTTCATCAAAAGGCTTGTGGTTACTACTTTAGGAATTTTGAGGGGTTTGTCAACATTATTTTCCTTAAATATGAAATCATCTAATGCAAAAAGCTTCATTAATATATATTTTTGCCTGTTATTTTGAAAATAGACCCATTCCCAATATTAGTATCTACAAAGCCTTCTCTTTTGTCTTTCCCCGCAAAAAGTTCCATCCTTCATTTAAACACAAAGTCAGACTCTGTGATCAGAATTTTCTATTGTAGTTAATGCTACAGTATGTATGACCAAATCTACTATGGGATTTAACAGCACAATCAGTAATGTACAGGAAATCTTTTAACTCCTTTTATGCATAAAATTACATTAGTCTTAAAAATGTTCTTTTGAGGTTCTTTTTTTTTAAAGGCAGCAGGGGCAGAAAGGGGACATATATTCAGTTATTTACACTTTTATAAATGTTTTTTTCATAAAAAACTCTACTTTCTGAGAAAGTAAAGTGCAGGTGAAGAGATGCCCTTTTGCTGGATGAACTGAGCTCATCCACTGTGCCTTCATCTGCTCTACATCTTGAAAAAAATCACATCGTATGTTTATAAAATGCAGTGGAAGTTGGATACACTGCTTTATTGCTTTCTCCTTTGGTTTTGAAGATAATTGCCACTGATGCTTTCTAATTCATCCTAGAAGGTTCCTGAACAGTAGTTTTCTAAACTCTACTTCTCACACACTGCTGAAAAGAGACAAGACAAACTTTCCTTGAAGTTTGGGAGAATTCAGGCAAAAACTCCTGAGAGCTTGAGACTCCTTCCAGCACCTCTTTGTTAAAATGAATAAACAGGTTTTGGGGAAGGGAAAGGGGAAAGGGAGGGGAAGGGGGAAGGGTAAGAGGAAGGGAAGGGGAAGCGGAAGGGGAAGGAAAGGAACATTTACCTTTTCCAGTTGTTTGGCTGTCAGAATGATGAGTTCTGCATACAGAGATGAATATCCAAAAGCAACATACCATAACATGAACATAATAACTCCAAAACAATTAAATTCACAAGCCAATTGTCTAAGAGTTAGCGCTTTCAGTTCAGATTTGAAGTATACCTCAGAGAGAGTGGTTTTTTATATATACTAGGTCATACTTATTCACCAAGTTCAGTCGACAGATTTCAAAGGGACTGAAATAAACAGCAGGTTATAAGTTAAGAAAAGTCCTTATAACCTACACTAAAAAGTTGCTGTGGAGACAAGACAGGGAAACCCTCTAACAAATGGGGGTTTGTATTTGATCAGTGCTGTAATCCCACCTTTGGGAAACTGTACTTAATGCTGTATCACAGTTTGATATTTTGAAATATGTTATTTGTTATGTTTGCTAAAAAAAGATGGTTTGGTTTTTTTTTGTAAAGTGGAAGAAGAATCTACCACTTCTGTTGGAAACTTATCAGAAAGGCACTCATTATAGAAAAGAAGCTTGATTAAAAAGAAAAGATTAAATGGCATACTTTGTACATTTGCAGACAGATTTGGGTTTTATTACTTAAGTTAAAATGTAATCACTGTGTTTTGAAATGATGTCTTCAAACATACTTGCAAAATTGAGGAATTTCAAGGTTAAAGCTAGAAAGTTATGCATTCTGCAGCGCCTAGGCACATCTGGGTGAGCCCTTATCTGACTCAGAGACATGGCCTATTTGTGCCTTGTACTAAATTGCCCTGCTCATGTGGCTTTAGACACACTGATTTTATTTTTTGTTTGTTTGCTAGCCTATGGTTCGGTGTTCGTGTTTTAAAGAAGTGCTGGTTGGCATTTGAACTGGTGCTACTGACCTTCGTGTCCGCGGGGACAATTAGCAACACAAGCCGGGCTGAGACACCTAAAGCAGCCTCACTGAAGCAAGCCAGTCCTCCCATTACCTCTGTCACTTAAAGTCGATACAGGCTGCACACCCACCTACCGGCAGCTTTAATCAATGTCCATCATGTCCAGAGAAAATAGCCTCTAGGACGGAGCAAGAAACTCACCCGCTGCCAGCATCCTTTGTCTCTCCCATATGGGCAGGACACGATTCCTCGGGATTAGCCAACAATTACGTGCTCTGAACTGATCAATTCAGTCAATTTACTGCGCAAAGGAAATTGATCCTCCAGAACAAAGGGATCTGCCAGCGGGAAGGTACCTGAGAAAGCAGCATGCCTGTGTAAACAGTGCTGTCCTTGCCCCAGTGTGGAGTGGCCCAGCGCCATATGGTGCCACTATGAACTTATTAACTGACGGATTAACTCATCTCAGCATTTGGGATTCCCAGTTTCCAGCTGTGAGGATGATTGATGGGCTAACTACTGCTTCAGTCTTGGAAGTTATTTCCTCCATTTAGCAGAGTCAAGAAGACAGAAAATTGCCCCCTTTGTAAATGCTTATCTCACCACTCCTTCGAACACCCAACATAGCAATTTATTCCAGGCAAAGTCTTAAAATTGGTATAGTACACATCAAATGCATACTAATTAGCAATTTCTTTTGAAGGATCCATCACTTATTAAGGGTCTCCTTTTCCATATGTTCATCATGCCCCACTTCACCCTTTAATTACAAAACAGCACTTTATACTAATTGTGAGAAGGTACATTGTACCCAGTATCTGTATTAAATACTACACCTTCTGAGACCTAATTTAGGTCAGATAGAAAGTAGGCAGATAGGCATAAAGTCTTAGGGGTACAGTCCTCCTTTTAGGCATATTCATTTTTATTCCCACTGGTTATGCTTCTGAAGGGAGCGCCCCATGAAAAGGGCATTTCTTTAGAAAAAGGCAAACCTCATGTCCATATGGCATTGTACCAGCACTGGTAATGAGGCCGTGGTCTTCCCCCTGCTGCCGAGTAGGCTCTCACTACCAGGAGTTTATTTCTTGGTAGCTTCTAGCGGGAATATGTCAATAAATCTTAAAACGGGTGATCTGCAGTGGATCAGAGGATTTGGTCTGTCCAATTTGGTCTGTGTTGACTCAGACCATGATAATTTTCTTTTTAACCTGTATGATTCTTTACCGATTGTATAATGGGTCTTCAGTTCTTAAAAGCCTAGCACTGTGTTACTTGTGGCTACCATCACTCACACCAGAATTGCAGCATGAAGATGTTAAAAAAGCATGGAAGAGAAAATACCCAAACTGAGTCAGAAACATACAAAAAATTTACATCTTTTTCTTGCTGAAAACATTAAAATGTGCTCCTTGTTTTGCTTTCCCTACGCCAAGCAATTGCAACCATAACCTCGATAAGTAATTTGTCTTTGTG
Organism: Pelecanoides urinatrix; assembly: GCA_013400755.1. Classification (NCBI taxonomy): domain Eukaryota; kingdom Metazoa; phylum Chordata; class Aves; order Procellariiformes; family Procellariidae; genus Pelecanoides; species Pelecanoides urinatrix. The sequence continues at coordinate 177,539 of VZTQ01007668.1, read as the reverse complement.
CTTATCATGGCATAAATATACGTGGAGATAGATAAATAAATGGCCAAGTTCTAAAGCAGGTTTCACTACTATGGTATTTATTGTCACATGATCCTCGTAGGCAACTTCGAGTTGGTTTAGTTCATCGTCTTTTGCAACACATACAGCATCTAAAGCCCCATTCAAAGTGAATACATTGTTAGGAAGTGAGGGAAACTATGTCATGCAGATTAGAACAAATAAAAACTCCAGATGCTTGCTGAAATTTATGTCTTATGGTGTCTCTATCATTGCTTAAAGGATGAATATGCCTTTTTTGTGTTGAATTAAAAGAAGATGATCATTTCAGACCATATGTAAGGATGATAATTTGTTTGAGGGAAAAAGAAACTTGGGTTCTCTTAGTCCCTTCTGTGCAATGAAAACGGAGCTTGTCTGAAGCCAGGAGAAAATATTCACTCAAAGCTTTAATATTTTTCTGTGTTTTTGTTGAAACTTCATTTCAATCAAGATTTTCCCACCAGTTCTAAGTGAAAAAAATTGAACACATCTTTATCTTTTAAAGGGAACATTAAAGGAAGCACTATCTCATTTCATTTCATATTGCAGCATTTTAAATAATTACATCAAACATTAAAACTGAGGTTAAAACAGATGTTCGCACATATGAGCGCTGGCTGCCAGCAAGTTCCACGTTTGGGTTTGCTACCAACAGAAATCCACTGAACAGACATACTAGACAAATTTGTGGTTGCTCCAAGAGCCCTACTTTAGAAATTCCACCATGTAAGACCAAGAACCAGTGCAGGAGATCCAGGGGATGACTTTTAACTTGGGGTAGCCTTTACCTGGAGGTGCACCAGCGGCACCATCAGAGGAGGCTTGCACCGTACTCCAGCGGCCACAGCGAGATTGTCGCTAGCAGCCAATTTATTCTAACCCGGGCATCTGTCCACTACACAAAAGAATCAACACGTCTTTAATTTACACAGCCCTTACAAAACGTCATGTTAACAGTAAGATTTATCTATGTATCTATGGGTAAGGTGCAATATTTGTACCAGCTGTGTGTGACCTATGGACGGGGGAGACCATGGCCAGACATAGAGCTGCCCCATCCTCATGGCATCCACCCAGCCTTTGGTCTCAGCGTCTGAAGCAACAACTATACCTGCCCTGTAACAGCTACACACGATGGACTTGGTCACCCAGATGTCTTCTGGGCAATGGAGGTTTTCACTGGACACCTACTTTAGAAGGAACCTGGAAAATTATTTTTTTATCTTGTTGAAACATCCCTTGCTGACATTTTCAGAAAAACGTGTTTTGATTTCAACCAATTTCTTTTAACTGTGGTTTAACATATAGTCTTGGAAATAATTGTGAAAGGTAATGGAATTATTTCCCATTCCTCTGAAGTGTTTATTTATTTTTTAACCAAACCCAATAATCTACTAAGCCTACATTACATTGCACTTCCATTTTCAACACTCAAATCCTTACGAATGTGATGTGATGACTGGAGCAATTTTTCAAAGTTCTATAATTTCAGACTGTGTTAAAAAAAAAAAAAACAACAACAAAACAACAACAAGCAAACAAAAAAAACCCCAAACCAAAAAAAGAAAGACTGAAAAACAAAGAAAAAAAAGTAATTTACCTATACTAATGACTGAAAAAAAAAACCTTCACTTGAGAAGCAGGTACCTAATGATAACTTACAAATGCAGAGGAGAAATGAGCTCCTTTTTTGTGTGTGTGTATATATCTATGCACACATATGTACACATGTACATATATATGTATATGTTTATAAGTCTGTGTATGTATCTATGTGATATATAAAAATAATGTTATGACTTAACACCTTGAATTTGGGAGGGAAGAGTACAGCACAGCATTTTTTTGAGCACTGAAAACTGACAATGCTGCATTTTAATTGAAGTTAATCATGTTTCAAAGAATTAAAGTATTTTTCACTTGTTAAAAAAAAAAAACATGTATCTCTTGGCTGGCACTTCATATGATATGTCATGTCTGTGCCTGTTGTGCTTTGGGATGGGCCAACATTTTCAACCTCAAAAATCATGATTTAAATTGGGAACTGACAGATCCCTACAGTCCTGCAAGTGACAATGTTATCATGAAGAAATGTAATTAAATTGTCCCTGTCAGGGAGAGATTTGGCCAACCACTCAGTGTTCATCCTATATGCAAGCACTTCTTTCATTAGCTATTAGCTTCATCGTCTTTAGGTGCTTTATTTTCAGCTGGAGCATCATGCTGATCAAACTACACCTCTTATTCCTTCTAATTAGGAATGCAGCATCTTTATATTCTCAACTTAGGCATCTCAAAAGCATTCCTAAAATGTCAGATCCTCTGAGTTGAACAACTTGATAATAATTATATTTTTCTTTCCAACATCAAAACTCCAGAAGAGTTGACATGCATCTTGGATATTCAGACTCAAGCATAGAGGTCAACTGAACCCAGAGATGTTGTGTCGCTGATTTTATAGCATAAAAGCTGCTTTTAAAAGAAGTGTTCAACTACATGACAGTACTTAACTGCTGCTCTAAGTTAACATATATTGAGTGCTTTGTTAAGGGGTGTGGTTTTTTTACCCTCATGCACTGCCATTTATTTTAATACAGAAAATGAGCGTGGAGCCAAGGCTCAGATCTGCAGAAATGTCAGGGAAACTGAAGAATTGTAAACCCAGCCCTCTTAAGCCCTGCTTTGAAAATTTACAGGGAGGAATTAATATTTGCTTTCTTACTCCTCCCTAGATTTTAACTGTCCTGCATAGGTCTAGGAGAGGCTCTAACCTCAGGTTACTAGCAGTCACTGAGTGATTTCCCCCCTTCCTTCTCTTCTCCCCCTTTCCTAAACGCATATTTTTTTCCTGTAGTAGTGCAAAAATCCCAGACCCAGAGTAGCTACCTCCCATGCATGGGAACGGTCTCAGAGTGGACTTAAGCTCCCGAATGCCTTGTGGGTCTGTCCGGAGAGGACATGAGATGCCCTGATGGTCTCTGTGAGAAGAGCTTCTGCTCCTGACCAAATATTGTCGATGCGTTGATCGTTTTTCTTCCCAAACTGCAGGATCTGTGATCGTTGAATTGCTGCCTCCCAGAAGGGCTGCAAACAAACGTAAAGCTGGATCCTTTTTCTAATCAAAGAATTTCTCATCTCTTTCCAATACAGCAACTGCCAGAGGTGGCAAAAGAATCACATGAACCCTCCCTCCGAGGATTTTATGAGTATGGGAGACAATCCTTGAGCGGCCGTTGGAAGCGAGAGCTGTTTTAAATTACCAAAGCAGCAAGCAGAATAAAAAGTAATTGTGATGGAAGAATTGGCCATGTTATCTGTGGTAAAATTCCCAATTGATGGAATGTGAAACTTTTCACTTGAATTAGTGTAAGAGCATTTTGAGGGCAACGGTGCAAAGAAATAAATTATTTTTAATTGGGGTAGCAGGAGGGAAAGGGAGTGCTTCTCACCACGTTAATTAAAAAAGCAAACTCACTGATTTTATGCACTGGGTTGGTCAAGAGCTTTCTTTTATACTTTAGTTTATTTAAACATGGCACATCTGTGGCTCCAGTGCATTGCACACAGATGGCATCCCTTTTTGTTAAAGTGCTTGACAACAGCATTGCTTACTTGTCAGTCTGGATATCCTCAGATAACATGAAGAAACTGCTCGCGTTATGCTTAATGACAGTTTCATTCATTACACCCCTTCATCCTTTCCCTTTATTTGACTTTTGTAGAGAACTAAAACTCCTCTCATTTATGGGAGGGCATGGAAAAGCTGTCTCAGACAAACAGCACATCACCTTTCCTTCCCTGGTGTGCAGCTCCCTGCGAAAGCTGCTGTGACACACCAGGAGCTGCTGCCTGAAAAATGGGAGCAAGAAGCAGGTGGGCAGGAGGGAATGACGGAAGCCTGTGTACATATTAAGTGCTACTCATTCAAGTGGGTCCCCAGTGAATATGGCCACTACACAGGGGTGAAAGGGCAGGGAATTAATGACAGTCGCCTCAGCAATGACAGAGAAGCAACAAGGTCACCTTCCCACACTGGCCTTGATCTTGCCTGCAAGGGTCATTGCGTTGTCCGAAAAGCGGATTCGTGCCCGGTGTGCAAGTACCCAATTCCACACGCTCAGGAGAGGGATTGTTTTATTCAGGCCTGGGTGCTCGGTGGACTTGCCACAAATCCAGCACACCTGGTCCAATCACTCTACTGTTTATATTCACATGTCTCATACATATTCTAAGATTCTTTTTTACATATTCATTAGATTTCCAAGAACCAATTATAATATTACTTCATCCTTCACGCATGCTCACCAAAGCCCTTAGGGTCTTCTTGAGGGTCTCGGGTGGTCTCTGGTGGTCAGCAGGGTCGTGGGCTCTTCATGAACTTATTTCCTCCTTTCTTTATAGGGTCGCAATTTGTCCCTGAGCCATGCTTGGACCACATTCGTTTATAGTTTTCATAGCTGAAATTAATTATCACTAAATCTAATAATACCTTTAAAACACACAGTTTATAATTAATTACTACTCCACACAATTACAAGTTAGTTACCTAACTTCTAAGCAACAAATCTCCATTGTTTAAAATTACAGAAGCGAGCAATAGAGAATCCACAACAAACTAAACTATTACCATAGCGTTCTTAAATTAAAACATATACATCTTGATCTCCTCCAATCAAACACCCACTCACTAGCTTCATCATTCTGATTTCTTATTAACTGTTTTTTAACCAAGTTCTTGGCGAGGGCTATACACAGAACAATAACACTTTGAGGATTATAGTTGATTATGATTAACATTAACAATTGCATCACGCACGGTGCCATGCATGAAGCAGCCTTGCCCCAGCCCCTGCGGAGGTTGTGCCTGGCTGCAATTAGATTAAACACTGGACATCATTATCCACAAGGCATGGTGGTAAGAGTCAAGTCCCTGTATCTTTTTCCTTACTTGCAAGAGGAGAGGGACCGGATCGGGTGGGAAAGGAGACTGGGCTCTGGAAATGGTGCCTTGAGTCCTACCAGGGGCTGGAGGAGCTTGGACATCTTCAAGCTGAACATCAGTTAAATGATGGGGTGATATGCACAGCCTAGACCATTTCACACGGCTGGGTTGCAGGAGCAGGCTGCAAGTCACTCTTACCACCACTGTTCAAATGGAGAGTTTTGCACTTGGAGACTAACAATGTCTGGATATTTTGTGCATGTTTTTTCCACCTGCCTGCTCATTCACTAGCTCGATGGGCAGATCTGTAATGAGGCATTGCCAGGTCTGTCATGGCCTCAGGCAAACGGGAATGGAAAAGCGCCTCAAACAAAAGGCACATGACCCGTCTGTCTCAGGCTGTGCAGTTGTCTATGAAATCGCCATGATATACTGGGGGTTGATGTCCAAGAAATGGGAAAATGACATTTTCATGCCAGTTCCTTTCTTGCATTTTTCCCTTTTTCCCTTGAGCTTGATCCAGCTGCTGCCGCCAGCAAGGTCTCACACAGAGCCATGGATTTTCAGCTCATCTTCCTGCGTGGCAGCAAGCACAAAGCAACCTGAACATGCAAGCTCCTGTCTCCTGCTACTCTCACTTTGACAGCCAAGTAGCAGAGAGTAGTGACCTGTGTGCGGGAAATGACAGAGTATTGCCATATTGCTCATCCTCTGAGCTGGCAATACATGGAAACATGACGTGACTGTGCTTTCTGTGGCTTTCTGTGCAAGCTTTGCGTTCCCATCATCAGAGCAGTGTTTCAGGACTGATGTACAAACAATTTAGATTGGAATAGCGTTCAGGATGGTCTGGTATGCAACTTGTGGATAAGTTTGTCACAGAAAGAGATTGGAAATTTAATCTGTTTTTATGCTTTCTTTCATTTTCACCCCAGCCTAAAAAGGTTTACGAACCATTTCACTTTGCAGAATAGCTGGACATTCCCAGCTGCCTGTGACCCATCCCTTCTCTCCTCACTGTAGCAATAAATGCTCATCCTCTGATTTCATTCCCAGCCTATGCCACCAGAAGCAGTGATATTGGTAATAACTGGGGACTTTGAGGTAAAAGATTCATAGAAGCAAGTCTTTATGAAATATATCAACAGAATTTTGAACATAAATTGCATTTTACATATAGGAACTGGAAAAAACTGTAAAATGACACCTCAAATGAAGATGCCTTTGATTGAAAAAAAGTTTTGATGGAGGAAAGTATAATTATTTTGGGTAGTCAAGACTTAGCAGTCCTGCCCAAAGTACCAGGGCAATGTGGTCTTCACCACCAATGTGTCCGAGTGTCTGACCAACTCTTTAGGCTCGAAGGCAGAACAGTCAGTTTTCAAGAGTCACAGTGGAAATGTGGACAAGATTTCCTTTCCTCTCTAAGCTCTAAGTTTATAAAAAGAAGCTACTACTTTAATTTCTATCTGAAACTTCAGAAACAGGCTTATTCTGACTCTGCACCCGGGACGTGTCTCTCTGTTGAAGAGGAGATTGTTGCGTCCCCAGCACAGGGATGTGTGGGGAGAGCAGGAGGGCAGGAGGACTGTTTTGTAGCTGGTCCTTGTGGACTTCCAAGGGTGAATCCAGGCTGAGAAGAGTATTAATTCTAAAGAAAAGTAATAGAAAAGTAAATACAAAAATGAGCATAGACTTTTCTCCGAATCCTAATATCTTTATCCTTGGGGATTTTGATTCCATTACAAATATTAGCAAAGATCAAGGGCATTTTATTTTAAGGGCAAGTCTAATTGGAAAGAAGTTAATTCTACAAAAGTGGAAGTCAGCTGAAGAAATTAAAATTGATGTGAGGTCTGCAGTGGAGGTGTCAGATCCTTTAGGATTCTTCCCACACGTGAGTCAAACTTTAGTCTTCAAGGGACTTCTATTTTCCAAACCCCAACCCACTCTTCCCTTTTGTAGTCCTAAGTCCTCCCAGCCCTTCCTGTGCACAATTTGCCTTTGATGTTCTTGCAGATATTTCTCTCCCCTTCCCAGCATGCTTTTTTGGAGGCACAAAATGCTGTCTGACACCTATCTAGACTGCCAAGAAAAGCAGGGGGATGTCTTCCCCGTTGGTTATTTTAGCTGCCCCCCTTCTGAAGTCCACTTTGTCTATTTTCACTGCCTCTGCCAGTAGGGAAACACACTGAGACAGATGGCAAATACTGGCTTTTTAATAAGCAATGAGTGTGCATGGCAAACCAAACCTCCCCTCAGAGTCAGTGAGTGGCATCCAAGGTGATTTCCTTAAGAAAAACCTCATCGAAGAAAAAAAATCAGGAGCCTTGACTCATATTTTAGAATTATGATTTTTACTTCTGCTCCTCTTCATCAGTTGTTGAAGTGATGCATCTCAAGTGGGCAAAGAAACAAAAAAGACAATTTGGCCATGCAGATAAAGTATACAATGGGCAAGAGAAGACCCAACGAGATGAGATTAACTTCAAGTTTCTTTCTTACCCGGTTCTCTAAAGAGACAAAGCTTACATTCTCACAGAGTGTGAGCATGCACTCCTATCTCTGTGTGTGTGTGTCTTCCTTCCTAACATCCTTTGGGCCAATTTCAGCGAAATTGCAAAGAGTGCATGGTCTGAAGCCATTCTATTCCTACAAGTTTTATGAGGAAACAAGGTATCGCCATCTGCTTGGCTCGCTGTGACTCTGCTCCTTACTGGCCTCTGCTGAATCCCGCTGGACGCTTTGTCTAACTGTGCACAGCTGCTTTTAGGTTCATGATAAACAGCTGGGCAGATGAGCGAGGTCCTGCCAGCATCTCTACCGAAGCGCAGTCTGCACACAGCATGGGTACCAGCTCTGTCTCTCAGTGCTGAGAGAAAATAGCTACATGCACTGTAATTAAAATCAATAGCATAAAGGCAATTCTATGGTGTTGCCCTCAATAAAAAGCTCCATAATACTAAAACCATTTAGAGGTTATTTTGGGTATGCAGGGATTTTACCATTATGTTAACAGTTCCTGTAATTATGCTAGAAGGAATACAAAACTATAAGATGTCATGGGATGATATCTGCTGTATAAACATTGAAAAGAATTATATCATAACTAATCAGTTGGAAAAGTAGCTGGTTACAGAAATACACAAAATCTAAAGGTACAACATAAGTAAAATCAAGGACCCACATCACATTTCAACACATGTTGCCTGGGTAAATGCAGACTTCTTGGTTTATCAAAAAAATTAATGTGAAATAAAGACACTTTCAAGAAGAAACACGCAATAAGTTACAAAACCAAAATAGCAAATTATAAATTTAACTTGATTGCGACATTTAAAAGTAAGAGTAAAAATGTTTCAAAATCATCTCTATAATGAGAAATAGCTAAGACTAGCAAAGAACTGCAGTCTTACTCAGAGGCCACAATTACAATGATTTTATCAAACCTGGAGGAATCTGGTGACTTGTGAACATGTGAGAGTCCTTCATTTATAAGTCCACTCCTAAGCCTCCACATTGCAGAAAAAAGCAAGAAGACACCATTAGAAAATAGAAGGAATAATTTCTAAAAACAAAGCAGCTGCATGTTTAGCCAAAATGTTGATATTGGTAGTACATGAATTTCTGGCAGAGTTAATGGTGTAGAAGTTCATGGTCAAAATACATTTTTTTTAACTCATTAAGAAGTCATTAGTCTTGGTCTTTTGAAATATTTATGATATGGACTAAAGAAGGGCAGACATAGCTCTGAAATTTCACTTTATAGATGTAACATTTATTTTGGATCAACAAAACATTTCCAAGGCATAAACAAATACTTACAGCTGTACTTATGTTAGCCTGCACACAATAAGCAGATTTCTTAAGAACGTGCTTAACTTTAATCATCAAAATAAGAATCAATAGCACAATTTATGTCCTTGAGATTCGTATTCGTTCGGGTATCTTATCATAAAACTGAACTGAAGAGATGCATTAAACACACAGATCCATTACCCATTAAATCCTACCGCCAGCACAGCTTGTCCACAGCATGGCCATTCTCCACCACCGGGATGCTCGGGGCCGGACCCTGCCCCTGGCCTCCTCCACCCACTGCAGGTGGGTATTACTGACCTTGCTACATAACCCTGCAGGGAGTTAGAGAAAGACCAAAGGACAGAAATAAAGCAGGAAGAGGAGGACAGACCCCAGGCAGAAAGGAAAGGTAGAAAGAGTTCCTGCTTTGGACGAGCAAACATCTCTGGGAACCAAAATTTTGTTGTGATTACCCTAGCCACTGCTGGTTAAACTCAATGGAACAAGGACCAATTTTTAGAAAAATAAACACAATGGGAAGTACTCAGCTTGGGAATAGTATATTTTAATTTCCTGCTGGCATTTGTTAAACCTCTAGCAGCTCCACTTAATTCCTTGGGCACACCCCAGGGTTTGAGGTATTGCAGGCAGCTCTGCAACATGCAACGCTGCAGTTGTGAGTTTATGCACTGGGGAGAGAAATATTAGGAGTGAATGTGTCCCCAGGGAAGGCCATCCTTCTAGATAGAAGGGGAGGCCACAAAACAGCGTGTTTGCTCTTACAGGTGTCTCTTAGAGGAAAAAAATAATACAGGCAGTGTTTTCTATTTTAAAAGTGTCTGTTCTGCATTTTTTCATTTCAAGTAACACATCTCCAAGGAGGGTGGGAAGGGAGTGGACTACCAGTTCAAAGGGAGAATTATCACTCAATCAAATAGTTAAAATTTTGGTCCTACCAAAATAAGTAGGCTAGACCCCAATCGCCATGACCACCTAGACATGAACCAGCCCTGTAGAAAAGATTTCCAAAGGGAACTCCAAAGAAAAGGTATTGGTGAGAGAGATTACCTGGAGAATTTTGCCAGGTCATGTGGAGTAACTTATATGTAAAATACCACAGGATACATTAAATGTCTGTGAGGGTGGAAGATCTTAATTTTACTTTTCAAATGAATGTGCTTTCAGCCCCGTGGCAGCCTCTACCACCTATTCACAACTGACTCAGCTGGAGGTTGTGCTAACTCTTAGTACACTGAATTTTTCAGTGCTGAGAAGTTCTCTAAGACATTAATCTGCCTGATGCAATCAAGTTTATGGCATCTGACAGGACCACAGTCAGCACTATTATGTCTGGATAAAGAATCATACTGTAAAAAAAATATTTTTTATTACAATTTAGGAATATGATTCAAACTTGGGAGCAAATTATTAATAAATAATTATTAATTAATCTGCCAGAGGTTGTATTTTTCCACTGTGTATCTCAGGAGACCCAAGCCAAAAAGCAGAGTGCAACGGTAGTTTTATTAAGTTTATCCCATTGATATAGGGCATGAAAGCAGAAGGAGCATAGGGAATTAAAAAATCAGCAAAGTAAGGTTTGAGGCTAGCATGGTAATGTGAAAGACAACTAGGGTAAGAGATTAGTTACAGTCTTCAGAGCAAGGCATTCTTGTTTATGGTGCTCTGGCAATACATCTCCAAATAACATTTCTCATCAGGATTGCTTTCATATTGGAGGAGGTGCTGAAAAGGAGCCATCTGTATTTGTACACCTCTGCGCTCACACAAACGCATCTCAGGCATGTTCTACACAGTCTGGATGACTCCACACAGAACAAACCTTTATGTCAGTATGAAAAAAATGTTGACCTGTGCTGGGTACTATAGCCGACTACGATTATAGAAAGGAAAGAAATGTATGAGGTAGAAATGATCAAAACTAACATAAGTTATTATGATGGCAACTTCTGGAATTAAAGACCCAAGTGTTATGGGCACAGTAGCATTGTACGTATGCTGTAAGACTGTACCATGCTAAAACCCTTTGGGGAAATTTAAATAATGGAACAAATTCCTCTTAAGTTAAATGATACACTTTATAACCCACTTCTTATTTTAGAAACATTTAATAATATTAAATTACCTAAATGGCTAGGGAGGGCTATGCTTAGCGATTTACTAATTGCCAGCAGAGTCATTCCAAAAATGGAAACCCCAAATGACCGCACCCCAGTTCTGGCCCACTCACTAATAGATTGTCACTACTCTGAAAAAGTTCACTTTCAAATATGTGAGAGCTGATTGCATTTGACATTGCTTCTAGTTTGACTACATGAGGTGACCTCCAAGCCTCTCTCAAATTAATGTAAAAATTTCTTGTAAATTTAGTGAGATGAGGAAGCCACACACTCGAGCCTTCTCTGTTGCTTCTTCTTCCCATTTGTTCAGAAGAAACTTCAGTAGACCATTGCAAAACATAAATCAGTTGTGGTGGGAGGCTGCTTTTTTGAATTGTGTAGCATGCAAACCAGTGATGGAATTAACAACACATTCAGTCCGCTGAACTGTCTGCTATTCATCCTTTTCAGGCAGTTCATATGCATAAATTCAGGTATATATCTACTTTTTCTTAATTTTTCTGAGATGTGCCTCAAGTCTGTGAATTACATGTAATGGAAGTATAGTAGCATAAACAGTGACTCTACTTCACTAGTAAGGCATAAAGCATATAGCTAATTAGCACATTAATTCATATAGAGTTCTTTATTTTATAATGCCAATTTCAAAACTTTCTCTGTAAATTATTGTCGTGGTTTAACCCCAGCCACCAACTAAACCCCACACATCCCCTGGTGGGATGGGGGAGACAATCGGAAGAGTAAAAGTGAGAAAACTCATGGGTTGAGATAAAGACTGACTCCTTTAAGAAGAATACCGAAAAAGACTATATAATTGGAAAGAGCTCACAGAAATATTCTCACACTTTATACATTGTTTAAAACAAATAACTCCCCTGGAAATTTCCCTGGGAATTTTGTTCTTTTCTTTTTTTTTCTTTTTTAAACTGGGTTAGGATAATTCCTGTAAAGTGCCTTTGAAAATGTAGGTAGTGCTGGGCCTGCAGAAGGGGAAGAGGGAACCTCTAGTGTGTCTGGGAGGGCTGGTAGACTTGTGGCGGTGAATTAAAATCAGGATGCTAAAGCTGTTACTGCCTTCAGCTGTTTGACCCATCTTTCAAACAGATGGATGACCAGCTCAGAATGAACTGATCTGCTCACAAATCAGTTCCTGACTTGTCGGTTTTCAGCCTGGCACACTAATGTGAACTAATTCAGATTTTGTTTTTTCTTAATAAACCATGCTGAAACCGGCATCAGTTCAGGAGTTGATTCATGAACGGACTGGATGGTTTTGCCTCAGGGTTAAAAATATCATGGAATAGATAGGGCAAATACCTGAGGGATGTAACTAATCCACTGCCCAATTTTCACTGGTTTCATGGACTCCTACATCCACTTTTGTAAGTAGTCTGTCTGCCTATTAATCTCAGTCTGAATTTTATTATGTCTTTTATATGACATACGGTTTATATGGTTTCCACAGTACTGCCCTGCAACAGATACCTGAAAGGTGCCATTCGGCAAAGCACTTGGAAGTGTACTTAGAGTTAATGGCCTTTAACACGTGTTTTAATAATTTGCCATATCCCCCCCTATTTATCCAAGGTTTATCTAATTCATTTAACACAACAACATTTAACAACTTTACCAGATGTAAAGACAGACCCCTAGCTGATGCAGAACTCAAAAGGATTTTTAAGAAGCTTTTGCTGTGCCGTACTTTAAAACACACTTGGAGTTGAAAACCAACAAAATCAGAGAGAACTGAGCCTCACTTGCATGGATGCCTTTGGTTCCTCTTCTCCCACCAGCACACTGACACTGGGTCGAAGCAATCACCCAGGTGTAGCTGCTAGCAGCATAGACAGAAACAGTGGGACATTTCTCACACACTTGGGGGTTCTCTATCATTGCCACATGACAATAACAAGCAACCCTTTTTCTTAAGGCTTGCTTGCCTGAGTTCCTCCCCTTCTTTCTCCCCATCTTCCCCTGTCTTCATGTTCATTTTGCCTGCTGTTGCAGAACTGCAGGAGTTGCCCTGTTTTGCTATTTGTGCCTTGAGCAATGTGAAGATCATCCCGTGTTCGACCTGGGAAAATGCAATAGATGTGAAATCTGAAGCAGTCACAAAACCCTTCAGATATTTTTATGGAAACAGACAAGTGGATTTAATTGTTTCTCAAAGCCAGGAAAACATGGAGCACCATTTTTTTATCTGGCTGGATTAAGCAATTGTGGTTTAACCTGGCAGGCATCTAAACACCACATAGCCATTTGCTCACTCCCCCCTCAGTAGGATGGGGGAGAGAATTGGGGGGAAAAAAAAAGTAAGATTCATGGGTTGAGATAAAGACAGTTTAATAGGACAGAAAAGGAAGGGAATAATAAGAATAATAATAATGATGATGATGATGATGATGATGATGATAAAAGAATATACAAAATAAGTGATGCACAATGCAATTGCTTACTACCCGTCAACCCATGCCAGATAGTTCCCGAGCAGTGACCCCCTGGCCAGCTTTCCCCTGGTTTATATATTGAGCATGACATCATATAGTGTGGAATATCCCTTTGGCCAGTTTGGGTCCGCTGTCCTGACTGTGCCCCATCCCAACTTCTTGTGCATCTCCAGCCTTCTCAGTCAGTAGAGCATAAGAATCTGAAAAGTCCTTGACTTAGAGTAAGCACTACTTAGCAACAACTAAAACACCAGTGTGTTATCAACATTACTCTCATCCCAAACCCAAAACACAGCACTGTACCAGCTACTAGGAAGAAAATTATCTCTATCCCAGCCGAAACCAGGACAACAGTGTCCTGGTCCACCATTATTTTTAGGTGGTATTGTAAAAGGAGCAGGGGCAAACTTTGTGTTGAGATCCTTCACTGCTGTTGGGTTGTGGATGCTCTTCGGCAATGATTTCTAGCATGAGGTTATGAAATACCAGGTGCCTAAGGCGACAAGCTGTTTTCCCCACAAACCTGTGACATCATTTAGCGTTAAATAAATTAACTTTAGAAGGGATGATCAGATTAGTGTGCAGGACAGCATTAAAAAACCCCTTTTTAAAATCCAGAGCAGATTTTAATAAATTAGCAGGAAGCCATTTTTCAACATTTCAGCTAAGATTTGTGAGAAATCCAAATGTGACATCCACATTTGCACTTCAGCTGGCATGATGACAGAACTGAGACCTCCTGTCAGGACCAGTCGATGGAGCAGGTAGACCTTGGTGAGGAGTCATTGGCATAACAATGAGAACTGGTACTGTATGTCAAAGAAATCTGGAAGATACTGAAGTGCACAGAGCCTGAATCAGAACCTTTTAAATTCATTTCCTTAGCCTCTGACCTCTAGTATCTGTTCCTATTGTATCTGTGTTTCTTAAACCTACCATTTATAAGGCCCACAACACCATCGAGTGAAAGAACTCTATTGACGCAGAAGAGTGAGGTTGCAGCTGGCATGCATCTCCATCGCTTGATCAGACCAATAGTGTTCAGATCCCTAGAAATTTGCCCCTACCAGGATAGCTCCCATCCCTCTTTCCCTGCCGCTTGTCTTACAGCCAGTACTTGGCATGTAAGTGTCGAAGAGCTGAAAGGTTCTGAATTAAAGTATTGACAGCCAGTATAAAGGTCAGACTGTCTCTTCTTTTTTTCTGATTTTCAGCTGTGCCTTGATAAAACTGGCAACACTTTCTCTATTTGCACAGAGTTGAGCTATCGGGTATATTTGGTGAAGGAGTCTGAGTAAACTGAAAAACAGCAATTAAATTCCTGGAACAGACAATAAAAAAATGTTTGCTTTGTCACTGCTTAATGAGAAGAAGGGCCTGGCTCTTTCAAATTTTGTCGTAAAGTGTTTTGATGACTTGTTACTAGTTAACTGTGAATCTTTTGATCTCCTGATTTTGACAGATAATGACCCTGTCATAATATCAAACACTTCCTATTACAGTAAATGGAGAAGCATGGCTCTCTGGAGATATCCTTAGGGCAAAGTATGTATGCATACACAAGGAAGATGGAGAAAAAGGGAGAGAACTATACCATCTAGCCTGTTTAGGGTTTTTCTATACTAGAAATACAATTGTGTCGTGGGACCCACTTACAACACAGTTTCATTGTAGAGTGCAGCTGGTAACCTTAACCTTTAAGCCTTGCTGTGGAACATAGTTATGGACCCATCAACACTACAAAATAGGACCATATTGTATTTGGGTCAGGGGATAACTATGTTGTAACTTCATCCCTTGTCATGGCTGTGATTTTACCACAGACAAGGTCTTCTAAAGCCTGGTATTGTATTATATGTCTTGTTCACTACTAATAATTGTGGCTGCTACTGCTGTTGTAGGGGAACCACCTGCTGGGTCCCTTTCTTTTGTAAAGCAGCCCCTTTAGCAGCAATAGTAGTACTTCTTGGAAACCCTAATGCAGACCATTAATGTCGTTTTATTGGGTGTAGTAACTGACATATATTTTGCATAGCAAATTTCTAACTTTGTACAGGAAGGTAAAGACCAAATCTGCAAAGGAGAGTGGTTGCTATCAGAAACTGTCTAATTCTGGGCTTTTCTGGTGCCAGTAAAAGTCAAGGTTGTTAAAGAGCCTCCTTTCAGCTTTTGCTACTGACATAAACTTGATATTGGCATGTGAAGGTGTGTTTGCTACCTTAACATCATTGCTGGGGTTAGATGATAAACCCAGCAAGAGACATGAAGTCTTTTCATGTCGCTTGTAAAATCTATTAGTCTGATATTGAGGGGGTGTGTGGTGGGGGGTTGTGTGTTTGTATTTTGGAGGGGAGCAGGTGTTGAACTCATCAACATTCCCACCTTCATTTCCAAAGCTTGACAGGGATATGGGAAAATGCCTTAAGAGCTGCGGTGGGTCCACCTTTCCACTGCGCTCCTACAAATGGGAGACTCGGTGGAGGCAACGGAGAGGACGGCATGCTTTAGCACAAGCCCCCCTCCATGGATGGGTAACGCTTCCCACTTCTGCTGTTCTGATGATGCAGTGCAGGGCTCCTATGAGGGGCTAATCCATCCTAGCCCCACTGGATACTCTCCAGTGAGGCAGCCTGAGAGGAGCAGGGAGATCTCTACAGCAACACACTGCAAGGTCATGGTTGCAACAGATCCCTTGTGCCTCCAGCTACCATACACCATCTACTCTATAGGGTGGTCAGAGGATGGCTTATCGCTCTGTTGTGCAGCAGCCCCTTAGAAACCCTACAGATCTTCAGGCAGCGGTGATATTTTCCCTATTGATAATCTCCCTGTTGAAGTATCTTCTCAAAGGGCAAGCTGTTGGCTACGCCGTCCCCTTGTGCCCCAGACCCAAACACCCCAGGGAGCAATGCATTGACTGCGCTCAGGACAAAGCAGCCTGGACTAGCTAAAGCACATTTGCTTCGAAATCTTTGCAGGGGAAAGTTGAAAGGAGGACACATCTCCTTTAAAGCACAACACAACTTTCTGGAACGGTCCTTTCCTCAAGAGAGGCATCAGCAGAGTGGCAGGGCCTCCTTTCCCAAAGAAGGCCAAAGAAACGCAGCTGCCCTGATGGGGGAACTGTGAAGTCTTCAAAATTGTGTAGATGGTGCCTAAGCACCACAGTAACTGGCGTGCTAAACACCAAGGGGTATGTAGGCACCTCAAATGGGAGAGCAGAGCAGCAGCCCCTCTCTGCAGGGCTCCAATGCAGCTTGCCTGGAGGCACCTCTTGGCCAGAAAACAGGAATAAAGAAAGGGAAGGCAGATCGAATATCACAATAAACCTTGTTACTGCAGTAGTTTTATTTGCAGTTATTTCATAGGTTATAGGTTTCCCCGTGTCACCTTCCACCATTGTATCTCTGTGCCTCTCCAAGGCTGAAAAACAACCCGCAGTGCTCGAGACCTCCTTAGCCTTTTCTTTTTACTGAAGAGCACAACCGGCCACTTGGAAGTGCACACCAAAACACATGAATGTTGCCTGAAGAAAACAGAAGAAAAGGTGTGTGGGAAGCAGGAGGGCAGGGGAAGCATTACACAGTGTCAGCCCCACATTCAGGTGGAAATACAGCCACCGTTTTATTGCTCTGCCTTCCCGAGGGTGGCAGAGGCAGGGCTGGGTGGGAAGCTGTACTGATTTTAGAGTCGCTGCCTGTAGCTGTCTTCCCTGCTTTCATGTGTGGGAAGGTGATGCAGAGCCTGGGGCTGGAACCACGTCCTGCCCATCTCCCCCCTCCTTCAAATTTATGCATGAATTCTGGGTTGCTGGTTACACCGCGGCATTATCCTAGTACAGCCAGACACACCGATGGCACAGCCTGAGGGGATACATAGCTCTGCCTGTAGCTACAGTCGTGCAGTTTTCGGGGAATTACTGCTGTCAGACCCGGTGCATGCTCTGCTACCGACTGGCTTCTCACAGCTCCTTCTGCTAGAGAGCCAGGCGAGGAGGGAAGGGCTCATTGTAGAAAGTACTTGCATTTGATAATTCATCCCAGTTCTTATTAGTAAAGACTGCTTTCCTTTTTGCTTTCTTCACCTTTTACACCTTCTCCCTGAAGTTTAAAGGCTCTCCCTGCAAAATAGTGCAATTGCATCTCCAATGTTGAAACTTCCCCTTGTAAAAAAAAAATGTATGTCCTGGTATAATTTATTAATTTCTTTTGTTCAGGAAAATAAATTCATCTTTTGCTAAAGGCAGAAAGTAAAGTGAATAGTTCTAAAATATTCAACATGTAGCCAGCTTGGCTTTTCATCTAGAATTTCTGTTCTTGTGCTATTTTTCTTCCAAAAAGCAACACATAGTTTCCATTTCTACAGGCTCTCTCCTGACAGAAGTTTTCTCTTCTCAAACACTGCTAAAGAGCAACCTGCAGAGAAGTGTCATGGGAACTGGAACTGGTTTTCTGAAATTCAGCTGTCTTTAGCCAGCATAATGTGTAAATTTTGTTTTTACTGAGTACCAAGCAGCTTCACTGGTGAAAAATTGTCTTCACTCTCAGTGAAAAAAAAGCAGACATGC
Organism: Pelecanoides urinatrix; assembly: GCA_013400755.1. Lineage (NCBI taxonomy): Eukaryota > Metazoa > Chordata > Aves > Procellariiformes > Procellariidae > Pelecanoides > Pelecanoides urinatrix. The sequence continues at coordinate 159,602 of VZTQ01007668.1, read as the reverse complement.
ACATACATTTCATTTTGCTTTTTTTTCTTCACCTGGCACAAAAAACTAAATTTGCCATTCTGCAATAAGTGTTGTCAGGCAACTGTAATTAATATCTGCTGAAGATAGCCATTGCCCTCCATGAATGGGCATTGAATTTGCCTGTACAAGAGCTACAGATTTGCATTATGCATCTCAAAGAGCACCGATTTTGAAAGACAGCAACTAAAACTGGAGGTTTTCTCTGGGCAGAAAGTGCACTGGGCAGTTTCTGTTTGTTGGGGTTTTTTTCCCCTCTGGGTGGTGATTCCTAAGATAAGGCTGACGTTTAACATCCTCCTTCTGTCCCAATACCAGGGCTTCCTTCTGCTTTAAGTCTGTTGGCTGCTGAAAAACTACAGATGCTGAAGCAGGTAGTTGTGTGTCTGTGTGGAGAGCGCAGAAAGGAACTGCCTCCTCCTGTGGTGCCCCCCATGGTGACCCCCCCATGGTGAGCATGGGGGGGAAGAGAGGGGGCGGAGGGACACCCCAAGGGCAGAAGGGGCACCATCTGCTTCTTCCTCTGAAGGTCAAGAAAATGCCTCTGTTTGTGCATGTTCTCTCAACCCCGCGCTAACCGGGGCCCTGGTTGAATCAGGAGACTCAGGGTTTGATAATGTCACTTATTAAAGCACTCAATCCCCTGAGCTTCTCCTAAAAGCCAGGTTTTGGCGAGCTGCTCCTGTGAGCAGGGGCTGCTTAAATGAGTTTCTGGTCTCAAATCTGCCTTACATCTCCTATAAGCAGCTCTTGAGTCTGTTTTCACTCAGCTCTTGTCCATACCTATATATCAGTCAACAACACATGACACCTCTTTTATCTCAGCAATATCCAAGGAGTATTCATGGAGAAAATCCAATACAACAAAAAGAAAATCAGTGCTCTAAGTGTCTGAAGATGAACACTGGAAAAGCTCAAACACACTCGACATGCCCTAAATCACGAGCTATGGGTGATGTTAAAATTTTCCCTGTTCTGATCTTTTGCTTCCCTGATAAAGGCATCCATCGGAAAACTCTTTTATTGCGTTAGGGCACTCCGCAGATCTCCTACGATGTGGGTGCTCCTGAAGGTGTATTGATAAAAACCCTGTACATCCCGACAGCCTGCAATTTCACCAAAGGCATTGTATGGAAGGGGGTCCACAAAGACAAAATTCATCCTCCAGCCATTTCAGTGGAGGCAGTTACGAAAGCTGAAGTTTGCTTCTTATGCACAGAGTTGTTGAAATCAGATTAATGCATGAGCTTTAATGCATACAGCATGAGCTACTAATCAGAAGTCAAAAGCATTGTGCCCATGAAGTAGGTTAAAATAAACAAATACAGCAATAAAAATATAAATACTTTTTTTTTTTTTCCAGGAAGCAACCAAATAACAATATTTAATAATACCTACATTTGGCAACAGTGTGTCCAGGAAGCACTCTGGTCTCTCAGCAAAGGAAAAGTGCTTCAGAGATGAATCTTGCCCACTCTTGTTTTACAGAAAAATAGAGGACATTATTAGACAGTTGAGAGACTTTGTAAGTTCATTATTCAGGTTCATCCCTATAACTAAGTTGCAGTTCTCTACCACTGAGTTATGTATGACTACTTCTAGGTAAAACTGCTGCAATTATTTCTGCCTATGGATGACCATGGTAGCTACCCAGAAACTACTGCTTGTCCGACATATGGATAAGCTGTCACCTTTAATAAAAAAAAAACCACCAAAAATATATGTCACTGGGGCTTTGTGCACTGTACTGTTTCCTCATGCAATACCATTTTAATTTCCTTCATAAACCCTGCTCTTCCTTTTCATTGCTCAGTTATGATCCTCCATCCTTCCCTGCATTACCTCAAAAATATGATGGTCAGTCAGGACGATGCAGTTGATAATCGCTAGAAAAAACCTTTTCTTGTTAAGCCACGCTCTCAGCCTCTCTCTGTGTTGTAAGTGTTAAAGTGGGATATGTCCTCGGTGGCAAAGAAAAGGAGAACTTGAATATTTCTGTCTCCTTTGGATACAAAAATTATTGGTGTTTTGCCTGTGTATTAACGATGCTGTAGTGCTCGCAATACCTTGACTTTTTATGGACTGCAAAGCCCCAAAGATCTCACAGTCCTTTTCGTGCACTATGAGCCCTCGCTGCCTCTCTCTGAGGAGGTTTGATGATATTGCTCTGTTTTGGATGAGGAAACTGAGGCAGGCGTTACTAAAAGCATGGTGGCAGAGAGAAGGGACAAGGCTCAGGGCTCTCAATCTACAGGCGGGCACATCTGCCTTCAAATGAAGACAAGGCAGGAGCTTGTGCTTCAGCTTCATGGCTCAGTTTTTTACCAGTTTTATCTATTTTGGGGGGAGCAAAATATCACAGGTTCAAATTCATGATGGAAGCAATGTTACCGTTTCTGCACCTATCTATTAGCTGCAGTGAAAAGCTGGTACGCATGGCCGGCATGAAATTGTATCCACCACAGACATGTCATTGCTGGAAATCAGGCTCTGAGCATTTCAGCTGAAGAAAGAGTAGGTAACGACATTACTTTGTCAGACATTACAGATTAAGTAGTGTTGCTTCAGCAGTGGAAATATCTTTAGACGACTGAAAACTACTTTAAAGCCCAGAGGCACTGCCAAAGAAAAAAGAATGATTTTTTCAGTGGCCTTCATCCTGTTCCTACTTTCTCCAGTAGTATGCTCCTCTTGCAGTACTATATATTAAGGTGAAGGATACTTTCCTGATATTCCCCAAAACACATAAAAATAAATTGCTCATATTGTTCCTTTAACTGCTCTATTTCCAAGAGCTATTTTAATTCACCTCTGGCCCTCCGTAGCAGTTCTTACTCAGGCCCAGAGGCAGGCTTGGTTGGGTTTTTTGCAAGAATGGGGGACACCTAAGGACGACAAGACAGGACCTGGATGCATTGGCAGCATTTCCCTGCAGAAATCCGTTGTGTTCATTAGCCAAGACACCAGAATAATGAATGGGAAAGAAATTCTGCAGCCGAAACTAGGCTTATCTCCGCTCTTTGTAAAATCTGTGTCACTGGTGCTGCCAGGAGGAGAGGGGGAAGCTGGGGAGTGGAGATAGCTGCAATAGCACAAACCCTCCCCACCATGAGCAGCTTGCAAGGGTCTAACAAGAGGTTGAGAACCGCTGTTGTCTCCTGGTCCTACGGCGTGCCTCCCCACTCATCCCAGAGGAGAATGACCTCCTGGTCTGCAAGCGGCAGAAGAAATACAGGCAACAACTGTACGTACAAGGATGGCCCCGCAACCCTTGTCAGGCTGTGATATACAGCTCAGCAGGAATTTATTTGAAACTGGTGGAGACTGGGGGCCCCATAAAGGTGTACAACCTCAACCCGGTGAAATAAGGTTAGTAAAATACATAAACCGATACCACGCAGTGAAGTATGCCTCCAGTCAACTGCAATTCACCGGTGGCATCATGATGGATACTCCAGCAGCTTGTTTTGTTTGCCGATGGATCTGACCAGCACATGCCTTTAGCTCCTTTCCTCTCCCTCCTTTTTGCCTCCCCACCACTGTGCTGCCCATTAGGATAAAGGACTGAGGTTTTCTGGCTGCAAATTCAATGCTAAGTAGGGATGATTCAGCAAAACCTGCTGCACATATCCTGAATTATAACTTGTCTCATCCAAGCTCCAGTGCAGGATGAAAGTCCACACTTGCAAAATGAAAAATACAACAGGAGACAAATAGCAAAAAGAGGCAATTAGAAAAAAAGAAAAAAAAAGAATCTCTGCTGATGCTGCCTGGTCTGTCTCATAGGAGAAAACACACCAGGCAGAAACACCGTTTTTTTAATACTTCATATTACTGTCACTGTGATGTTGAACAAGTGCCATTAATCAAGAGCTCTGTAATTCATTAGGCACAGTGATGTACTTGAAATGTTATTTCAGTATCATTGCTCAAAGTCCCTGTAACAGATTTGAAAGAGTAAGCTAAAAACCATTAGCTGCTGCATTTTAAAACCCGGACCAGATTAAATAACAACTTTCTCATCGTTAACTCAATTCTAAATATGAAAACAGGGAAATCTACAGTGCCTTGGTGGATCACCCCAGATGTTCCTCTGTCGGCATCCTAAGCAACACTGGTCCAGGCCACATTCCTCACAGGGAAGTGCAGACGCTATGGCCATGCAGGTTATTCCCCTTCCTGCCTTTATCTCTATTGCTGTGAGTCCAAAACTGTCTCATACAGCTGAAGCAGTTGGGTATTTATCTTTTAATTAATACAGACCCTACCTAATACAACTGCAGATAACCTCAATATATGTAATATATATATATATTATATATATTTGGGTATAACCAGCACCCAAATCTGTTTTAATTGCATTAAACTGTAACCCTGTGTGGTATTTGATGGCAATGATTTCCACAGGTAGAGTACACATATTACAGAGCAAGACTTTTCTCATTATCATCACATTTTCTACTAACATCCTTGTCACATGGCATGAGTATGATTCACCTTCTGCAAGCAGCTTGTTTTACGTGCACCTGCTGTGCAATCTCTTACTGGACTCCCTTTTAAAAAGAGGATTCTTGCCTTTTTAGTAGCTTTTCAGAAAGGACACATTTTACGTATTTAATTATTTCCATTACCTTCCCTGTTTTTCTTTTTACTCTCCCCTTGCAATATGGTGACAATATATTTAAAGAGAACAATTCTGAGTGAGGGAATGATGTCTTTTTAACAGTTGGCTCTGTTTTCTCAGTACAGAGAATCTTTTGCTGTCCTATTTGCAATATTTTCTTGGCTTTTTTTACCCATGTGAATGCCTGCATTTCGATTGGAACCTGGTATGTTACAAGTACTTTGAGCCATCCTTGATCTGTTTCCAGAGCATCTTCATTTACACATCCTGATACTGAATGCCACCTGGCTTTGACTTCTGTAGACACAAACTTTCTTAGCTGCTTCTGCAGATTCTTGCAATCTTTCTTGACCAACCTGAATTCTTTTTCATTGCTTGCAGACCTTGTTAGGTTTCTCTTGATCATTAGGAAATAGATTACATAATTTTTGCACAGGAGTGAAAACATTTAACGATTACACTTTGCTAAAATAAAAATCTGTGTATTTCAATTTCACCTTTTTGCCTTTCAATCCATCTTCTATTTATAGATAACCTACCTCATCTATTTCAGGACTTTGTTTTTTCAGATCAAAATATCTTTTTTTCCTTAGCAGCCAATAGTGATGGATTTTGTAAAAAGATTATGTTACATTGACTATTTCTGGTTCATCCATTCTATTGATAAAACTTTAGTATATGTGTGGTAGGTTGCAGAATTGTGATTTTTTTTTTCTTATAGAACCTATATAATACTTCTATGATCTATTTGCCTTTGATCTTGCATTGGATGGTGTGCAGCTAGGCTGCTATCTTTCCAACAGAAAGCTATACAGGCAGAAAAGTTTCACTACCTTGAAAAGCACAAAAAATGGGGAACCTGTAAAAAATAGCTTTGTAATGCAATACCTGCATGGTAATGAATGAGGTTACTTATAAATAAATAAGTAGTTTATAAATAATGGTATATGAGTAATAAACCTGTGTCATCAAGTGATCCTACACTGAAATAAACAACCTGTCTGAATTGCTCTTTCCTTGCAGAGAGCTTAGCTACAGCCACTGGTTATAAATGCACTTAGGATTTTTTAGTTATGTTAAAAAAATCATCCAGAAAACATTCTGAGATGGAAGTCTGCAAGAAGAAAGATGATTCAGAAGTACAAGGCCAAGAAGCCTTGTCTATCCCCTGATAGCATCACACGTGATGCTGCTTCAAAAACTCTGTGGATGGATTACACACGAGTTGGAGACCTGTAGTAATGTGACCTCCATTATGGCGGTGTGACACTGGATATTATAGCACAACAAGTTTAAGGACCTTTGCCTCCCTCCAATGCTCTGCGTGATGATGATGTTGCAATGCCAGGAGTGACCGCTTTCTCCTGTTAGCACCCAGAAACCACACACAGCAGGCACCAGTGTTGTTTGCAACACGACCTCATGGCTCTTTTGCCCACTTCCACCTCCATTTGTCATGCCAAGATGGTCTCAAATGATTCTTCCAAACAGAACCAAGTTTGCAATATTTTAAAATTATCAATTTAAAGGGATGACTCACCACCATGTATCAGATGACCTGCAACTTTATTATATAGATTTTAATGATCAGCAGGACCACCCTTCACATGAACATCTTCTTACTGTCTCACACTCACAAAACCTAGGATCTTCTCCTCTGGCACAAGTGAAGCACTTAACGAACAGAAATTGGTCAGTGGTTTCAGTTTTGTTTTCGTCAACTACTGCTTGGTGCAAAAATGCGCTCAGTTAATATGCCTGAGTTTGTATGTGAAGAAGTGGTTAAGGTGATCACCTAAGGAGCCTGTTTCAAAGGCCATGGATTAATCAAGCTGTTTTAGTATCATGAATACCTCCGCTGAGTTTTATGCTTTATCTTCATTACAGGTAAGTAGTTCTGTACTTTTATAGCACTACCCAGGTCCTCTCTTGAGGTTTTGTGAACCCTAATCTTCTAAAGCATATGTAAGTCCCCTTGCCATTATTTCATATCCTTCAATTTAGCTGCCAGCCACAGAATATTTTCTTAATAAAATTGATCAGCTGATATTGTTGGCCAGTTTACTCAATAAATATTTAAATGCACATTTTAAACATGATTCTGGCAATAACTATGACATAGTTTTGTGTTACTCACTAATTTNCGGCGTGCCTCCCCACTCATCCCAGAGGAGAATGACCTCCTGGTCTGCAAGCGGCAGAAGAAATACAGGCAACAACTGTACGTACAAGGATGGCCCCGCAACCCTTGTCAGGCTGTGATATACAGCTCAGCAGGAATTTATTTGAAACTGGTGGAGACTGGGGGCCCCATAAAGGTGTACAACCTCAACCCGGTGAAATAAGGTTAGTAAAATACATAAACCGATACCACGCAGTGAAGTATGCCTCCAGTCAACTGCAATTCACCGGTGGCATCATGATGGATACTCCAGCAGCTTGTTTTGTTTGCCGATGGATCTGACCAGCACATGCCTTTAGCTCCTTTCCTCTCCCTCCTTTTTGCCTCCCCACCACTGTGCTGCCCATTAGGATAAAGGACTGAGGTTTTCTGGCTGCAAATTCAATGCTAAGTAGGGATGATTCAGCAAAACCTGCTGCACATATCCTGAATTATAACTTGTCTCATCCAAGCTCCAGTGCAGGATGAAAGTCCACACTTGCAAAATGAAAAATACAACAGGAGACAAATAGCAAAAAGAGGCAATTAGAAAAAAAGAAAAAAAAAGAATCTCTGCTGATGCTGCCTGGTCTGTCTCATAGGAGAAAACACACCAGGCAGAAACACCGTTTTTTTAATACTTCATATTACTGTCACTGTGATGTTGAACAAGTGCCATTAATCAAGAGCTCTGTAATTCATTAGGCACAGTGATGTACTTGAAATGTTATTTCAGTATCATTGCTCAAAGTCCCTGTAACAGATTTGAAAGAGTAAGCTAAAAACCATTAGCTGCTGCATTTTAAAACCCGGACCAGATTAAATAACAACTTTCTCATCGTTAACTCAATTCTAAATATGAAAACAGGGAAATCTACAGTGCCTTGGTGGATCACCCCAGATGTTCCTCTGTCGGCATCCTAAGCAACACTGGTCCAGGCCACATTCCTCACAGGGAAGTGCAGACGCTATGGCCATGCAGGTTATTCCCCTTCCTGCCTTTATCTCTATTGCTGTGAGTCCAAAACTGTCTCATACAGCTGAAGCAGTTGGGTATTTATCTTTTAATTAATACAGACCCTACCTAATACAACTGCAGATAACCTCAATATATGTAATATATATATATATTATATATATTTGGGTATAACCAGCACCCAAATCTGTTTTAATTGCATTAAACTGTAACCCTGTGTGGTATTTGATGGCAATGATTTCCACAGGTAGAGTACACATATTACAGAGCAAGACTTTTCTCATTATCATCACATTTTCTACTAACATCCTTGTCACATGGCATGAGTATGATTCACCTTCTGCAAGCAGCTTGTTTTACGTGCACCTGCTGTGCAATCTCTTACTGGACTCCCTTTTAAAAAGAGGATTCTTGCCTTTTTAGTAGCTTTTCAGAAAGGACACATTTTACGTATTTAATTATTTCCATTACCTTCCCTGTTTTTCTTTTTACTCTCCCCTTGCAATATGGTGACAATATATTTAAAGAGAACAATTCTGAGTGAGGGAATGATGTCTTTTTAACAGTTGGCTCTGTTTTCTCAGTACAGAGAATCTTTTGCTGTCCTATTTGCAATATTTTCTTGGCTTTTTTTACCCATGTGAATGCCTGCATTTCGATTGGAACCTGGTATGTTACAAGTACTTTGAGCCATCCTTGATCTGTTTCCAGAGCATCTTCATTTACACATCCTGATACTGAATGCCACCTGGCTTTGACTTCTGTAGACACAAACTTTCTTAGCTGCTTCTGCAGATTCTTGCAATCTTTCTTGACCAACCTGAATTCTTTTTCATTGCTTGCAGACCTTGTTAGGTTTCTCTTGATCATTAGGAAATAGATTACATAATTTTTGCACAGGAGTGAAAACATTTAACGATTACACTTTGCTAAAATAAAAATCTGTGTATTTCAATTTCACCTTTTTGCCTTTCAATCCATCTTCTATTTATAGATAACCTACCTCATCTATTTCAGGACTTTGTTTTTTCAGATCAAAATATCTTTTTTTCCTTAGCAGCCAATAGTGATGGATTTTGTAAAAAGATTATGTTACATTGACTATTTCTGGTTCATCCATTCTATTGATAAAACTTTAGTATATGTGTGGTAGGTTGCAGAATTGTGATTTTTTTTTTCTTATAGAACCTATATAATACTTCTATGATCTATTTGCCTTTGATCTTGCATTGGATGGTGTGCAGCTAGGCTGCTATCTTTCCAACAGAAAGCTATACAGGCAGAAAAGTTTCACTACCTTGAAAAGCACAAAAAATGGGGAACCTGTAAAAAATAGCTTTGTAATGCAATACCTGCATGGTAATGAATGAGGTTACTTATAAATAAATAAGTAGTTTATAAATAATGGTATATGAGTAATAAACCTGTGTCATCAAGTGATCCTACACTGAAATAAACAACCTGTCTGAATTGCTCTTTCCTTGCAGAGAGCTTAGCTACAGCCACTGGTTATAAATGCACTTAGGATTTTTTAGTTATGTTAAAAAAATCATCCAGAAAACATTCTGAGATGGAAGTCTGCAAGAAGAAAGATGATTCAGAAGTACAAGGCCAAGAAGCCTTGTCTATCCCCTGATAGCATCACACGTGATGCTGCTTCAAAAACTCTGTGGATGGATTACACACGAGTTGGAGACCTGTAGTAATGTGACCTCCATTATGGCGGTGTGACACTGGATATTATAGCACAACAAGTTTAAGGACCTTTGCCTCCCTCCAATGCTCTGCGTGATGATGATGTTGCAATGCCAGGAGTGACCGCTTTCTCCTGTTAGCACCCAGAAACCACACACAGCAGGCACCAGTGTTGTTTGCAACACGACCTCATGGCTCTTTTGCCCACTTCCACCTCCATTTGTCATGCCAAGATGGTCTCAAATGATTCTTCCAAACAGAACCAAGTTTGCAATATTTTAAAATTATCAATTTAAAGGGATGACTCACCACCATGTATCAGATGACCTGCAACTTTATTATATAGATTTTAATGATCAGCAGGACCACCCTTCACATGAACATCTTCTTACTGTCTCACACTCACAAAACCTAGGATCTTCTCCTCTGGCACAAGTGAAGCACTTAACGAACAGAAATTGGTCAGTGGTTTCAGTTTTGTTTTCGTCAACTACTGCTTGGTGCAAAAATGCGCTCAGTTAATATGCCTGAGTTTGTATGTGAAGAAGTGGTTAAGGTGATCACCTAAGGAGCCTGTTTCAAAGGCCATGGATTAATCAAGCTGTTTTAGTATCATGAATACCTCCGCTGAGTTTTATGCTTTATCTTCATTACAGGTAAGTAGTTCTGTACTTTTATAGCACTACCCAGGTCCTCTCTTGAGGTTTTGTGAACCCTAATCTTCTAAAGCATATGTAAGTCCCCTTGCCATTATTTCATATCCTTCAATTTAGCTGCCAGCCACAGAATATTTTCTTAATAAAATTGATCAGCTGATATTGTTGGCCAGTTTACTCAATAAATATTTAAATGCACATTTTAAACATGATTCTGGCAATAACTATGACATAGTTTTGTGTTACTCACTAATTTATTACTAAATAAATATACATATTATATATCCTCTATAGGCATTGTGTGCATGTGCCTGTCTGTGGCTTGCTTGGGGAAATATCATAACAGTGAAGGCATTGGAAGTTTAGGAGAGTAATTTCCAAGAATGCTCCCCCCCTTGCCTCATCCCTAAACTATTTCTGACTATAGGATAAGTCAAGGAAATTAGGCACATGCTTGGTGACTCCAAAAATGAAACTCCAGTGTGTGCTACCAACAGTTCTGCAGGAAGCTAATGCCATCACTGGCATAGAATGTAACCGTAATTTCTGGTAAAATTAAAATTATGTATATTATATATTTGGTTAAAATATGACATTTTTTCTAAAAGAGGTAAGGAAATAGATTATTTGCTTAAGCTTTTCATTTGCTGCTGAAAATGAGATCTGGCTTTAAAGAACTTTCATTTTGATAAGAGTGATGCTAGATATTACTTCCATGCCATTTACCCAGCACTTCTTTTTATTCAATTATTTAGCAACGTTAAGTGAAACAGCATTTAGTTTACCAGGCTTTCTACAGTACCAATTGCTGAATCAGAAATGATTTATAGTCACCAAATAAAATTAAAATTATGTGTACCAGGACTAATTAATTATATTTACTGCAGGCAGTAAATATTCTTGCACATAATGATTATATTATAACTGTATATTACAACCGTAAAAAGAAATGAGTTTAAAGAGCAAATATAAAAAGGGTGTATTTAATAAATCAGGCACACAGGGCTTACAAACTTTCTATTTGAAACGGACAAAGTGCAGAAGTGGTTTTGACTGCAAAGAAAGCCTATCTCTCCCTCCCTCCATCTATCCAAGGTATTTTAAGGCATTATCGTTTTGGCAACCACATTCCAATTAGTGACAAGAGCTACAGAACAAGCTCCCATTTCCATTACAGCTTGCTGTTAATGGCAGGAATGAGTTTATTTAACAACAATAAGCATAATGTTGTAAGTGTCCACTCCATAAAGTTCTTGCTTGTACCAATGCCTGCACACAAACGTCACATTTTTAGACCCATAGTTGGGGCATTCATTAAAACTTTTCTGCGTGCAGATGCAGTGCTCAATCCCTGCCTTATAGTTTTGGGTAATCACCAGCCTTCAAGTGGCAGCCGTGTGGCTAAATGTATTGCTTCATGAAGAGGTTTCATCAGGCATCTGAAACATATTCGACATTAGGCCTATTGAGAAATCGTCTTTGTTAGCAGGGTGGGTTTAACTGTGGCTTTCTCACAGGTTTACGTGTTTAATTAGCTGGCAGAATGGAGGGAAGAGTGGGAGCTGAAAGCGGAGGAGGGCTTGCAAAAGAAAATCATGTGGAAGCATGGTGCAACTCTGAAGGTGGCAAACATATTAATAAAAATTTAAAAAAAAATAAAGAAAAAAAAAGGAGGAACAAAAAATATAACTAACTTTTCCCTGCATGACAGAGACCTACTTGCCTTTTCACCTGACTTTTTATGCAGCACAAATTATTTGAGAAATTAGCAAACACTGAAATACACAGCAGACAATTTTTGTCAGTATGCTCAGCTTCAAGGAAGTGTCTTTATTTGAGTTACACCTATAGATTCATCAGGAAAAGAAACTGCATCTTTTAAAATGTCAGCTGTTCCTCCTCCTGCAGCTCACTGGTTACGAGTTCAAACATTATGAGTCAGGCGGGATAATAACACCACTGAAGCTGGGTGAAATATTCATAGCACAATGTGTCTATTTCTGGGCAAAACACATTCACATAATTGAAACAATTGTGCTAAATGATGACTTCATTATTATTTTATATACACATGTAAATATAGGATTGTGTAAAAACAGAAAATGAAGTGAATTTTTTTTTTTATTGCTGCTCATTTTTATTTTGGAATGCATTAGTTATAATTCACATGGCAGTGATTTTGGTTTTCCTGAGGGTAGCAAGCACTGATATAAGCCATTTGGCCTCATTTTCATACAAGGAATAGCCATATTAGACTGCTATATTGCTCCTTCCTGGCCCTATTAGCCCTTGCCCAGTTGGAATAAAATTCCAACAACAGCAGGAAGCAACAACCCATGCAGTCAGACAAGCATAGTAGAGGAATTGACTTAGTTCTCATTTGTCTTTGAAGTAGAGCTGTAAAAATAATTCTTTCCCAGCCCAAAGCAAGAACGTTTCTTTAACCAACTTTAGGTAGTGGGTTTGGTTGACCCAAAGTGACATTTTAAGATTTTCTAAACTGTGAGAAGAGACATAGTGGCATCAGGTTGTCTAAAATCTCTTTTTCAAACTTTTAAAATATTTTTGTCAATTTTTCAAAATAATATTTTATCATGAGAGATTTTTTTTTTTTGCAAAAAAGGATTTGAGGAAGGGCGAAATCAGCTAAAACAAATATTCAAAATTTTCCCTTCCAGTCTGTGATTTGGTGATTTTACAATCATCTCTGTGATTCCAAAGACATATTTTTTTTCACAGCAGCTTACCTGCCCTCAAAAAAGCCAACATGTAAAACCCTTTCATGAAGTTCATAATTTTAGAAGGACAGTGCCCTCAGCCCAGAAATGTCTGCTGAAGTACTCTGGCAGGCAAGGCTTCATCGGGAAGTCATGGGGCCAGCTCTTCTCCTACGCAGTAAGACAATTTGGGTTGAAAGAGCTTGTGACAGAAGATATGACAAAGGATGTATTGATTTTTAGATGGACAACTGATTCTGTGCCCTGATGCAGACTGACTGATAATCCTCCATTGATTTTTCAGTTTTCTTTACAGTAGATGTATTCTTTAGCTGAAAGTCACCACATCAATCTTGGATGTTTGCTGTTGATACCATTTCATATCAGGCACATAGAATTTGATTTTGCTAAACTTGGGCTTGATAAGCATTTATGTTTTATTTCTCTTTAGTCACAAGTATTGATTTCAGTGAACACCAGTGCTGTAGTAGAAATAAGAGATATTGTTGAGAGCTTACCTGCTGCCCATGTTGCAATAAAAACAACAGTCCAGTATAGTCCCACATAATCCAATAGAAAACCATACTAGGCATTATTTTTGCTGTATTTTTACTCATCTAGCCATCTTGCACCCTGAGCACCTCAGGAGTTGCTGCATGTCCAGCTCCAACCTCTCCACATCCCATAATTTAATTTTTGACAGCCATTAGTTGAATGGGTCCATTTTATCCAGCAAGTACCATGAGCCAAACAGGTCGCACTCCTTTGCGCCTGGGTGTGAGGGTGCAGCCCCTGGTGCAGATCACTAATGGCAAGATTTTGGCAGCTATACTCATACCACAAAATATTTCCATCTCCACAGCTATCTACTGTGGAAGATGTGCCTGTTGTATCAATTACAAGCTATGAGATTTTGGTCTTTTTTGATCAGACTACGTACGTGATTCAGTTGCTTTCATTCCTTAATTGACCTGCTTACTCATAACTTATGTAAATAAATTGTTTTAATCTGATCCACATCTTTTCTGTGTATCATCATTTCTCTGGTGAATTCAGGCAAAAATCTGAATGTCCACATTACTGAATGATCAAACAGAAGAAATTTCAAAGAAAAAAGTTTAAAGGCTTTGAAAAGGAACGGTAGTTTTAAGAAAACAAAAAGTCCCCTCTTCTCCAATACATGTTCTTTGTCCAGAAATTATTTTGGAAATATGAGGCTGTAGTATTTTTTGCAAGAACCTACTGCAACACTTCTGGATTCTGACCATGTTGGACACATTGCAAAGAATAGTATTTCTTTCTGATTATTCCTCATCCTCTCCTCCCATTTCTTAAACATGGGACAAAATTAAGAAAGAGAAAACAAACCATAGATGACTGATATTAACCATGTAACTTAACACACTGATTGGAAGGTTTTCTGCAAATGAAAAAAGCTTTCAAATCTCATTTTAAGTTCACAGTGATACAGCATTGCATTACTTCTGCCAATCAAATAAGTCAATATACTTCAACCCTTTTTAAAAGGAGACCTATTATCCAGGTTGTCCCTGAATGTGTTCGTGCCTGAAAGCCTGTGTTTTAAAAGTTTATATTTAGGAGGTTTCCCATGATCCTGTTGCTAGGACCGAGCAGTCCCCTGCATCCTCAGTGTCCCCATAGAAGTCACTTAGGACAGGATGCAAAGACAGAAGGTCTCCCCAGTCCCTGGATTTTCCCCTGAAAGTAATAAATTGTGGCATTTTACAGCTGCTCCCATTTTCCTCCTATTTCTCTCCTTTCTTTGCATCATGTATTGCATATGCAAGACAGATAAACTGCTCATTACATGGCTTTCATTATTTACTTGTTTTCGCCCCCTCCTTTCTTATTCTGATGTGTAACCTCAGACAATATGAACTGTCTCATCAAGAATTTCTTAATATTTGCCTGACTGGGAAGGCAGATTTTCTGTAAGAAGTCAGAAGGGGTCCAGTATGAAATTACACTGACGAATTAGCACATTGAGACAATTGTTTGTGACAGTAATGCATTGCTGTGGTGAAGCTGCCACCAGCTGGAGCTACTTTTAACACTGGTGCTAAGAAAATTATAAAGGCAAGATTGGCAGGAGGAGTAGAAAAGAATAGGTGTGGAAGGAGATAAATGGACAGAGGAAAAAACCCACACTAATTAGCTAAGAAATGAAGTACCTTTACAACCACTTTTCACAGCCTCAGAAAAATAAGGGCTTGAATTTAGCAAAGAATAAATACATGTAAAGAAAATGTCAGATCAGTTGATTATGTAAGTAAATGTCATCAAGGCTTTACTGTATTTTGAAATATCTGAATTAAGTTAATACACACTTGCATGACATACCCCATATTTGTCCATAAAACAGTGGCAGATAAGGCTTCAGGTTTGCGGGAATTGCAGCTCTCTGTCATTTGCAGTTATCGTTTAAGCAATGTGTGTATTAGTAACCACAGTAAATAGAAAATCATAACACATAGACCAACTGCTTTGAATAACAACCATGCCGTAATACTGCCTTGAAATATTATATATGCCTGACATCTCTGCTCTTTTGCTGAGAATCAAACATAAGATCTTATGCAAACTTTATTTCAAAGACTTTGGATAAGGGATAAGGAGTCATCATTACATACCACTCTTACGAACATTGATCACACAGCAAGATGTGGGAAAAAAAACCACAGCAAGAGTTGTTCTTGTTTTCTTCCTCCAAACAGAAATGATAATGTCCATCGTTTTTGTTGTTAGCAATTATAAGCTGGCCACCTACAAGCTGAAGGGGATGCAAAACTGATGTTATGCTGTTTGCTTTCTGTCAGAAAATAGGCTTCTTGGAAGTAATCTTCGGTCTTATACCAGAAACTAACCAGATATTAATTAACCTCGGGAGGAACCAAGCTAACTCTGGTAAGCTTTTTTGTCTCCTAGATGCCTTTCACTACATAAGACCCAGCTTACTCTTTTATCACAGCAGGATAAGAACAGTTTTGTAGTCGCATGTGCATCCTATTGTCCTATTGTTCCTTTTTCACTCATGATTAAATTATATGCTTTTCCTTTTGGCACTCATCTATGATTTCAATCCTAATAATTTTAAATTACCAAGACATTATGATAGTTTTAATGTTCAGGTGATATTTTAGTAATAGACAGCAGACCCCTTTTGTTACAGGGAAGTAGATGGGAATAGTCCTCAAAACATCAACAGTAGCCTGTGAAGTATATTCTCTAAATATACTTAGAGGCAGACAAGCTAAGGAAGGGAAAAAAGTCGGTGAAAAGATTTTTTCTTTTACCACTTACACATGATATAGAAAGAAGTACGATCAAAAAATGCGGCAACCTCACAACTGAGTGGCACGTGGCTTACTGAGAACTAGAAAGGTGCAGTAAGTCCCAGGTACCGTATTAGCAGTGGGACTCCTTACAATACAGTCATTTTAACTTGTGTGCCTCTCGAATTTACCAAATCAGAGCCCTGTAATGTTTGCTTCAAGAAGGAAGCCTTGCTCCACCTTCTAAACTGGTGTCACCATCAATCGGTGCTTGGAAACAGAAAGTCATAACAACCCGCCCTCCTTCCTCTGCTGGTGTGCCATAAAGAAGGCTGATGTCTCTCTTACTGAAAAAGCAAATTTTTACTTCCCGGTGGTCAGGATTGAGTTTTGCTGAGAAACAGGGTTTGTGCTGAGAGTAGCTGCTGGAATATTTTTAGTTTTTTCTCTTGATAGAAGGAAGTTGGTTTTTTCTATGTATCAGTGGGCTATTTTTTAAAATACTTATACTGATATCTGAAACTTTGAGCAGGCCTTTCTTTAATGTCTTTTACTGATGCAAAAAAATTACATCAGAATTGGTGATGAAATGAGCCACTCACCCCACTAAGCAAAGCATTTCCAGCTTTTACAGTCGACTCTAACAGCACATGTCATTACCAGACAACTTAATTTAACTTCCCGGAGGTATTACGCTATTTCTGCTCTTCTGCCCAGTCTCGTCCTGCTTTAATAAGCCTAGCCAAGGTCTGCAGGAGGGTTGAAGTCCCTAAGTGCTATGGATTTCAACAGGAATAAAAGATGCCACCAATTGGGAAAACCATACACCATAAATCTAGTTCTTCATCAGTTTAGTGCGATTTCAAACCAGAACACACCCCACCCTCCACGTACTACCTCAGTAAACTCATATGTTAAATTGTTGTTGTGTGTATATTAGCTCTGTCTGACAGAATATCACACCTGTAATTTTGCAGGCATTCAGTAAGGGGTTAGAGCTCATTTAAAACTATTCTTTGACTAATTTTTCGTGGGTTACTATCTTGACATTGAAGATTTTGCTGTAACTTCTAGGTACCATAGTGATGGTATAAGTGTGGAAACATTATTCAAGCAAGTTAAACACACATATGTATAGTACTTAGAAGCAATATAGAACTCATTTGGAGATTTTTTTGTTCTCCTGCATTCAAATACTCAACCAGCAGTAGTTTTATGGAATTTGTAAAAAGTGAAGATACTGTAACTTAATGATACTAAATGAATCCTCCCAAATATCAAACAAGTCTTCACTTTCCTTACATTATCATATATTAGTAACAATCCCAAGTAATTGTAATGTATGAAAATTGAGTTTCTTGACTGGTACAACTGTCTATTCAGCAAACAACAGTAGCTGATAAATGCTTCACCGTCACCAATATTAATGGACAAGGGACCAAGAAATTTAGAGGGAGAATAAAAAAATAAGGAATGCGGAAAACATAAATGCGATGCTAGAGATTAAAATTGAACAGGCACTTTTGAATGTGTGTTTATAGAAATGTAATTAACTTCATATCATTTCTTTAATGGAGAAAATTATGCTAATAGGATGGTATAGTTCAGAATTTTAATAAAGGAGTTGGACATTGATGTTACACTTCCCACTGCAACTGAATACGGCTGCACTGATTGAAAGTCTAAGCAAAAGAGTTGTTATACCTGAGAATGCTTACATTCATTATATAGTCTTTATTCTTTTTATGTATCCAAGTTAAAGTTGATGTTGGTAACTTAACATTTCATACCTTTTACTTCAGTGTAAGTTTACCATTCAGTTATCTAGGAAACATTAAAGAAGCCTGCCTTCTGAACCTGGGTGAGATAAGGTGAATTTTTTTGTACTTTGGGTTATATTAATTGAATTCCAGTGTGTTGTGTAGGAACACAGGCATTGGCAACACCATGTCCTGCAGAGGACTATGGTGCCTGGAAAAATGTCTGATGGACCTGGTAATGGACCCAACGCTACAGGAGGGTGAGGTATGAATCCACAATGTTAGATCGAACACCTAAGCTGATTTCAAAGATAAACACTGTCTGGCTTCTGGGATAGCAACTGCCGGCATGTGCTGGGTAGATTTCTCCTCTGTGGAGGGGCTGGCATCCAAAACATTGATGGGAGGCCAGCAGAGTGCTGGAGGTGTGTTTTAGGAAGGCGAGATGAGCATCCTTCTCCCTGGAAAGTGGAAAGGGAAAGGAAAGGGAAGGAGAGGAGCCATCAGCATTTGGGTAACCAACACCATGAGATGTTTAGTCCTCTCTGAGAGCACATCATGAGGTCCCTGCTCTGAACGACTCTCTGGAGAGACCTATTTTTCTCAATGGAGCATATAGAGAGCATAAAAAACCTAAACCCATAAAAATGCATGGTGGGAATTCCCCTAAACATTCATCCCTTCAGCTGACAACCTCTGATGAAAACTTTTCAATTAAATTTTGATGAGTAAACAATACCTATATATTTGTGTACATAGGTAGGTCTGCATGTATGTCCTTCTGTAGATATACCTAAAAATGGGAATGATCATGTAATACAATTCTTACTAGCTAGAAAATGTGCAATGAAGTAATGGAAGTCAGCTTTAAAAATGTATATGATTTCTGTGAACGCCATTAAAACAATTTAGTGAATATATTTAAGACCTATAAACAAACATACTTCCTATTTTGATAGCCTGCATGTTACAGTAACTTCAAATACATATCTAAACAACTTAAATATCTGAACTCATGAGCATTTTCTCTCATTTCCTGTTGGCTGAAGCAGCATCATGACCTAATTGATAAATTCTGCTGTTAAATAAAAATTGATGTTATACTAATGTAATAGGGCATGACAGTTCATGGGTTTGTATAATTAGACAACAGACTCCAGCCACTTTAGTCCCAGGTGACCTGAAAGCAATAAAACTTAAACACTATTGAAATGTTAAAGTGAACGCTTGACATTAAAATACTGCTTCCATTGTATTATTGCTACCTTAAATGTACTGCAAATTATTTAAAATCTAAGTTAAAAAACCGAACAAATTATTCAGCTTGGAAACTTTCAAGTGCAACCTTTTCCTTAGAGCTAACCTATTTTAAATTTATTGTTTTTGAAGGACACTCTTAAAAAGCAGCACAAGAGGAAAAATAAACAGATAATTAAAAGTACCTCTTATGCTAAAGATTATAATCGTTGCTGGTAAATTATAACTGTTAGAAGATAGATGGAAATACAATAGTTTGATGTAGTTTACCATCGAGCAATTTGCAATCATATTCCTGTGCCTATATATTGTTTTTTGAAACATGGTTTGAAGAATTACTACAACTCTATACCTAGAGAGCAGAGAATATAAAAGGGGAGAAACCTGGTAACATCCTGAGCCATCAGATTTTATTTTCATAGAGCTCTTTAAGGTCGACAGACTTTGCAAAGAAGTTGCTGATGGTTGAATGGGTAATCATTAGTATAAAACTAGCATGTAACATTTGCGCTTGAAAAGTCAAATCAAATGAAAACACAATTAGTCATAGATTTCAGCCAGTTAATTATTCATCCTGAGCAGCATATAAAAATTTAAATCTCTGTAACTGGCAAGCTGTATTTATAAAACCTGTTCAAGATATTGTACTCTCAAACTTAGCGGTAATTTTCACATTATGTCTTGAAACTCTCTGGTTTAAATCCCATCTCTGCATTATATACGGATTTTACCGTTATAAAAATTGTCATTAACAAATTGCGTAAC
>VZTQ01007668.1:90869-139645 GCA_013400755.1 Pelecanoides urinatrix | reverse complement strand
CCCCCCCAAACAAACAGCAAAACAGATGATAGCTGTAAAACTTAATATTTTGGCTTCTATTTAAATAGCAATTACCTTTTGTAATTTTTAGAACAGGAATGTACAGTTAGCTTAATAGGGGAGGATCGTAATAAGTATTTATTAATGTTTTAGATTAATGCAAGTTACAGTATGAAATCACAGGATAATCCTGATGGACTTGACATGGAGAAGGCAAACAAATGGAAAGTATTAAATAGCAGCAAGGCAGCTATTAGGATAAGGATAGTGTAAACCAATCAAAAATGAATTTGGACATAAACATATGAGTATAATATAATTAATTTATTTCTTTATATCCTTTTCAAAAGCATAATTCCTCCATTATTCAGCACTGTTTTATCTTTTTCTTTCAGGATTTTCTTCAGATGCTTTTACAGCACTATTGAAATACACCAAATTTTCAGCAATAAAAGCCATTTTATTTCCCATATTCATAGTATGAACACATTATTTTTAATCCTCTAATTTTATTTTACAACTATCAAAACGATTTTCAGCTCTGAATGATGGGTTCAGAAATTCTATAACAATTTCAGCTATTCCAGAAATATACGTTCAGTTACCAAAAGAAGCTTTTCATACAGAATAGTGCAACTCCCTCAAATAAGGCTATTAACAATAAACAGAAAAACTGCATTTCTTTGATAGTGATGAATAATAACATTAGTATTTAGATTGTTATGATCTGGATGATGATTTGATTCCTCAGCCAAAATTAATTCAAATGCAAAATTTTTACATAGTTTATTGAATTTAGGAATCATTTATTACATAGAACAGTGATGCTGTTTAAAAACAGATTGTTTTCATCATTGTTCTATTTTTATTCCTTTAAGCAATGTCCTTAATTCCGAGATCTTCTGCCCGTGACAAAGAACACCTGTAGACCCCTGGTAGGAAAAAAGGAAATTAAATCACAAACAAAATATTTAAAGCAAACAAATTCTTCAGAGGCTGGCCTAAGATTCTCTGTTAATAGAAGAAAGATATGTACAGGATTAAATGTGTGCTTATTCACGTTTCATCATTTCCTAACATGGTCTGAAATGCACTATGCTTTAAATATAAATAAATCTCTGACAGTTAATTAACACACAGTCCTATTAAAGAGGTCTCCTCAAAAGCAGGCACATTCAAGTTATACCGAGATGACTGCCATGAAGTGAATTTTTGTCGTGAGTTTCATAAATGGGTGGCGTGACAGGCAAGTAACAAAAGTAGTCTAAAATAAAATAGGATTTTAAAAAACAGTATTTTTTTTCGTTGCTTTCCAGAAGCAGTCTTTACCAAACGGTTTCATTTGTTCCATTCTCACAGTTTGTTCAAAACCACCCTTGCAATAATTAAGGGTATTCTGAAGTCAGTGGCAGTTGTGATAACTGCTCAGAACAGTACAAAAAATTCAAAATGGAAAAACCTCGGAGTCTTAACTTTAATGTTGTTTGTGGGATTTCTTGTGACAGTCTGAAAAATGAATTGGTAGTACTACAGAGACAACTACTGGCTATCTATGATTGACAAAGCTGGTATAATTGTATGACTTTCTTGTATAATGGTTTAAACAAAAATAAATAGGTTTTTTGGTTGTTTTTTTTTTTTTAAACACGCAACAAAAAGGACGGGAAAGCTTAGCTGTGTTCAGTGCCCACTGATGAAAGCACTGTTCTCTGATCCATGCTGCTATTGTTGGTTTTAGTTTAGCTCCCTCTCAATCAATATCTAACGGGGCATGATTTAATAAGGTTTTACAATCTCCAAAAATGGGGGGAGGGTAGTTGTGGTATTGTCATTCATCAAAGGAGGCCTTTCAGGTTTCTTTGCTTTCACCTGCTGGGACCCATTTGGTCTCTTTCAAAGAGAATGCAATGACAAAATGAATGAGAAATGCTAGAATAAGAGTCCCTTATTCTACCCAATAGTATAATCAATGAGTACTTGTAATCCCTATTGTACTTCACAGAGGTAGTTGTAAGACAATTAAATCTTGCTTCTCAGGCAAATGATTTTAGTAGTTAACCTGAAACAGCCAACAATATTGTAGAGAATGAATGCATCTAAAGCAATGATGTAATGGGATACTGCTTAGCTAGAAAAGCCCAGTGGTTTGGGGTTTTTTGGTTTTGTTTTGGTTTTTTTGGTAGCCTGGAACTACAGTACGTGTGAGCTATAATTACAGAAAAATACTGGAAAAAAGCAGAAGAGATTTTAAATTTAATTCTCAAAGTTTTGAAAGGGGAGAATAGTCCATATATATGCTCTTTTAAATGCAAACTTTGTATCTTAAATGAATGAGAAAAGAGTCTTATATTTTTATCATAGTCTAAATACTGAACGGTGGCTTAATAAATAGCAAACATTTACATAGTTAACATCATCTTGATGTGACAACCAATTTAGCTTTCATTTCATTTGCATCACCTAAATTCAGTTCTAGTCTTTTTCCTCCTTACTGAATTGCTTGCATGTCAAAAGAGAGCTTGTACTGTTTTGAAGAGACATGCATTCATTCTGTACTCTGAATGATTTGTCCACCTTCTCCTGCACGGACATTATTCTCTGAAAAACACTTATGTCCTGCATCATGTCAGTTTATGTATTTTTCTCTTAAAAATTGCATTTTTGCTATTAGATTCACTCTTGCACCATTTACATATTTCAGCAGAATTGTAAACATTTTGTGCTATAATTAGAGTACTCCACAAAACAGAAATGGTCAAATAAGAATTGTTACACCTAAGGCAGCACAGGCAGCAGATATCTGCATCAGTAGATAGGTTTGCACCCCTGCTTTTATATATTGTATAATAGATGAAGGAAAATAAATGTTATTTGTCATTTATATCACAAAATATTGATAATGTAATCATGTATACTTTTATTGTTTTAAACAGCAATTGCACCAATAGTTGAGATTAGACTGCCAGTTTTCACTTATTTACTCCAGATTTTAAAGAAGAAAAAAAGACAAAACTGAGCCCTGACATGGTTTTTCACTCTCCTGTTCTCTATTCTCTCCCTTTTTTGGGGTGTAGGAGTGTCTCTTTGGCAAAAAGTCTATAACACTCAGCCACATGAGATGATGCTTTGCATAGTATAAGGGATAGTGCTCTTTCGAAGGCAATCCACCTTATGAAAATGGTCAGATTTACAAGTATGTTAAAAAATACTAACTTTTCTGCTAAGTTCTTCTATATTTTTTTTTTTTTTAGGAGGTGCTACCTGCAAGAACTTACAGAAATACAGTGAGACTCTCAAAGCCCCTGAACCGCTGTCCATGAATGCCAGCAGAAAGACTCTGATCCTTGCCAGCTTTCCAGGTTCCACATGACCATTTTGTGATAAATCCCATAAGTGTTGTTTTGCACTTTGAATCATAAATGCTTCCAATCTTGCCTTTAAACTAAAGCTCCGTTGTCAGGGGAAGGTGACATAATGCATTTTAAAAATATCATATGAAGTAGCTATTCTTTATAAACACTATCCTGCAAAGCAGAGTTGGGACAAGACAGAACAAAAATATATTCAGCTGTGCCTCAACTGAAAGGGGCGAGTCTAACTGTGGGCAGAAAGCATCAAACTTTCTGATTGGTTTAAACTAGATATTATGCTAAGATTATTCAGCGTTGAGTAGGAAAAAGTGTTGCATGTGGGATATGGTGGAAAAGGGCATAAAAGAAGAGGGATGCTATTTAGTAATAGTTCGAAGAAGAAAGCAGAGGGAAACCACGATGGGGGTTCCCAAGAAGAAAGACCCCTGCCCATATGCACACAACGCTGCTGCTTACCACATTTTCTGCACGTAGGTGTTATGAACCAAACTACCCAGCTGAAATCCAAGCATGTGTTTAAGCCAAACTGTCTTCCTCCACCGCACATTAATTTGGCACCTACATGGTGGCCTGACGGACTTGTCAATATTTTCCCCCTCTCCCTTTTGTAAGTGTCCTGAGTGAAATCCCGCCCTTTTGCACTGAAAGTCCAATTTGCCATCGGCACTAGCAGAAGCACGGTTTGGTCTCCTGAATCAAACAACCCTGGCTCAGCATTCCAGTAGTCAACCAGCAGTAACAGCACCAGCGACTGAGGTTTAACACAAAAACAGTGTCTCTTGCCGGCAGTCATGATTTTCTGTACAGGAGAAGCTGCTTCTATTTTTTGTACAATAAAGATCACTATAGTGTTAACATTTTATGCCCATGGTAGCTACATTTATTACTGTACTTGTGTGTTTCCCATTCTAATATAAGAAGTATGAGAGATACCGTGCAGAAGCCAAATGTCATTGCTTGGCATTATAACTGGTGTCGAACCCCAGGGCTCCAATTTTTAAGTCTCCTTTCTATGAAGAAGACTCTCTGGTGATAATTCTAAGAATAACTGGCCATATGTGGCTGCAGTGCTGAGCCAGACTCAGGGTCGCCTTCCTCTCTCAGCACTGGCCATGGTGATGGCTGGTGTGCAGGAGTAGGCTGGACTGGGAGAGCAGCCGGCCATGGCTTTCACCAGCAGCAATAGGAGAAATAATTCCTCTAGCTCATTCCTTTCTGCCCCATTTTTGCGTTTGCTGGGTGTTTACTTTGCCTTGTGAGGAGGTGACGCTTTCTTTCTCAAGTTCCTCAGCCCAGGCTTAAGCGATGCGGTGGAAGAAGGAGCCCAGCTCTACAGCTCTGCTTGACCAGCTTCATAAATAAAGGCCACACCAGTAAAGATTGGATGTTTGTAGCTTTGTGGTGCTGTTAAACCCAGTGACAACACTGTTGAAGGCATGTCCTTCACCCTGATTGCCTGGCATAAACAATCCATCACAGGAAAAACAACAAGAGTTGTCCCGGGTTTCTTTCAAAAACAAAAGCTTAGGAAAGTCACTTAGTGGCAGCCAGCAGTATTCTCTTATTTTTTCTCCTGATGGCCAGGCTGAGCTTTGCTGGAGACTAATAGCCTTGGGCAGCTTGCAAGGTGGATGTGACTTCAGAAAAAACATGTGGAAAGCTGCTAGGAGAAGACTCTTCAAGTAGCTGCGTGTTGGTTTTGAGGGCAGCGTTAGCATCTCTGTTGAGTTCAGTTGCTGCGATGGTGTGAGGTGAAGGAAGAACAAGTGCCCCTGTGCATAGAAAAAAGTTCAAGAGCGTTAACTGTGTCCCTTAATTTTCTTTTCTTCTTTATTTTGTGTGTTAAGGATATGAGATACTGTACTTAAAAGAGCTGTGAAGCTACTGTGAAATTAGTTTTTTCTTTAGCAGGACACATTCATCTCTGTTTTAATATGTGGATTTCAAGAGAGCTGCCTTCGGTTGCATTTGACCCATGGTAGCTGTCTGGTAGCTGGCTGAATACTCTTTCTTACTGGACTTTTATGTTATTTTGCTTTTAAAGGATTTTGAGGTGTTTTAAATAAATTGAAACAGAGTCTATAATATTGTTCCTATATTTCAAAATCATAAAAAATGTAGTTTTTTCTTTCCTAATAAAAAAGCAGCATTTTATTCTGGATTTATTTCTTTTTTTCTCTTGGGGATAGGCAGAGGAAGGTACTGATTTTTCTGTGGAGCTGCATTGTCAAGAAGAGAAGTTCAGGGATTAATACAACAATATGCATTGGTACACAGTGCAGTAGCATTCGATATATGCACTTGGTAGTTACAGAGTTAATTTTCAGCAGTAATTCAGCAAGATAAGCTAATCAAGATCAAATCACAAGGCCACACAAAACACCCAAAGGGAAAGAAAAACACCAGTCAGTGTGTCTGCTGTGCAAACGTAGGAGGGAAAGTTTGTAGCCAAAAGAGAGATATTTCAAATAAACAATGCTATTTTTTTAAAAAGTATAATACAAAACAAAACATCTGCTAATGCAGTCAAAATCCCTTACAGAACTCGTGCTATTTGTGCACAGGTGCAACAGAAGGATTCCTTTATTTCCTTTTCATAGCCCTACCTTTAATCATCAGTTGTACTTTTCCCTGGCTATTCCCACATTGGTGGGGTTAAACGAGAGGGACGGATAGGATTGCTCTGTAGACCTCCTAGGGAGCACTAACGTCTGATGAAATTGTAACACCAAAGTTATTAGGAGTCACGCCAACTGTGGCTTTTAAGATGTTTTTAAAACCATTTCGATTCAAGCATTTAAATAGAAGTTTGCCATTTTTAAAATTGCGTTTCTTGGCTCGGTTTTAAGCACAGACACAGACCTGAAATGGCTGCTGGCTTTGCTAGCAATGCTTGCAGAGACCACTTGGCCGAGCAGAGGACTTCTGAGCACCAGGCATCCCCCCCAGGCGCACGCGTCCCCCCCCACCGCTGCATCCCTCGGCCACCGCCGTGCATCGGGCTCCACCGCAAATTTTGCAGCTCGGGTGTGTGCTGACACCCAAGGCGATTAAGACAAATTCTCTCGAAGGTGTCTCAGATGAACAGCCTGCGCTGCCAGGGTCCTTCGCCCGAAGCAGCTGCTTTGCTGGCAATAACGTACCTGCCTTGCAGGCTGCTGTCTGGGTGCCTCTGTGGGAAGAGGTACCCGCCTTTCTGTGCAGAAAATGGCTTGAAAGTCAGAGAAACAGGTCTGCTGTAACTCTTGCCACCTGCTTCTTTACGGCTGGGTTGTTGCAGGTGATTTCCATGGCAGACTAACATTATCTGCCTTGCAGGGACACGTGGTTAAACCTCACTAAACTGCTGCTTAGGAATGGTGTTCACTGGCGGGACTGGAAAGCTATAGATGATATTTATATCTGTGGAAAAGCCTTAGATAATTCAAGAGCACCTGATGAGTTGTCATCACTTTTTTTTAGACTTATTTTGGTTTAGTCTGTTTTTGGAGGAGATGCTTCATCTGACAAAATTTAACCTCAAATTCTTTCCCGCACAAAATTCTATGCAAGGATTCATACGTGCAAAAAAATTTTCTGCAGCGGGGCCAGATTCCTAATATAGTTCAAAGGAACTGCACTCACTCGCACTTACTGTGCCTTAGAGCTCTCCGTCACAGTTCACAGACTTGTGACAGAAACCAGGTCGCCATACAAACCTTCTGGCCCTTCACAGAACCCGACTGGGCTGAACCCGACTCAGAGTCGCAAGACCTTTTATAAGATTCATCCCGTTACTTGTAGCAATAGGGAATTCTACATTGTAAGATACAAAAATAGAAAAAAAAAAAACCACGACCAAGGAAGATTGCTAGTTCAATAAAAAGTGTAAACACAGAGTGGCTTATACTGAAAAAAAAAAAAATATTTAGAAGACACTTTCAGGTCTGGGTTGCATGGTAAAGACTTGTCTCAAGGTTTTTGGTGCTGTCTTGTTTTGCCTATGACTTAGACATAAAGTGCAAAATCTGGCTCTGTTGCGAGATGTGGCAATTTTATTTAAAACATCTTTAAAAGGAAACATCCTCCCCAAAACCCCAAGAGGTATATCAAGCATCCATATTATAACCCAAACCATGCAGAAATTGTCCAGTTTCAGAATTTGCTGTACCAGGCACAACAAAAGTTTTACACAGGCCACGAAAATCTCACCTTTGTCGCTCACCAGGTTAGAGGTGTCTGGGTTTGAATTCTTCTTTTTGTTAGAACCGTGTGAAATTAATGATCTATTAATTTCAAACATTTCAACTTGAATTGAGAAAGAAAATAAAATCTCAGCTTAAGCCCAAGGCAAAAAACTTCTGTGTTTCACATAGCTTTAGAAAACAGAAGTAAGTTTTAAAACATTTGTGGATGATTTGGACATGTATAATAGCAAATCAGAAGGTAGGAAATCTGTTATATCTGTATAAAAGTAACAATATCAACAGCATATGAAATAAATCATGCTGCTCAGTGTCCTAGTGTGTAACACCTTTTCTGAGAATTATGTAATTCTTCTACAAGAGCTTTAAAAGATTTTCTTAAAATATACTCCAAACTACAGAAGATTTGTCATTCATGCACTGCTGGGCACTGAGGCTTGATTTTATATTTTTTTGCTGTCGCTTTAAATCAAACCAGTTATCCAAAAGATCAAAAAAGCTTTTAAATGAACATTTTGTGGCGGAGGAAATGATGGTGAGTGCCGGAATACAGTAATTTTTCATACAGAAAAAGTGCAGAGAGTGGTAAAAAGCTTGTTGGGCGTGTCGCAAAAGTGTAGAGACAGCGGGCCAAATTTACCCCTGATGCAACCTCGCTGAAACCAAGAAATCTGCACCAGGAAAAAAAAAAATGGGATGGGTGTAAATTTTCCCGGGGGGGGAGGGGAAAAAAAAGTAGGGGTTTTTTTTTCCTCCCCCCAAGGGAAAAACAAACGCCACGAGTGTTTGTTTCCCGGGCGGGTGGGGCCGGTCCCCGCGGGGCTGCGCGGCGCTGCGCGGCGCTGCGCGGTGCTCTCCTGCCATCTAGCGGCTCCCGCCAAACATCCCGGCACCGCGCCGCCCCGCGGAGCTCCCGCCGCTGGCGGGCGGGGACTGGCGGGGCTCGTACCGGGCGGGTTTGAATAGGCTGGAACTATTCGTGAACAATTAAAAGAAAAAATTAATGATAAAAAAAGAAAAACCTCTAAATTTCTCCTAGAGTATAGGTGACTCTATAGGGATCTCTCAGCGCTCGCGAGAGGCACGCCGGAATTTACAGGATTTACACCCCGCAGCGTGCTTCGCCTTTGCGGGTGCTCCGAGAGCCAATGCCCGATTTCTCTGTTCGCCAAAAACTGACAGTTCTGGCATCATTCTGCACCCGCTTTTAACTAAAATGCTCTGTACTTAATAGGTATAGGTATATAATGGTGCATATGCCAAGTATTTGTTCTCAAATCACGATAATTATGAATCAAATACCTGCTCCTGCTGAAATCAGAAGATTCAGAGCCAGCTGGCACCAATGCTTTCCTAATGTGTTTTTGTTTGGTTTGGGCTTTTTTTTTTTGTTTTGTTTTGTCTCCACGTGTTGGCACAGGAATTTATGGGCTGGACCAAATTGCAAATCTCCATGTCTGCTGCGTCTTTCAGCCTTTAATCAGTAACAAAGAAACATCCTTCCTCGGTACGCAACGGAGAAGAATTGGTTGGTTTTGCAGAATAATGTGGAATAATTAACTTTGCAGCCTGTTTGTAGATCTAAGGTATTGTTTCTGGATACCCAGAGGTATTTCTTTTTTCCCTTCTCATAGGTCCACCACTTTCCCTTTTAATCTCATCCTGCTGGGAACTCCCACTTTGACCCAATCTGGGACCTGTGTATTTTGCCAGAGGTCTCAGAGCTGGTTAATGACCTTTCCCTTCCCTTTGCCACTTATCTGCACCGTTTCCAGATTTTCTTAGGTAGCCTTTATTGCCTAATGTTTGCAAATTTTTCTGTCTTACGTCATTATGAAAGGCTGTTGCGGGTGGTGATGAGGACTTTACACACACAAATAATTATTATCGAGCAAACATATGGATCAACATCCACATTCCTCAAACACCATAATAAGGAAATCCAGATTGTACTAATTAGCTGTTAAATAAGCAACATAATAAAGGTTGTATACGAGTCCTGCTGTAAAACGTCACAACCAGCCCAAACTCCCATCTTCAAGACTCTTAGGCTGAATACTAAATAAGGCAAACAATATAGACTTTTCTCCTACCAGGCATGTTCAAAACAACAACAGGGAGATGGCAGAACTTTGCAGGACCAAATTGAAGAACAGAAGGAAGTATTTTATTGTACCATCTGCATTGGAATAATTCCCCAACAAATAACTAACTAAAATATCCCCAGATTAATTCTTTAGCCTGGGAATCTCTTCCTTCATAAATTAATGCAATGTCCATTTATTTTTGCAAATTCTCTTCATGTGACAGGTTTTTTTGCTCCCTTTTGGTTTTCTACAGAGTCACAGAACAATCTGGATGTTCAGCCTGGAGCACAAATGTAAAACCTAGGTACGTTGAATAAGATTTTTTTGCATTAAGTCATAAAGGATGCAAACACTGGCACTTCTATATCAAAATTATGTGCTGTATTCTGAATATCATTCCAGATAGAACAGAAATCTACGTCGCTCTGCACATTTCTGCACATGAAACAGAGAAAAATTCATAATTGTTCTGTTTAATCCAGATATAAACATAATTCCTTATTTAAAACTAGGAAAAACCATGTCTAATATAATTGTGCTCTTATTCTACTATTGATTTGAGTAGACTTTGGTTCCTCAATGAAATGGAAAAAATGATTTGTTAAAGGCCTGTGCTACTCCCCTTAAATAAAAATCATGTTCTGAAGCTTGGTTTTCTACATTTTAGGTGGTTGGCCTTCAGTATTTTTCTTAAAACTACAGCTACTCCAAGATTTTTTTTTTTTTTAAGACTAAAACCTAGGGGATTGCTCCTATGAACGTTGTCACCCTAGGTTTGTAGAGTAAGGTCCCTGTTGTGCAGCTTAGTGTCTTCTGCCATTCCTAACACCTCGTCTGATTTTCACACACACTCTGCATCTCCTGCTGCTCCAGAGCACCTTTTGTTTCACTGCCTGTTTCTCCTTTCTTGGTTTCTTGTTAAAAGAAAACCCTTTTCACCCCCATTTGAGTAACTGCTTTCCCATCGCGGGTCCCTCACTTTGCACCTGGGCTGCCTTCCACCCCGCAGCACACAATGCCCGACAAGCTCTTCAGTCACTTGGCGGTTCAGAGCAGCGTTGTGCAAATCAAAACAAGTTAAATGACAGACGGCTTGTGGCAATTTAATGAAATGTCTAGTCACTGAGCAGCCTCACTCTTGTAAACTACAGTAATGAGCTAGCTATTGTACTAGCCACAGTAGCGGAGCAGGCGCGGGCAGAGCCGCTGAACCTGTATGTCGCAGGCTCTGCACCAAGGAGACCCGAAGCAGAGGAACCTCCTCCAGCTCCTGCACCACCAGCTCCTGAGCTGCCAGCACAATCCAGTCACACACAGTAGTTGCCGTTTTTCACTGTTGTCATTGCTATAAATTTATTGCCTTCTTCATTGCTCCGTGTTACACATATTTCCCCTGGTACCTCCTTCATGGTTCAGAGTGAAAACGAACGCTGTTAAGAGACCGGAGTAGTACACATGCTACACAAGAACTCTAGAAAGGGTTGTCATTGCTGCCATCATAGTAAAATGGGGGTGGTATTCCCACTTCCCTGCAATATTCTGCAGGCAAAAAAGTTCTAACGAGGTTCAGTTGCTCATTTCCATCTGTGCTGTGTACAGTGACTGCATGCATCTCTGCATTTTCTGTACCTGTTACAATTCGAATATTGCTGATGCAAGTTTACTAAATTTATACGAGCGAGAGTCAATCCTCAGATACCATGGCGATAACCAATTACAGCCATCAATCAAACTCCCACTACAGATGATAGAAGTGGCCCCGGTGAGTTCAGCGGGGGAAAAATCCTTGCTGTTGCATTTGCAGAGGAGCTCAGGGATACAGTTCAGTGCCACAGTTTCACAAAATAAAAATAAAAAAAAAAAAAGCAGCAAAGCTGAATGCTTTCTGAAGTATCTTTGAAACTGGGGCCCTAAATGACTTTTAAAAGGGAACACAGCCTTTTAAAATATGGCTTTTGGGGCTTTTTTGCCGGGGTTGAAATGAATGCTGGCCTTGGTCTGTCTTCAGTGCTGAGCAACAGAAACAGAGTTTTTATAAGAATTGTATGAGTGTGGTTTTGTGTGCACACTCTTGCGTGAATATGGTGATCATATTTGATTTCTCACGGGAACCAGCATAATTTGCTTCATTACAGTGAAATGGTGTTATACTAAAAGCCCAGTTCTTGGTTCATTAACACTAGTAGAAATTTTGCCATGGACTTCACTGGGAGAAGAAAATGCTACATTTTCAGTATTACAGCCTATTTCTCCAAAAAGCCTTCTTTAACATCCACGTGAATTCTCCAGGATGAAAAAGGCATAATGAAAAAAATAAGGGGAAATGCAATTTTACAAATTAATTATTTACCTAACTTAAAATTAACTTGGAGAAGGGGAACTAACACCAAAACAGGCTTTGAAACCATACAAAGAGGATGGAAATCAGATAAATTTGGGGATATCTGTCTGAAGTTACTTATATCGTAAATTATTTTCAGATTATACTTTTCAAATTAGCATGATGCTTGCACAGATTGGTCCGTGCCTGTCACATGGCTGCATATGCTAATGCCTTCCAGCTCACCAGGAGGATGTGCAGCATGAAGAGCTCATGGTGGTAATGGTCAAGTCAGCTTGATAATTATTGATTTTTAATTTTTTTTAAATTCTTTTCTGATTGCAACATTTTTTCAGAGTAGCTTAGTAAGGGGACAAGTCCCTACAATCCTAACCCCCCCCCACTTCCTTCTGACCAAAGGCTGCGCATCAGAGAAGCCGGGCAATGCACCCCCAGGCAGAAGGCATCGCACTTGTGCAGTGAAGGGTTGTCCTCAGCATGGGCTGAGCTGGGGGAGCCGCTCGTGGGACAAGGACAGGAGATGGGGAAGCTGGAGAAGAAGGAGATGAAGAGTTTCTGAGCACTGTTACTGTTGTCGCTGGAGCGTCCACTGCTGTGCCCAAAGCATTTAGCCCACCAGCATTGATGCTTTCCGTGCTCTCGTTATCAGCAGCAAAACTGGCTTCCCAGATGCAGGCATGCAGTATGTCCACAGCTATTTTTCCCTCTGTGGTAGTCTGCTGTGCCTACTCTGGTAGTGCACAGATCCCGTTCCAATACGTTACATACAGCGCTCAGCAAAACTTACCCAAAACCTTCCAAAAGTGATGGAAAACCTCCTGTTCGTCAGCAAGATGAAACAAGCAAGTGAGCAAAGCAGTACACATCCTGTTAAACAATGATCACCTTTTTAGACAATTGCCCTTTCATATCTTTGTGTTTAGCTCCTAGGTGCAGTGATCAACAGCCAACATCAGTATTTTTCAACCCTTTGCACCCCGGGGTACTTCAGTACTTCCCTTCACCAGAGAACAACCTCTCTGCTATCACAGAACGTTGGATGTTCATAAATGATGACTTCTTAGTGATTTCTACTTCACTGTGTGGAGGGATGCTTTATAAAAGTCAGAGACTGACAGACGTGGCTATTGCTGTATTCATGGAATTATTCCAGGACACCTGGGGAAATGAGCCCTAAACGAGAAGTCCGGATGAGTTATTTTAGCTTGAGGTTTCCCCTTTTTTCCAAAGAAACACTCTTTCAGCCACAGTGTTGTGTAGTGATTAATTACACCACACACTCACCGGCTATATTAATCATAGGTGAGCTTCTTATGGATATTCCAAGAGATTTATTCTCCGTGCTGTTCTACTTCAAAATGCCAGCAGAAATTCAGATAGGGTGAACAAAGCTGTGTCCTTGAATATGTTACGGGCCCTAGTGCTTCCTTACAATTGATAGTCTTATTTCTGAAAGTATATTGGTTAATTTGCTTTACCGCTACTGAGAGCAGAGAGAGAGACTAAGCAGCTAAAGAGACGTATGAGCAAAGAGAGTTTAAAAATGTTAGTTCCTTTGTCATGGCATTGGCAGGAGCTGAGGACGCCAGACCATGGTCTGTTGCTCTGTCAGGACACTGAACACAGCACCTTCTACAACAGAAGACCCTTCCTAGAAGGTGACACCTGTAGGACACATCATTTTCTGGCAGCTCAGCCCAGTTTGGGGAACCTTATTAGTATTCACATAAATCCCTAAAAGAAATGCCCGAAGTCCAAGGTTTTAGGAAAGTCAAACAAAAGTAACTAAACAATTGGCAGAACGTCTCCATTTACAGTACCAGTAAACTTCCCAGGGCTGAGAAGTAAAACAAAGTGTTAAACAACTCTAGAAAGGGAAGAATCAGAGGTGGTTAAAAGGAAGAGATTGTTGACATGGAGAATACGATAAATATTGACTAGAAATTATTTCCATTCGTTCACAATTTAAAGAAAAAAAAATAGGAAGTGAGACTATTGAATTGAGTAACTGCAAAAAGGAACAGAGAAAGCTTTTTAACGTTGCATACATCAAACTCCCAGCTGCAAGTCGGTGTCACTGCTGATTTTAACAAAAGTGGGGTAATGTTAGCTTCTGCTAACATTTCTGTTGAGAACGGCCTGGTGTACACAATGCTTTTTGGTAATTCTATATATTTAAGGTAAATTTAAAATATTTATCTGTACTTTAGAAACATGTCTGTAAACAGCAACCTATGATCATCTCCTCCTGTAGACTTCCCCAGCGCACTGCTTTTCCAGTTTGAGGGGAAGAAGGGAATTCACCCACAGGGACTCAAGATGTGTCACACACATCACCTCTGACGTGTGCTGGCCCTTGATTCTTCACATACCGGCGGCAACCCTCCTGAAGCACGTGGCAGAGCAGCAGCTGATCAATAACAGGACCCAGCCATACAGCTGTGCAGCTGCCACTGCGAGGTGGTCTGACAACCGTCTTCCGCTTGTCTGATCAAAACCAGACCACGTCTGCTCCCTGTGTCGGTCGCCTGAGTCCTGTCACCCTTCCACCGATGGCCATTATGGGCTTCCACTTCGGTGCAGCAACAAAACTATCCTCGGCGTTTCTTGACTTACACCATGAGCAGCACTACCTTTAAAAATCAGATGCCACTCTCAAATCTAAACAAAACTTGCTTCTGTATTGGCAGAAAAGTAATCAGAGGGTCAGCACACTGTTATATTGCTACTGTGACAACTACTATCGTTATTGTGAATTGGGCTTGTTCCTTAAAGCACGTAACACAGAGTGTCTGATGAGAGAATAACAAAAAAAGCAAGAAAGTGACATTGCTTTAGTATCCTCACCCCAGAAAAGAGGAAAAGATGGTTGTCACGGATCATCATTTAAAATGAGGTAACAGAGAAACCTCGCTCACTGCTAATTCAGACTTCCCAATAGGGCTCAGCTTGTCATGGTGTGTAGCTTTCTTCCCTTTGATAAGGTCAGTTTGCCAAAAAGAACAAAGTGCACATGAGTAATACATTACTCAACCACTTCTATACATACATCTGTTTTTCTTACCAGGTCTCGCTATTCATAAAGGTACAGACATGGCACCATGATAAAAAGGGTCATTTAAAAGACTTTGCAGAGGCTCTGTACTGTGAAGGATTGAATTTTCACTTGAATGCCTACATTTTCACATCTTTTTCTTCACAGAAATATTATTTTTGAATGGCAGGCTGCAGTTGCGTGTTTTCTTATATCGCTGACCAGGAATATATAAAATATTAGAGCACATTTGTCCCAGGGGAGGACCCCAGCTAACTCAGAAGTGCATCATTGTAGTGATGGAGGTTATACATCCAGCCCTGGCCAGCAGCCTCCTCCAGCTCCACTCAGATGGTGCTGCTACAGAATGGCCAAAACAAGACAATTTCTGAAATCATTAGTTCCCAGACAAATTCGCAGGACTGACTCTCACAATCATCACGCCTTCCACGCGCTGGCAGAATGCTGACTCTGATCTGTTTTTTTCCCTCTTCTCAGCAAATTTAAGTGTTAAAGGGCAACATTCAAAAGATATCTGCATGCAGATTGCAGGAATAATTGTGGGCCTGCATTTGTGCACACTTAGCTACATGGTAAGGTGAAGCAGCTCCCTGGTCCTGTTGGAATATCGATAGCTGAAAGTACAGGATGCTGCACAGACACAAAAGCCATCTAAAAAAGAGCATATCAGTAAATTTAGGAAAACTTGAATTTTTTTCAGGTATTGTAACTCCTCCAGAACACAGTAAGTTTGGTGACTTTTACAAAGGTGAGTTTAGTTTCACCTAAAGGGAAGGGACGATTCTGGTTTGATATGAGCATTGGTCAGCACATCTGATGAAACTGGTTGCATTTGTACAATGTTTATTAGTTTCCTACTGAAACCCTGAGGTAGGTTTGTGCACAGCAAAACAGATGAAAGATTTACCCAGTCCCTTGCAACAGTTTGGGGGGACAACCCCCAGAGAACTCTCACCCCCCACCCACCAGGCAAGAAAGATATCTATATTTCATTTGCAGAAAACTTGCATGCCAGTTAGAAAGCTGGACCGAGCTTCACCATTATGGACCTCCACGACCTGATGGAAAGGCCATTTAAAGGAATAAGCCTTATTCTATTGATGATGCAGTAGCTTTTGAATGGTGTTCAGTATCACCTTGAACTAATGTCGCACAATATTTACTTTTATCAGGATATTCTAGACACTTACACTGGGAAATTCTGCAACAAATTTAACTTGTGATAGTGAAAGCCCAGATTGTCATAGGGTTCATTTTATGTGTAAAATTCTCCTTTCAGATCCATGCCTGCTTGGTTCCCAGTAAAAGAAATTTCTTCCACTAATCTCTTAGCCCTATTTTTCTCATACTCTATTTTAAAACACAGAAGTAAAAAGAAGGTGAGAAGCAGGGTCAAGGAGAGAAGCAGATCCTTACAGACAACAAGATACAAGCACTGTAGTTCTGGCAGAAAGGGAAATGAATATACTACTGCTTTTCTAAAATGTGAATAGATATATGAGTTACTACTTTTTCTTTTATTTGTTCAGGTATTCTTACACTTTTTTCTTGTAATAACCTTTCTCTTCATGAAATTCTTTCTAAGGTGCTTCTGTTTGCTATATGGTAAGGTTTAGAATAACCACAAAAGAATGTCATAAATAGAAAATAACTGAAAACTATCTTCTCCTATAATATATGCCTTTCTTCTCTCCAAGGAAGGAGTCACCTTTAATTAAATTACATAAATGTAATCCCTTACAAATGTCTCATACACAGGAGGCTGTACAGCTAAGCAGCAAAATATCTGATGTTATGAGCTTAAATACGCGCTCTTGATTCATCACATATTAAAAAAAAAGGCTTCCCTGGATCCTTTTATCTCAATCTCTGATTCTCTGAGGCTTGACAAATTTCAGGAGTTTTCCTGGTCAGCATGTTTTCCAATGGATTACTCTTCTTTGTATTTGTTGTAGCATATTTATTGCAGTACAATAATTTTGAGCAATCATAGCCTGTTCCAGGATAGCTGGGAGGTAGAGTCTGAGTGGATGTAAACAGGATGAAGAGCACAGGACCAAGCGCGTTGTGTCGTGCTGGAGTTCACCTAAACTGCAGAGCATGGCTGGCAGCAGACTCTTGAGGGGTAAGACCCTTTCCCCCTCACAGCCAAGCTGTCTCTTGTCACCTCCTGGCATCTGGCAGCCACTGGCTCCGATCCTCTTTTCCAAGCATTTTCTTGCTTTCATACCCTTTCTAGAACAGAGTGCTCAGAATTGCATGAGATGCTCAGGATCAGGGAGTACCTGTGAATTTACAGAGTGACATAAAAAAGCTTTTTTGTGTTTTTTACTCACGTCCTGATAATTACTAGCATGCTGGCACTGAACACATTATCAGCGATAATGTAAATCAAAATGAGAATCTGACTCTCGATGTAACACAGACTCGTTCACACGCACTTCCTTCCCTCCTTTTTAATGACCTCCTCTGCTCATGTACGTGTAAGATAGCACGAGTGGTTGAAACCACAGAAAGGGGAAGTTATGCTATGGTGAACACTGATTTTTTTACATTTCATGTAATCAGCTTTTGAGGCACATTAAATTACTCTGTTACTGTATTTACTTTGGCTGGTTTTCTACAGTTTCAATTTTTTTTTAACATGATGTTATGTTGTACTTATTTGTGAATTCTTCTTATATTAATTTTTGTTCCTTTGTAATTCTGTGGTTATTTGGACTTTCTTTTCCTTCACAAGAACAAGTAATTTAAAGAATTTCTCTATAAACTAAAGTGAACTATTTGTTTATCCCCCATCTCCCTTATTTATTCTTTGCTCCTTGCATCCCCATTTTGCAGCCAGGTCTGCACTTGAGATCTGCTACTTTTGGACTGGCCTTCAAGCTGTAGTTCGTTTCAATTTTTGCTTCTATATACTGTACTTTCCCAGTACATTCTTGTCCTTGACATAATTAAGGTGGCTATCCCGCCGTTTTCATGATGTTGTCATTTTCTTACCTGTGCAGTTGTCCTCCTGCAGGGTGGTTACCAAGAAGGTCCTACCCCTCATAAGTGATGAATTTTATGCTATTTAACATCTTCATAAATGACCTGGAAAAACTGGGTGGATGGTGACATGACGAAGTTTTTCAGCACTGAAAAACTTTTCAGGATATTCAAACCTAATGCTGATTGCAAAAAATTCTGGTAGAAAGGTAGATGCAAATCATTGCAAAGTAATGCAAATGGGGTGAAAAAGAATTGCAATTGCATGTGTATAGTGATGGGTTGTACATTAAACATTAAGACACAAAAAAGACAGTTTGGAGTCAGTGCAGAGCCAAAACCATAAAAAATATTTTTTAGAGATACTAGGAAAACAATAACTGAAGAAACCAGAAAATATCATCATGCCATGGCTTAAATTTCTACTGCTCCTATACCTTGAATATTCCGTGAAGTTCTGATTTTCCATCTCAAAAAAGATGTAATAGAACTAGCAAAGATATAGAGAAAGGGCAAAAAGTATGATCAGATATGAAAGAGAATCTATATGAAAAGAGATTAAAGAGACTAGGCTTCTTGGCTTGGGAAAGAGGCCTATAAAAGTACGGAAGGTACAGAGGAAATGAACATGAGGCTGCAAACTGTGATTACTTGCAACATAAAAAATAGTTCAAGATAACTTAACTGTGAGATTCGCTTCCATGGGGGCAAAGTGAAGCCAATGTTCTGGGGACTAATTGCTAAAAAAGGGTTAAAAAAAAAAAAGGATTGAACAAATTCATGGCGGGCAAGTTCACTGGTGACTATGAACCATAACTGTCTAGATACAACCTCTAAATCAGAATATTCCTAAATCACTGTTTGTGGAGATGATATAGCAGGAAGAAGTTTGTGCACACATACATGACCCTTTCTCTTATGCTTTTAATAGTAACTTTAAGCATTGCTGGTAGTATATACCATCATCTGTGCTGATTAATCGTTAGCATGAGTTTTATACACTCCCGATAGTGCTTTCTTTGTCTCTATGATGCCATTCTGTCTTGTATTCTGCATATTTATGTGGGGGGTTTTTTCAGGAGAGAAGGTGCTGCTACTGACATTGTTCTCTTTCCTTGCTCTTTGTACCTGCTCCACATCTGCTTCCTTGTGGCAGTGCCAGGCTGATGCAGAGACAAGTTAATTAGCCCAACATGTTTACTAGCTTGAGCTTTGTACTGTGTCTCACCTTTAAGGTAATATTTTGGGGGGTAAAGAATCAGTCATAGAAAAGTCTGTCTCTGTACAGTTTATGAATTCTGTTTGATTTCAGGGAACTCTCTCAGCATATGCATTTCAGATTGGAAACACTACTTTGAAAGTGGGGCTTGCCTGCCTTTTCTGTTATTACCATGACTTTTTACTTCCAGGCTGATTTAGTAAGGGAATTTCAGTAAAACCATATTGATCCTTTTCTCCCGGTGAAGCTGTTTTTGGACAGAACTACCACCCAGTCCAGAAAGAATTAGTTTCAAGACTGAATAGCAGTAACCAGTTATCTAGTGACAGCAAACTCAGTAATTCCTGTTGTTCGTGTGTTTCCTAAAAAATACCCACAACAATCTGGAAAAGGAGATGGTGACAAGAAACCAGAGTGTCCTGGTTTCAGCTGGGATAGGGTTAAATTTCTTCCTAGTGCTGTGTTTTGGATTCAGTATAAGAAGAATGTTGATAACACACTGATGTTTTCAGTTGCTGCTAAGTACCTTATCAAGGGCAACTATCCTCTGCTAGCCTGGGAGGGAGCACAGCCAGGACAGCTGGCCCAACTGGCCAATGGGGTATTCCATACCATGTGACGTCATGCTCAGTATATGAAAGGTAGGGGTGATCCAGGAAGTACCGATCGCTACTTGGTTATCGGTCGGCACGGGTGGTGAGCAACTGCATTGTGCATCACTTACTTTGTATATTCTATTATTATTATTATTATTTTCCCTTTTCTGTTCTGTTAAACTGTCTTAATCTCAAGCCACGAGTTTTTCTCACTCTCATCCTTCTGATTCTCTCCCTGCCCCACTGAGGGGGGGAAGGGTGTGAGCAAGCGGCTGCGTGGTGTTTGGCTGCCTGCCAGGTTAAACCACAACACAGAGATACCCCATGTGAAAGACAGCAGGGCTCCCCAGATGATAGCGGTAGCTATGCCAAAATTCAGTGTTTCAAAGGATGCTGCTGATAAGATATACGTGCCTTGTTTGCACTACAGGTTTACATTTATTGTGCTAACATAATTGT
The DNA here is from genome assembly GCA_013400755.1 of Pelecanoides urinatrix. Taxonomy (NCBI): domain Eukaryota; kingdom Metazoa; phylum Chordata; class Aves; order Procellariiformes; family Procellariidae; genus Pelecanoides; species Pelecanoides urinatrix. The sequence continues at coordinate 119,345 of VZTQ01007668.1, read as the reverse complement.
ATTTTAAATGTTCACAAAACAAAAGGGCTATGTACTTACTGTGAATCTCAGAAGATAGGTGAATAGAAAANCCAGAAAGAATTAGTTTCAAGACTGAATAGCAGTAACCAGTTATCTAGTGACAGCAAACTCAGTAATTCCTGTTGTTCGTGTGTTTCCTAAAAAATACCCACAACAATCTGGAAAAGGAGATGGTGACAAGAAACCAGAGTGTCCTGGTTTCAGCTGGGATAGGGTTAAATTTCTTCCTAGTGCTGTGTTTTGGATTCAGTATAAGAAGAATGTTGATAACACACTGATGTTTTCAGTTGCTGCTAAGTACCTTATCAAGGGCAACTATCCTCTGCTAGCCTGGGAGGGAGCACAGCCAGGACAGCTGGCCCAACTGGCCAATGGGGTATTCCATACCATGTGACGTCATGCTCAGTATATGAAAGGTAGGGGTGATCCAGGAAGTACCGATCGCTACTTGGTTATCGGTCGGCACGGGTGGTGAGCAACTGCATTGTGCATCACTTACTTTGTATATTCTATTATTATTATTATTATTTTCCCTTTTCTGTTCTGTTAAACTGTCTTAATCTCAAGCCACGAGTTTTTCTCACTCTCATCCTTCTGATTCTCTCCCTGCCCCACTGAGGGGGGGAAGGGTGTGAGCAAGCGGCTGCGTGGTGTTTGGCTGCCTGCCAGGTTAAACCACAACACAGAGATACCCCATGTGAAAGACAGCAGGGCTCCCCAGATGATAGCGGTAGCTATGCCAAAATTCAGTGTTTCAAAGGATGCTGCTGATAAGATATACGTGCCTTGTTTGCACTACAGGTTTACATTTATTGTGCTAACATAATTGTATTTTAAATGTTCACAAAACAAAAGGGCTATGTACTTACTGTGAATCTCAGAAGATAGGTGAATAGAAAACAAATTGACCACAAAAGTCAAACTAATCATTAGGAAGACTGTATTAGTCGAAAAGCAGTGAGAATGTAAGATCTTGCCATGTCTCTAAGAAGTTAAAAACACAATGCCTATCCAAGAAGTGTCTACCCAGACAGAAAAATAAACAATTTTGAAGCCTACCTACACAAAAAAGACCTTTCCATTTTTTAGGAAGACAAGTTTTGCCAGACTAATGATAGTGAAAATTTTGCTATTAGCGAAATGAAGAATCATATATCTGATTTAAACTACATATTACCACAAAGAAGAGACCCTCTGCAGCTGGCTGAGATTTCAAATTTTGTGGCTTATAGCAACACTAATTCTAGTGACAAAATTAAAAACTTCAGAAAAAAATTCATAGAAAATTTTTAATGGAAGAATTGGAAAAATTTGAACAACTGAAAAATTGTGCTGACCCTCTGAATATATTCTTGCAACTCTTTTTTTTTTTTTTTTTGCCATCTCTATACACAAATAAAGTGTATGCCTAAGTATCCTGCTCAATAGTTTATCTCTTAGGGGCAGTAGCCTCCTAATTGTTTTACAGAGTGTTATATAGATCCCTGTAATTTTTGTACTCTTCATTGATTCTCTATTTTAACTTAGGGAAAAGGCACCTCAGTTTGGAGATAAGTCTGTTTTGGGTCTCTTATAATAAATATGACTACATGTACACTACTGTATATATACACATAATAAATATAATTAATAAATATCCTATCACACCACATAGCTGAAAAGATTCCTTGCATTGCTCTTGAGTTATTGCTTCGCAGAATTTAGGTCTTTCTGATTTCATACAAGCAATGGTGATGTGATGGGATGGTTGTATTTCAGAGCTATAGCTGGTGAGAGTCAGATGTTGACCCAGCTGATTTGCTGTTTTAAACTGGGTCTGACTCAGTGCTCATGTATATCTTGATGCTGTGGATTTCTACACTGGATTTCTATGTTGGTTTTATTTGTCCTTCATGTGGACGAAGGGATGTGCCATTGTCATCCTTTTTTATTGCACCGTGGTGATATAACTCAGTGTTTTAGAATATCACACAGTAGTATTTCACTATGTAAAACACCAGTATGAAGGCATTATTGACACCTGGTGATTAAACATGCAGTATGAAAGGACAAAGAGGAAACCTGTCAAGCTGCATTCTCCCAGTGATGTGCAAGAGGACTTAAATGTGCCTCTTATCTGGTACTAATGGAACACTCCTCAAATCCCTCAGGCTTCCCTGGGAAAATGCTGCCCGTTATTTTTATTCAGGTCATATACTTATATACAACCCTTATTTGCCCATAAAGTGGGGAGAAGTTGAAGAACACAAACATCAGGAGTCAGGCAAAATTCAAAGCTCTAAAACCCTTGCTTGTGGTAGAGTTTAATTCCTATCTTTGCTAGACTTTACAGCATTTTTATCTAGCTCAGTATTTACAAGTAATTTTTGTGCCTGGCAGACAGAACCATGTGGATTTATCACCAGACTAAATTCTGTACAATACAACCAAGAGGAAGAATATACTAATTTTGCAGTCACACAACTTGTTTGAAGATACCTCATGGGCTAATATGGAGATGCTAAATTTCCTCTCAATAACTTAATAGTTATTTAGAGACATTCTGAAGGTATTTAGTCTGATTTTGGTTGCATTACTTCTTATCAGGAATAACCTTTTTGAAGCCAGCTACACAGTACAGGCATAAAACTACAAAAAGTTTAGAAACTCAGATGTCAGTTACCCTTAAAGAGCACAGGAATTTGTGCTCTTCTGCGCAGGAGCCTCGCTCTGTCCAAAGTCTGCACTGTACCACAGAAATTATTTTTAGCCTCAGACATACCACAGTCATCCATAATAGCCGTTTCCCTCACACAGTCATGCCATTACTCTCTGTATGAAGACCAGAGGAAAATGGGTATTGCCTGATTTGAGCAAGTGACGTCACATGTGAACTTTTAGAGGACAGTAGTTCCATTAAGTACTTGCTGTGTTAAAGTTATGCACATTACGGTGCAGCATAATTTCTGTGACATTTTTTGACATTTGCATTTAGTAACTGAAGATCTGGATAACTGCACACCTGGAAAATTGTTGATGTAGGTACAAACCTGAATACACAAATCCATTAGTTTTTTAGAGTGCTATAGATGTTTTTTCTTGTTCCTGACAACGTGTTACAGTAAATTAGATTGTTGACTGTCCAAATGTTTGCAGAAGAAACATAATTTTCAGTGGGACAACATTGTGTCAAATCTCTGGATTAGATGATATCAAGTGAAAAAAAAAATCTTGATTTGAACGTTACTAACTTTCCTCAAACTTATGTTGACATATACATTTCATATGAGAGTGAGACTAAGATGTGCAGATTGACATAATGTTTAGTTCTCTGTAACAGCTATTAAACATGGAAAAGGTGGGAGAATTTTTTTTTTAAGTTTCAGTAGGCTCTTTACTTTTCTTTTCTTATACTCTTCTGCATTCAGCCCTGCTAAAATCCATCTGTCTTGCCTATGAGCCAAATTCACCTCTTGCCTTGGAAACGAGTGGAAAGCTCATGTTTTGAGCCTTACTCGTTCTAAGGTAAAATAGGCTCATTTCTGAAACCTGTTTTAATAGGGAATTCCAAGAAATAATGTAATTTGAAGTTATCAAGAGCCAGAAGCACACAACAAAAGTAAAACCTGTGATTCCCCCTGGAATATTTTCAAAGACAGTGGACTTGGTATGCTCAGAGGGAGAAAGGTTAGTTTTAAATGAGTTGGAAAGGATCTGAGTAAAAGAGATGGAGTGATTGAGAAGAAAAAGAAAGAAAAAAGGAAGTTCTTGCAACATCCAGGCTGTCAAGTACATCATCTTATTTATCAGATATGTATGATATAAAGGCATAACAGAACTCTTATCTGCTTGCATATTTCTGTGCTATAAATTATACCAGCAAAAAGATACCATTAGCAACCTAATTGGAGATCTCTATACTCCCTTGGTGTTGGAGTCATAAGTGAATAATAAAAGGAGAATGTTTAGGATTAGGAGAATTATTATTTTTTTAAAGAATTATTATTATTAATAGTAGTAGTATTAGTAGTAATATTAATAATAACAACAACAAAAACAAGGAATGGGAGGAGAGTTTGGTTTCGTTGGAGATAAAGGGAATAAGGTCTACCTGAAGACTGATTGAAATTTAATTTACATCTCTGATTTATTTAACTACTCACTGCTAGATAAAAAGGTAAAAGCTAGATACCGAATGACTTACAGTATTTCTCCCTACAGTTGCGTAACTTAGCAGACCAGCTTACTGTTACCCTGGGAGTAATTCCACCATTCCCACTGGGAATGGTACAACATTAAGGGGAATAAATCTCATTCTGTTCCTTTTTTTTGTAGTTTATCAGATGTTTTATTTACAGAGCAGACTGTATGGCAAGTAAACAAATACGTTATTTTTAGCATCTGCAGCCTGCAAATGGATTCTGAACATGAAAAAGAGACAGAGTAAATGCCTTCCCTGGATGTGTGAAAAATTCAACAACAGCCCTGGAAAATAAAGGGAACTGTATTACTGGGTGTTTACCAAGAGCTGATTTACATATTGGAGTAGACCTTTCATGAACTGCAGAGAAATGCGAAGGAGAAAGGAAAAAAAAGAAAGGCAGAAAAAGCCTGCAATTGCTCTCCATCACTGTGCATGTTGATGAATCCCTGGCACATGTTAATTAATGCCGTGTTGTGTTTGGCAGCTTACCAAGGACTGGGACTGAAGACAGAGGGAACCTTTAGACTAAAAGTGGCTTACAACATATATTGAAAAGGAAAAGATTTGTATTTATACAAGCTGTGAATATTTGTTAGGAAGAAGCCTTTTTACTCTTAGTGCAATTAACTGAGATGAACTGCCATCTATCACAATATTTTATTATTAGTATAATAAAATCTTATATCCTATAGAGTAAGTAAAAACATTTCTAGAGTTAATGTGCCAGTTGGTCAAAAAGAATATTCTAAAAAAATCGAGTAATCCTTCTCAGATTCCAGACCAAGGGAGAGGGAATAATAATAATCACCATCAGAGTAAAGGAAATTCTTTAAAATACTCAGTGAGTATTTGTTCTCATTTACAAAGAAATGTATTTGTATTTCTGTTTGAGCTTCCTGTGAGCAAATTTCTAGGTATTCTCAGAAATATCCAGGAAGTAAATTTTTTGGAGCAAGAATATTGGCAAAAAACTTTCATTTTTTTCAGATAATCAATTAGAATTAAATATACAACAGAAAACCAACTGAGATGTTCCTTCAGTCTAGAACAGAAACTGCAGGTGTGACACCCCTGTTCAGGCAAAACAACACAACTTGTCAATAACAGAATGGCAAAAAAACCAGTACGCAAATAAGCTACATTCTAAGGATAACTCACAAAAATTATTGGTTGAATAATTTCAAACAGCAAATACATCTGTGAAAATTATGATCCAGTTTTTGGCAGCTTGAAAGGAAGAAAAAAACTGAACTGAGATTAAGAAAAAGTCCATGAAAAATATACCTATTACAAACTATTCATCCACTCTGCTAATACGATATATATAATAACAGTTATACGCTGCAAAGATCACATTACTGTGCACTCTGTATGTCGTACAAAAAATTGTGTGCAGAATAAGAAATGTCATCACAACAATCATACAATAATTATAATTTTATAGTTTGCTCTAAGAGGTGGCCTGTGGCCACAAAACCCAGGAACTGAGCAGAGCATGAAGTGCTCAGGTGTTTGGCACTGTCCAGGTGCCAGAATTTCTTCTTTACTTGCCTATTCTAGGGGAAAAAAAGTGAATTATTAGACCTCTATTTTTGCTAGAGTAGCTTATTATCCCTGCACATGTAGTCACCAAGGACAGAGCCAGGGTTCCCCCTTGACTCCAGCTCCTGCCCTGGGCATAAGACCGGTCTGCAGCCCCCATCATCAGGAGAAAGTCAATTAGAAGTACATCAAGAGATGCTTAGGCAGCCAGAAGACAGCTGTGGTGGTCCAAGACTGTAACAATAACTTGGGCACTCTTAGCAAAGATGCTTCCCTCTTCTGGCTTCCAGTCTTTGAGAAAGATTTCTCATCTAGGTTAGAACTCTCAGGTTCATAAAATGTATCTTAACATTAATTTATAGAGTCTAGTAATGCTTTATTTCAACACTAGCTTTGTAGATTTTATGGAATTGGCAATATTTTTAGATAAGAGAGAAAATTGGCATTGTAGTATTTCTTCTATGAAAATAAAAGCCATGCTTTCAGGTGTAATGAGACTTCCAGAAAGAAAAAACACAAAATCTTTCTGAAACCAAACTTAGCAGATGGTATTAGTTCCTAGTGAGAAGGGGCTGAATCATATCCTGTCATCATTTACCTCAGCAGAAAAAGAGCAAGTCTTAAGTTTCAGTCAAGGAAGCCCCTCTACAACAGATGAGACAAAAAGCTCCATCTCCACATGGTCTTTTCACTATTTTACATTTTTATAAACTTAAATTCAGAGAACATGGAGGTCTAAAAGAACACTGAACATCTCACTTCAGGATGGTTTCCACTTCCTTCCTTCTCAGAATGTAAGAAAAGTTTATTTTTACAACCAACAATTGACTACATATGACATTGGAAGAGTAATTTTACAATGTTGGTTACTAATGAACGCACTTTGAGTTACTTATGCAATTTCTTCTTTTGCATGCTAGCTCTTTTTCCATATGTATTCCTTCTGTCTCTCTATTAATAGAGTGCACTTTTCCTCTCCCTCTGACTACCAGTAACTTAGTGGTTGTTTACATAGCATACTTCTCATTGACCTATTTAATCTTGAGTTATTTGTTTAGCATGTTTATGCCTCCTTTTCCATCTATGAAATGGGAACAATATTACTTGCCTAACTCTAAGGACTAAGCCAACAATTTTTTTTTTTTTTAAACTTTATTTGCAGAAGGCAGTTCCTCCGTGTACCCACCCCGTACATCCCTGAACCCAGGAATGAAAGGGTAGTCCTGAGTGGCAGGAAGGTGTAACAGGCCACTTGTTTACAGCCAATTAAGAGATAGAGAAAGTTCATGCATGGTTCTCCAAGTACTTAAGATGTCAGCTGCACTTCAAAATCCAGACCATCTGTAATCAAACAGTTGGCATGATTTGTCCAGATCTTGGGTTTTTATCCCTACAACCAACTGGTGATGCACTGAAAGTTTGCTAATTAGGTTGTCTTCAATTTTGTTAACAATTTGTCTGTTGACCAGATATTATTTTATGTTACTCATGCTACATATGAGAGTTGTTTTGTCTAAAAATATTGTTAGCATATGCTGTACATTTCAAAATCTCTCAGTTTATTTGCCACATGATCTAAACATAATCTGTGTCATTTATTTTGCAAACTTCTTTGTAAAAGGCTACCTATGTTTTTATGTGTTATTGGTCCCAAATAGTTTGTCTCTTTTAAGTTGGCTTGACCTAATTATTAACAGCCTTTCTCATCTTTTATGCTCATGATCTGAATGTTGAGATATGTATTTTCATAAAAATTGCACTACAACAAGTCCTATGGTTTTCTACAGCTCTCAAAACAAAACTAAATTCAGTGCTTTTCTGTAATGGAAGTTATTCCTTCTTTGGTTGACAGGGCAAAATTTCACAAGGATGACCAGCATTATCTGGCCCACACAAGAAACTATTTTTTTGGCAGTGCAAGCACCAAAAAATTGCAAAACACATTGCAAGATGAAAAGGAAAAGGAAATCAGGGTGAGAATGGCTGGATTTTCTCCCTATTCATGTACTTGAAGAAACCATTTTCAACATTTCAGGCATAGGCTTTGCTCCACGAGTCAGTTTTACCTCAACTTCCACCACAAAAAATCCACGTGGAAGGAAGGATGCTCCTCCACCCGTAGCCCAAGCTACCTTGTGGCAAGCCAGCCTCCCGGTCATGAACGATGTCCAAGCCAATATGCTTGAACTCCAAGGTCTGTCATCCTCTAGTATCAGTTCTCCACACTTACCTAATTTCAATATATATATCATGGATTTGGATGACTCTGGTGACTCTAAATGAGGTCTTAGTATTGCCTTTCATTGCTGTATTTACACTCCCCTCTGGTTATATCTTTCTTCATGGAACTTATGGTCACATTTGCCACCTTCATTCTTTGCATTAGACCACAGCCTTCCCCCTGCCAGCTGGGACAGACAGGCCTTTAGCTGTTGTTTCTGGATGATTAGTCCCACCCTATAGCAGAAATTCTTTTGATTACTCCCTAATCAAGACATCTTTTATCTGTACTTTAAAAAATCCCCCCCATTTTACCTCAAGGCTCAGCAGTTCTCCCTGTGTGATATTCTTTGTTATCCATCTATGTGATATTCCATGCGATCCACCTTTGTATTAATAATGTCTCCTGCCTCTGTGCTGCCAATGCACTCATCAGCATCTTCAAACTTCTTCTGCGAAGATCCTTCAATGGGAATATTAAATAAGTCCAGCTCCAAGCCAAGGCTAGCAAACTTCCTCCAGACTGATACTTATAAAATGGCTCTTTTCTCACTTCCTTTGAGAAATTTTATACCCTGTTTTCCTTAAACTAATTTCCAGTCTGACACCAGCAGTCACTTTACTGAAGGTTAGATAGACCCCGCATTTCTACTGTAGACTTATGCCTAGAAAATCAGTTATCGAAGGAGATTGTCATTGTCCAGGAGCAGTCTAACTCTGCACCCAGGATCAAAATGAGAGCCCCGGGTGTCAAGGCGTGGAGGAAGCACACTGTAACTGTTGGCAGACTATTTCATTGAGCACAGAAATCTAGGTTTTGCTTTGTGTACGTCTTCTTCCATATGATACAAGGCACAGGTACTGGAATAATGAATTATTTCTGCTACTGGATGTCACTTCTATTGCTGTATGAGAATTAACAACAGTGTGATGCAGCTGGCACTAGGAAATAATGTTGTCTTGAATCAAAGCTCTAGGATATGAATAGCCCTGAGGAGAAGTTATTTCTTTTGTCTAAATGTAGGATCTAGGCAAAAAAAAATGTACGTGTGCACTGTTTAAAACATACATCATGGGGCTAATGCTTCTCAGAAGCTCTAGACTTACACCATATGCTCTACAGAGCTGGGATGCAGATTTACAGTGCATCCAGTAAGTCTGGGACAGATTTTTTGCATGTCCATTATAGATTTGACATCCATGGAAGGGCTGGACTCTGTATATGCACCACAGAGCCAATCCACCTATGTGAAGTGCACATATCTAGATTTTCTCGTATGCAGTAGCTGGTGTCTCAGCTGAGCTGTTGGTTGTCTGGAAGCACTGAGGAAATATGCAAAATCCTGTAATTCCATCAGGATTGAAATGCCATGAGGAGTTAAGGGACACAGTCAGGAATCCATGGGAAATTCTTCAAGAGACATTGGGTGGGCTTTCAGACACTCATGGTCAAGAGCAGTGGTGCAAGGAGACAAACACTCCAGGGCTGACACCTTTCCTGTAGCACTGGACAAAGGGAAGAGGCTCAGGAGTTAGTTCCACCTTTCTGTCCAGTCTGATTTAGTTGCCGTGGAGATGTTACAGCTAGTTGCTGTAGTAAACTAACCAAAAATAAACTAACCAGAAATAATTTTCTCCACAAAGCTAGAGAAAAGTAGGAAATTTTTTTGTCTTAAAGAGTATGTCACCATGGCTCCTGGTGGGCTACATTAGGACGACATAATATCACTTTCTCATAAGTATTGTATATAAAAGTGAAAATCAGACCCTGTATGACAAGAAAAATGTAATTTTTATTTGCTACTATGACATCAAGAAAATTGAGTTGCTTTTTTCATATGTTAGAGCTCTGGTTAGGACTTGCTATTAATAGTGCTATATATTTATAGAAGGACGAAGCTTGAAATGAGTGGGCAAAAGAAGAGGAAACTTGTTCAGGTTTTAAAATCTTCTCAGCTGAGTATTTTTCTTTCTAATTATTCAGTGAATGAAAGGGTACTAATTCAGCAGGTAAATGGATCTCCCTAAGGCACCTTTTGACCAACTTCTTTCTCAATGCTTTAGGATAGATCCTGTCATTCTTGCTAAGTAGGAGCAGACTCTGAGATGGCAGAAGAAAGGAATCAGTTGCCCCAAATTGCTGGCATTTAAACTTATTCTGAATGGGTATCGATGCCATGGTGTTTAAGTCACTGGCAGCTGATTTTACTAGCATCCCTGCCATCCGTGCCGGGAAAGGAGCTGAAATAGTCACAGTGACAGGTGGAGAGTTTTACAGAAATAGATCCAGCCTCAAGTGTTTGCATCATTTTTAGTACAATGAGAATGCTGCTACTGCAATTACTAACAGCAGTAAAAAACAACTGCAAAATAAATTTTTGAAAGGTAAAGGGCAATGAGAAGATATGCAAAGCAAAGAAATTCAACTAATAATCGTAGATGAATGGAAGAAATAAAGAAAATGGAAAAAATGCACATCCTAGGCCATAGTCTGCTGGAGAAGGGTTTTTGAGACATGACTTTCAGTCATTTTTTGTCAAGTACCCTCAGGTGATGCCCTGAGTAAGCTCAGTGAGCTTTTCTCATATTTTGTGAGGAAAAAAATCCTTGGGGTATAAGTGCTACAGGGGTGCTACACTGCATTTAACCTCCTGCAGAGCTTAACTACAGAATTAACCTCTCTTAGTCCAGCTTGAAGGCAAGAGTCTCAAGATCCCAGCTGGACAATGTGGGAAGGCAGAGAATGAGTAGCCAGGTGTGTCTAGCCATCACCATCACATTTTAATTATCTTTTTAAAAATAGATTTCCCAGAGCCAGGTGTGGGACATGGAAACAAGACACTCCTGACTGATACCCGCAGAGCTGCAGCTGCTCAGGGGCTGGAGGACCGAGCTCTGGCATGGTGGCAAAGGAGTGTGATAAGTTGGATCAAAGTGCAGCATCCCATCTCCGTTGGTGGTAGAGCAGGTCTGGACGCTCTGGGGGTAGCAGATCTGATGGAAAAGGGGCCAGGGCTGGTGCTGGACTTGCCTGAGAGCTTTCCTGGCCTCAAGGGTATCAGTGGCCAGAGATGACAAATCATGAGCAGGGAGAGAAAACGTGCAGAGAAGTGAGCTGTCCAAGGGCCATGCGTGCACCCGATGTTGACACCAATGGATGGAGAAGCTGATGTGAAGGTTGAGTGCCTGGTTGTGGGGAAGCACCCATGACTAATGGATTGTCGTGTTCTCCCCAGACTGACGTTGTGGTCCTTTCACTAAATAAAAGTTTCTTTGTTTTAAACAGAGAAGTATTGTTTAGCAAGAGCACCACAGTGAAAATGAACCCCTTGATATCTGAGCACAGCCCCATTGCTGCCATCAACACTTTGCAGGAGGGTTTTGTGGGTAAAATTTGAGGAAGGGTGAGTAAAGACATATGAGGTTACATAAGGTCAAGTTAAGAAGTTCAAGTTAAAAAAAAAAAAAGAATCTACATGTTGAAACAGATACTGCCTTAAAACAGCTTGTTTTGTTTCATGAAAATTTTCTGCTCCTTTCTGGAACCTCTTAGGATTTAGTTTGCAACCTGACCGTAGTTTCTCTAGGGAAAAATTTCACCATGATAGGCCAGCAGAAAGATGAAGAGAAAGCTTCACGTTTACAACACTCTCTTCATCCTGTGGCAGTGTTATGCTTAGGGCTTGATTCGGTCACCAAAATGTAGGTTTCTAAAGCCATTTGAGAAGCCCTGAGGTATTCTGCCTGACTGACATTTCAGAAGGGATTGGGTTTCCACCAGGCCCTGTGTCATGCTTGCCAGGTTTGTATAAAGAGTGAGGCTCCGAGGGTATATTTCCTACCACAAAACACAAATCCTGCAACTGAATCCTTCCTTATTTTTCCTGAAGAAAGCCACAAATTTCACCGAGGTAAAACTTCCAAAAACTTTGTCCAAGCTGTTCCAAATCCAAAAACTGAGCCTGTTTCCATGCTCTGTTAAACATAGTTCCAAGTGAGTCTTTACACTTCTTCAGGCAGGGTTATATTTTATTTATAGGTCACTGTAATAATTCCTATATGTTTTCCTTGGTAGCAGCCAGGGAGCCTCAGCTTATGAATGCCTTTGTCACTTATTAAACTTCTGATGCTTCTGGGAGTAGGTCTACAAGAATTTAATGCAGAAGCTTTCCTGAGTCTAAGTTGATGCACGGGTTTAGTCTTTGAATAGGCTCACCATTCAAAATGCATGTTGGCAGGGGCATTAGTGCTGGGGACACTACTGCCAGCTCCTCCTCCAGCTCCTCCTGATGCACATAACATTTACATCCCCATAATTTGCCAGTACTTATCATGGAGGACTTTCAGTGAAGCACAGGCTCTGAAATCAAATGTGCATTACAGTGTTAGACAGGGTAAGGCCTGTATTCCTCTAAAATCTGGATTAATATTCTGTTAGTGCTTTTTCTCACTCAGTAGCTACAATACCTTATGGGTAAAGCACCTGCTCAAGCTGGTGTTTATGTTTTGACCACTTTTCTTGCTGGTAAAGTACCCTGTGATTTTCTCAGACCTGGAATATTTTGTGGGATGTATTGGTTTAATAAAAAATGACTGGCAGGTTTTCCAAGTCCCAAGCAAACCTGAGACCTTCACCAAATCTCTTCTTCTTTCTGTTTCTGCTGTTAAGCTGGTGATTAGTTCCCATAAGGGAATTGACTGGAATGCTTGGCATCATATAGGCAGGGTCTGAGGGCCCCAATCATTGCTATTATAGTGAGACCATTTTCTCATGAGTGGAAGATGATTTGGAAACTATTTATTTCTTATGCCCTCTGTGTGCTAGTACTTTGCTGGAAAAGTCCTGTCCCTATGAGTAGGGGTGTTTAATGGGCGTATTTTTCTCTCTCTTACTCTCTGCTAGTATATTACTCTCCTCTTCTGTTCCATGTTGTCTTCTGATAGAAACACCCAACTGAAGGTTCATAAAAAATGATTCTTCTTCCCTATCCAGGATCAGTGACTTTCCATGAATTCCAGTGCGCTGGGATGAACTCACTAGTAAAGGTGTTTGCAGAGAACTGCAGCAACCATCTTTGGCAAAAAGGGGCATTTTGCATTCCAGCAAACATGGACTATTTTTATGAATGTACGGCTTGCCATTTGTGCATGAAATGAACCAGAGGAAAGTCTGCTGAATGCCGTGAGGATGGGAGCCACAAGGCTTCACACAGCCGTAGCAGGAGATAGTGCAGGAGGAATTAAGTGGATTAAGACTTGTTTTGTGTAATAACTCTGAAGGATTCCAGCTCTGGTCAGTGGTAGGTTTCACACAAAATTAATCCAGTAAGGCTGGAGAAGCTGTCAAAGATGCCTGAAGAGCAATGGAAAGGATGGGATCAATAGCCAACTTCAAGTGGTAATCAGATTGTGCTTTCTTGGTGTCCTCAAGGCATCCCCACTCATCAGCAGTATGTTTTTGAGAGGGGAAGACATTTCTTACATCACCTTAGAGCATTTTCAGCTTTGGTTTGGCAACTTTCATCACCCTCTACTTTAAAGTAAATAAACACATTTAATCATCCCAAGGCAAATTGACCACTTTCCAAGAGACAGAAATTTTGGTGAGGTTTGCACATGCAATATAAATGCTAGCAACATGTCAGTCTCTCTAATGCAATAAGGACACTTATAATGTCCAGGACATAGCCCTGCCTGTCAGCTAAACAAATAAAGTGAAACTGTGGGAGGGAAAGTTGGAGAAATTAACCGCTGTGGGCTATAGTTAATGAGTGGTTTGACAAGGAGAAAATCATGTTCATGAAAGTGTACAAATAGAATGGAAACAAAATTAACACCACAAAAAAGAGTTTATTCATATATATTAGAGGCTTATTTAATCCAGAAGTTTATTGACTTTTTGTGGGATCTACTCTCAACCAACTACTGAAGATTTTCCAAACAAGATCAGTGAGACCAATCAAAACATTGAAACTTTGAAGTGTGGCTAGGCTTCTGGGTAAAAGTATGCAAAATACGTCTAAGACTTCATTAAAAAGAGTCTCCACGACATCTTCCATAAGATATGCAGCTGTCTGGCAGCACTGCCTCATTAAGAAAAAAAAGCTGTAAATAGTCACTCCCTGAAGAACAGCTGTTGTGCCACATTATGGCCGGCCACAGGGGCATTTTGCTTGTGCCTGTTGTTGCACTTGTAAGCAAGAAAGTCTTGCACAGGAACCAGGTTTGCTTAATGCAGTACTGTGGCTAGGTCTAAGAGACAGCCACCAACACTTTTGCTTATTCACACCCTGCTGTCCTCCCAGGTGGCCATCATGGTATTTAGTTGTCTGGACTAAGCATTAGAAAATCCTACAACAGGACAAGGGAATTGTCCCTGGGTGATGGGAGGAGGCTCAAGGGACCTTTTTTTTTTTATTTTCTGCCTCCTGTGACAGTCTTTTCTGGAAGGAAAAGCTCAAAAATTAGACTATTCTAAAGGTATTGAAATCAGATACTTTGGAAAGAATTCCTTTGTTCTAATCTCTATCAGTAACATTCAGGTTAAATCTCCCCTACCTTTTATTTTAAAGCATCAGAGGAGTTGTCTTGTTATTTCCAATCACAGAGTATTCACAGCCTGCACTTGCACTTACATCCAGGGCATATAAAACACAGAATTGCTGGAGGTGGTCATGACCAGCAAAGGGCACAATGTCAAGAAAATACAAATGATACACAACTTTGTGGTGTCTCCCAGTGCACATAGTTAGAAGGCAAAAATATTTCTCTGTTTCATGAGTGCTGGTTAAACTCTGGCATCAGAATATTTTGCCTATTTCCAGTTCTTTTAAATAAAACCAACATGTCCACAGATCAGTTGTCAAAGCTGGCTCACAATTTAAGTGACATGTTACACAGATCCTCGTCTTCCAGCTAATTGCCATGAATCTCTTTAGACCTTTTTTAATTCTGGACAAGAAAAAACTCTCCCATTATCTGTTTCATAGTCACCTTACCTTAGACTCCTGAAATACACTCATATGGATATATCAGGGAAATAAGAGCCAACTAGTTCTTCAAACTGAAGGCAGAAAAAGAACCACCTGCAGCAGGAGCTGCTAGATTTGTTTTATCTAAACATGACTTTCAGTTATGATTTCATATTAGTAAATACAAATAAAAGAAATATGATATCTAGTGTACGTAGGATATTCCCAAAGATGTTAACTGTGCCTTGAATTTACTGACCTGAAAGTATTTTCTCATTTTTCCTCTGTCATTTTCTCTGCCCCTTACCCCTGTTATTGTTTCACTTACCACCTTCTCCCAAGGACATAAGCCTGATATTTTGCCCTAAGCAATCAATATGCAAAACTGATTTTTGGTTAATGAACTGTAATTGGTCTTGTATGTTATGGGGTGGATTTTTTCTGTACTTTGATCACAGGAACCTACATTGTTACAAGAAAAGTCTCAAGAAGAATGGAAATTTTAATTTTCCTAGAGATGAAATGAGAACATAATTAGATGAGCAAAAATGAGCTTCAAGAAACCTTGGGTTTTTAGGACCAAAACATCACAGCCTGAAACATCATTCTTAAAAAAAAAGACCACTGGAAGACAAACTGACTGAGTGCATGCAAAGCAAAATTTTCATTTTGATTTGTTCATAGCAGCTGAGCCTGCATGAGTAGAAGGTTTAATTGGATGGATATCTATCTGGATTGTTTAATTTCCTCTATGGCAGGACTTTGGAGAAGACGTTGCAATTCCCTGTGAACTTGATGTATCTAGTAATCTGATTTCTTTCAAGACTCAATCAGAGTCCTAATCCACTTGTTCTATCTCACAGAATATGCACAAGGGTTAACACAAAAATGATTTTGAACAGACATTTTATAACTGTTGATAGTTTCTTAAAATATTACATGAGAAAGAGAAAGAGTGCAGTAAGTAGCTACCACCTGAATGGAGTTTAGTGGTACAAAGATAAAAGAAGCAGTTTTTGAGGAGTGTAAGGGAGCATGATCTGAAGGAAGACTTCAGCTCTTCTTCTCTGGTTCATATATACATACACATATTTGGAAAATAAGATAATGCATAGAAAATGTGTGACATGCCTAACTCCACAGTTCACTATTTGCTTTTGGTTGGCGTGGAAAATCAGGTTCACTGTTAAAAGAAAGACAAACTCTCTTACCAGCATGTGCAAAAAAGCCTTATTTTTGTTTTCAGTGATATTATCACTAGGATTTCATATTGGATTATTAAAGGAATACTTCCAAAGAAGTAAGTCATGTTTGATATTTTTATTTTTTTATTATTCTGTAGTTTCGCTCCCCATACTCCACAGTATGGTATCACATAAAGTTCACAGGCAATATGCTCAGAGAAAGAGCATATCAAAGAAAAGAGGAGAAAAAAGATTTATTTGAAGAAACTAAGGTTCAGCCTCTTGCAGAGCCTGATTTACTAGTTTACATAATGGTTTCAAAAGTCAACCTATTAAGCTGTAAATCATAACATTCTGTACTTTCTTTATCTTTAGGAAAAATTAATGGTAGAGATAGGTACATTAGAAGAAGCCATAGTGCAGTTATGTGACCACATTTTAAAAAAATGATGAATAGGGGTTTAGGAGCTGTGACATATAGCTCAAATTTAGTTTGAATGGTGATGAGCATCACTGTGTTGAGCAGTCTATTATACTAAGTCCATGTTTACACAGTTTGACTCATCATGGCTGACAGTGCAGAAACAGGAGTATACTGATATCTGTGACATTTTGAATAGTCCCAAAATATAAATTTGCAGTTAAACCTGGGATGAAATGCACACTGCTGGATACAGACAAACTTTTGAACCGTTGTATACGTTGACTTTCCTTTCCTGTGGTCTGAAAGAAAGATAGAAGCACAGACTTAGCAGTGAGAGGTGGCAATGCAAAAGGTATTATACATTGGAAAGATGGGAATTCCAGCATTGCAGTCCTCCACATGCTGCTTTTTATGACCTTGGAGCTCCATGTTCATTTTACTGTTATTGGTAATGATGGCAACATGGTTCAAGGGTTATTATAAACATGACAAAGCATCCAAGAAGGTTCAGCTGGCTGGATCATTCAAGTGGCTGAACTTTCTGATGGCTCCTTTATCTCTCGTTACAAAAGAAATATCAGGTGGGCCATTAAAAATCCCACGCATACATCCGTTTTCACCATTGAAGCAAGGAAATGGATGCATTTATACATTTTAAATTTAAGTGTGAGGAAACTACAATATAAGATATCAGTAAGACCAGTTTCATAGGACTGAGAACTTCTGTTGGCATCTTTTTCAGAGGAGAGAGATGCAGCATTCTCTGTGGAGGTGAGAGTAGGTTTGTTTTATAGGTCCCTGAAATTCCAATATGAAAAGAAATGTCATCATAAGCAATTATTAATATATAATTAAATGTCAGGCTGCATCCATCTTGCTCATCATTTTCCCTTCATTTCAAGCTTTAATTTTGGTGGGACAGAAAACAAGGAGCCGAGCTGTTTCCTACACAAAAGATAGATATCACAAGGCTGTTTTGATCTAGTACTGGCAATCCTAGTCAGAAAGCAAAACCCAAAATATCTTTTTCATGAAGTTTTATTTACAAAGCTGGGCACATGTTCCACCCAGAAAAGAAAAGAAAAAAGAGAGAGGGAGAGAGCATGAAAGAAATCAGGACATTTAAATCAACCAGAAAACAACATCTTGAAGTAGCTGCTGATTCGCAGCAAGCAGAGCTGTCCCATTAGTGAAATGAGCGTGCTGAAAACAGTGATTTCTTGCACCAGATTCTCATCTGAGCTATGCCCGAGTAAATCACCAACACAGCTGGGACAAGAAGGTGGCCCCAGTGTCAAATTAATTTCTTGGGAAGGCTTCAGTAGGGTTTGTACTGGTTATCCGGACTGAGAACGAGCGTTCAAGACCATACACAGGTCCAAGAGTGCAGCTCAGGATGTGGTTGCACAGCCAAGGCAAACAGATGTTTGCAAAATCCCCCCACCGATCACTGAAGAGTTATACTCACAGCTTGAAATACAGAAAATGTTTGTGCAATATTGCAATATCCTAGGCTCCTAGCAAAAAAGGTTTAAAGACCAAAGACCAAGGGATTTTTATTCAGAAAGATAACCTGCTTCTGTGCTCCAGTAAAAGCTCAGGACATCCCCTGCTCCGTGAGCTGATGGAGGAAGGGCAGCAGGGAAAGGGAAAACACAGAAATACCATCTTTCAGATGCTGCCATGGGGCCATAGTGCCTGTCACAGCTGCTGTGATCTCTTCCCACCTGAACTGCCAGGCACCTGAAAGGAAATCCATTCAGCAGGTTATTTACGATTCACACTCTCACCTTTATAATTAGATATCAAAGCACATAGTTTCATGAGCTGGGAAAGTAATGAACTACCATTTCCAGAAGATCTTTCCCATATAGTCTCTTGCGACATCGATAGGATCCTTCACCTTCATCTAACAGTCAGAAACCTTATGGGAACTTAATATCTTTGATGCATCAGCCTGGCTAGCAAACTTGGTTGAAATTAGCCAAGAAGTTCAACATTCAGTTGGAGGGGAATAAAATAGAGAACTGAACAGGAGACGACTAAAGAGAAATACGCATGTTCTCTTTGATAAGAATAAAATAAACCTTTGTTCTTGAGGCAAACAGATTAAAGTAATTAAGTTTTGGAAGCCATTAACCATCACCACTGGTACCTGGATCATGTTCTCCATGGGAAGCTGAAGAAGGGATGAACTACATGGACATAGTTCCTTCAGATCAGCTCAGGTGCATCAGTGCAGTGCTGGTCACTGTCTTCTCATTCAAACTGTAATTAGAGAACTTCTTCACTGCTGCTTGGCAGTTCAGTCTTGTTTCCCTCCTTCTCCGTGTTTTTTTCTCCCTCCTCTCAATCTCCCTGCCTCATTTATGTGCTGGATTTGCTACAACGCAAAACTTACTGCCCCCGTAGCTATAATGCAGCAAGCCCAGGTAACAGCCACTGGCAAGACAAACACCTCAGGCTTCAAAGCAGAAGGTGGAGAAGTTTATTAACATACACGTTAATAAGTTGAGATGAACTACTTGTTTGAACTGTGCAAACTAGGGAAAAGGTAATACTAATATACATGACCACTTTTTTTTTCATCCACAGATCCCAAGGCACTTTGCACTTCATAATTATTCCTATTTGTCGTGAGGATACAGAAAAAGTCAAATGAATTCCTAAAGACAATCTACCCAGAAAGAAGTAGGAGTAGACAGAGACCTTAGCACCCATCTCTTTGCCCATAAATCTGTCTCCTAGATTACAATAAAGAACTGACAATTTTTGTCCCTTTGCTGTAAGGTTATTGTATTGTATGGGGGCAGTAATTGAAGCCTGAATACCACTTTTGTATAGAAAAGGATCATCAGAATGTAAACTTTATTTTGCCTTGTGCTTTCTTTTTCTTTGTTTTTATTTAAATGAGCAGTTCCCCTATATTTTAATATGATTTTATTAAAAAAAGCCCACAGCACCAAGGATGAAAAAGTCACATGTCAGTTCTAAATGTCACCTGCTTCAAAAGAAGCTGGTAGTTATACCGATACCCAGATCATGAATGGATGAGCATTTGCTGAATATATACCTGGCTGTGGTTTGCTCTGCTTTAACTGAGGGTGGAACCTGGCCTCATTCATTAGAGTACTTTGGAAGAAAGCCAAAATAAGCTTTTTTATTTCTGAGCTAGACTGTAAGAGAGCATGGACTTGTTACAGCACCTGAGATACTCAGCACTCAAGTGGTAAATCTGCAAAGCACTAACACTTAAGAGTCCGCCTTGTCCTGATGACATCAGTAGGGCCTCTCACACGGCTAAGTGAAGTATATGTTTTAGTGTTGCTGTATTAAGATCAAAGCACCTTGAACAACCCTTTGGCAGAAGCTGTAAAATAACAGCAGAACTTGTGTTTTGCTTGGGATTGTTTTTTTTATTTATTTATTGATAAGTAAAATTTTGAGTAGTTCATATGTGAACTACTGACCAGCTGATCAAAAAGCTACTGCAGACCATCAGTGAAAAATCACTTATCTTTCTTTTTGCACAAATTCACATTTATACAGTGGTATGCATATTTTCCAGTTCAAGTTTGAATGTGTATATAAAGGTTGATGGGTGTCTCAGATTATAAGTTAAAGCAGGAAAAAAGAATCTTATTATAAGTGCATAGAGACACATATACATTTTCCCCTAAATATTAGATATCTGTATCTTTCTATCTATTTCATAGAATATATGCATATAAAATATAATTTATATGTCTGTGGCTTTGTGTGCAGGGTATAAATACATATTGTACATAAATGATTTATTATAGAAATATCAATGTTTCTAGATTACACTGCATAGTAGACGAGCTGTCATTAACAAAAAAAGGATACACAGCTTTTCAACAAAAGAAGGGAATAAGGCTGCCAGAGTGTTGTAGTGGTTTGGGCGTTTTTGTGTACATGCATGTGCGTGTGTGTGTGTGTGTGTGTGTGTGTCTTTTTTTTTAGCATCCATCCCTGCCAATCTTTGCACTGCCAGTAGGGAAAATCATATCCATGGCAACCAACTGCACCATTCCTACCCACATCAATGACGCCTCCAATCTAAACTGTCAAATATTCTATGCATATCATGTAAAATAGGTCTCTTTTCCTTATACCTCTGTGCATCTAGTTTCCGTGGCTACATGTTTATGCAAATGAGAATTGTCCTTTTTCTCTCAGGTTTATTGAATAGTGAATTTGTTTTGCACCTTGGCAATACAAAGCCATGCTGTCTTGCCAGCTGGTATACCACATAATTGCAAAAGCTATATTATAATGATAACCCTCCTTAAATTAGTCTGATAATACCAACTACCTGGCTTGTGAGGAAGACTTGGAGTGTGCCTTAAAAGAAGAACATTAATATGGGGCTGAGATATGTTAATAATGTTTAATTGGCTCTCTAGAATGTACTAATTTTTCAGGACTGGAAAGCTAGTATTTGATTTGTTCTTTACAGTTAGTGAAAAGAAGAAAACATCCTTCATAAATCCTGAATGACAAATTAGCCGCCATTTTTTGTACAAAGACCTGAAATTCCAAGGATTGTCCTTTTCCTACTTGGCAGGAAAAAAAAAAATAGCCCATCAAACACTCCAGGCTTCTGCCCCACATTTTAATGGACATCAGTCAAATTCTCTTTCCTTCGTCTCCTTTGAATGATAGTTCCTACAATAACCTATAAATAACCTATAATAACCCTACAAATCCCACACAAATGCTGACCAGAAGTGCCAAGGTGCCTCAAACAAAACCTGCGTGCAGTGATGCTGAGCCCCTCTGTCATGTCCCCACCTGTGGTGCTGAGCTGGGAGCAGAAGACACTTCCAGTCTCAGCCACCAGAACCCTCAGCAGGCTCCAGAGAGGTGTAAGGCTTCGAATTTGCTTTTCATGCAAAGAAAGGTCTGGATGTCAGGACCTTGACAGTGTTACCTGGTAAATAAAAAGTGCTGGACAGAAGATACAGCATTAAAAAAGGATGTTCTTTTGAAGCAAAGGCCTTTTGGTGGCATTTTTGTTTGATTTGCAAGAATAATTTTGTGCCTAAGACTTTCTTGTATGCCATGGGCTGTGGGAAGGGTGAAGTGGTTGCATAACTCTGTGACTCAGCAGTGTGATCATCAAAAGCAAAATTGTTCTTATTGAGAAAAACAACCCCAAAATGTAACTAACAGTGAATATAAAAAAGAAAGGGGATTCCTTTTGGCACAAATGCTCTCATTTGAACATTAGTGCATAAGTGTGCTTACCTTTCACAAAGTTTTAACTAATCAAAGACAAAGAAGGTATTTGGAAAAAAGTGTGCTCACAAAGCAAAATGCGTATCTTCCTCTGAATATCAATCCTCCGTCAGGTAATATGATTTTATCATACCTTAACTAGTAACGTGTAATACACACAGTGCTGTACATACAGCACGTTACATCTGTGAATCCAGCATAAATTGCTGGAGACTGCTCCAGCAGTATAAAATTGCTCGGTGAGACTGAGCACTGGTGCTGTATCCTCCTCTGTGGAGTTAAGGAACTCATGAAAATACCATTCCACTGACAGCGTTGTATCTATGATGGTTGTCTCCAAAATTTTCCAGGACGACAATTTTAGCACCAATTTCCAAAACACCAGCTTGCCTTTTCTGAAGGGAGCATGTGGAATCTGTGAAAGGTCACTGCCGACATGAAAGATCAGGATTTCCCCCGGCAGGGAACTCTGAGATGTGAGATACGAGATGGCCCCACCAGAGACGTCAGCTTCTTTCTAAAGTTTCCAGCCCATCTGCTGCTGAATGGAGAGGTGGTAGGAACCCATACTCTGCTTGTGGCTGCTCCACGAAACCTCCTCAGCCAGACACTAAGAAAAACAGGAACGTGATGGGGAGAGAAACAACATTTGAACCACAAAAGACCTTCTTTCTCTACACCAATATTTTGGGGATCATTTCCTACTGTGCTTACCCAGAGTTTCACACAGAAAGTCAGAATGAGTATGTCCATGTAGCATTTTGAAGGCATGTAGACCTAAGACCACTCATTAGACCAAGCTCATTGTCTACACAGAAAGCAAGCTTCTTTCATATCTGCTTTTGTTTTTTTCCCTCAATTATGGACTTTTAAAGATTTTAGACAACCATGTCCAAAACAAAGTTTTGAAAGAAAATTCAGACACTCTATGGTGGATATTCCAGACTAGGAGCATCTTTAATGTGTGGATGCATTGCAATACCATTTAACTGTATTAAACACAAACAAGGGGCTGAACCAATATCGTGCAGTTTCACAAGGGTAAGTTTTGCAACTCTAATATTTCCATAAATTTGTTTTTGGGAGGAAGAGGATTTATCAAAAATTTGTTATGAAAACAACTTAGTCTAGTCTGACACTTTCAAATGTATTTAAAAATGTGAAGTATAGAGCAGGATCCTTGTCCCAAGAAGAATAAAGACTAAAGGCATGTAAGTATAAATACCCGACATGCAAACTCATGAAGTGGGTTGCAGCCATTGAAGTGGAATGCTTTGTAAAGCAGATGATAGGTTTTTCAGGGTCTTTTTAGAGAATTAGGGAGAGGGGTATCAATCTGCCAAAACAAGAAAACAGATGTATGAAGAAAACATTTTTTTTTTTTTACCTAAGGTTACCAGCATTAACAAGCATTTTTGTCTTTTTTGCCATTGATGGTGCTACAGCATCTTTTTACAGAGTTATTAATTCTGACATGCAAGGCAGCGAGCAGTACAAATTCAAAGTGCAAATCAAAAGGATATACATAAGAATAAAACTGCAGCTGCTCTTGCTGTTACCCACCTGGCAATCCTCACAACCTTTCCGGAGCTATCGTTCTCATCACCAAAGCCACACTTTCATACATCACCGCGCCTTACTGCTTAGGTGTCTTTGATTACTGCTTCTGTTCAAATGAGAGGTGTGTTTCGCTCAGTAAAAACAGCCTGCATTAGGGTGAGTGGAAAGGAAGTCTTTTTGCTTATAAATATATCATATCTGCATACACATTTGAAAATACAAGCCAAATTAACAGGATCATCTGATCTTCTAGAAGAGCGGACAGAAGCTTTAATCACTGGAACTTGGGAGAGGATACCAGACTAGTGTTCTTTGCTGAAATAGATTTTTAAAAATATGCCTAAGGATATAAGGAAAAGCACCTATGTGATATTTTTATTGCTGTGACAGTCAGGAGTGAGGAGGGTATATTAATAAGATATGATAACTGCTAATAATAGAATCCCTGGTCTCAGTCCTTTGTCACTAGCTGAAGTGTTCCTATGAAAACCGATGATGTCATACTGCTGTGAAAGTTATAAGATCAAATGTGTTTACATCTTCAGTAAGGCAAATATAATCATGCTTATGGTGCAAAATCAAGGGGCAAGTTTGTACATGAGTATTCACTATAAGACCCAGATGCTAATATTAAAGATAAAATGCTCAGGACTATTTTTTCCACTTTTAGCACCAGTGCTCTCAGAAGACAAGAGGAAGATGTTTTCCAGCCATAACCATTGATAAAAATATCATTCAAATTATTATTTGTGCATGAAAAAACAGTTTGCTTACTGCCTGGTCTGGGAGTCTGCATATACTGAAGTGTGGAAAATGCAGTCAGAGCTCTGACAAACAATGTCCTTATTCATGGAACAGTTTCTTTTCAGATGCTGTTGCAGCACTGAAGCTTCACCAATAGTTTCTCTGACATCAAAGGGTGTTCTGGTATACAGATAAAGATACCATCGGTCTGGCTTTAAAGAAGAGAGAAGCAAAGTGTCACCATAGTGCAGAGATTCACACTAATCTATTTCCATTCAAATTAAATAAAAGAGTAATTATATTTCTTTAATGACAATATACAATTTGTACCCAGGGAAGATGAAAATGACATTTAAATAAGTCTAAATTCATGGTCTAGAGCTACACCCGTTACAAATCAAGACATCAGTAAGTGCCAAGTTTCTTGTTTTGCATGAACCTATGAATGCATTAATATCCCAACCTGTAGCCATGCCATGCTCTACTAGCATCATCATCATCATCATCATCATCATAACTTTTGACTGATTTTTGTCCTACTGTGGATTGTGTATCTCAGCCCATTCTTAATAAGTCTGTTAACTGAAAGTGTGTCCACATTGAAATGATGCAGCAGGCAGAGCCAAGGCAATTTTCTATAACACCCTAAGGTCTTTATGGTCTCAGGGAACTGCTAGCAGTAATCCAGCATATTTGAGCAAGATGTCAAATGCGTTTTCTTTTGTAGTTTGAATGGAGTGCCTGCACTGGCTGAGCTAATATCAAAGGAATTACGTCTTCCAAGTAATGAACACATACACTCCTCACTAACACAATAGATTGTATGCTGAGGATGCAAAAAGACAAATTCCTTTATTATCTCTTGCCAATCTTTACATTGTCTGTTCCAAATCCTGAAATTGCAAGGTTGCTTACAACTGCAATAGAATTATTCTCCTTTACATAAAGCACTGTTATATTGTCATAAATTCTAGATGATACCACTCATTTTCTTCATGTTAGTGGAAATTTATCAACACGCAAACCAGTTCTGTTCAGATTTGATCTAAATAGTCACTTTGACCTGGAAACATTTTTTTTCTTTTAGGTTATTATATAGTCTGGGTTGCAGCAGACATCCTGAGACTGCGGAACTAGGGACACCAAATCAAGAGGCAAAAACCTAGTATAATCAATATGTAAACAAACACAAGAGGAGATCAGTCTATGGTATATTGTTAGTTCATTCAGTCTGGCAAGTGTCTTCCAATCACCAGCGGTATTTGTCAGTTTCTACGGAGTTGTTATTAATGTCTTTATTGTTTGCTTAATTGAAGTTAGACTCTGTCATTAGCAGCTCCATCTTGTGTCATTCAGAACTTTCAAATGAATTTATCTTTGGTGTGAATAATGATATTCCCGCTCTTCCAGGAAGACTGAATAGCAATCAAATGAACCTTTTAAAACAGTATAATGCTTTGAAGAATCAACCCTCCCCTTCCCATCATCAACTTTCTTATTATTCCCACTTCCAAGAAACTGCCGTTTTCTAGACCAACTCATAAAGTTCCTAGTATGGACAGTGGATAAACATGGTGCTTGTGGGAATCTGATGAGATAAAACTGGGGGATGGAAGAGGCTGCAAAATCCACAAATCACAGAAAACGGTTTGTTTTCCAACCAGCTATGCTTATTACTGGTTTTGGCACCTTAATGAAGGATGGTGTAAGTTCATACCAGTCTGGCTTCATTATTGGTGAATGACCATTATTCCATCAACCTCATCCTTCAGCATTGCCAAAACCTTGGCTGACAATATTGTTTAAGCTCATATCCAGTAGGAATATTCATCAGTTAGCCACACGCTTTTATCCCAGGATGTGTAAGTGTAGGTACAATATCCACAGAATTGCAACACAGGCAACAACGATTCTTCAGCACTCCATTTCTCATTTAAACAAATCAAATGAACAGTTGAGAGTAGTTCTTAATGACCAATGTCAGCAGTTTCTTTCTCATGATTGCAGAGATGCTAGCTCTTTTCACCATAAGTCATCCATCTAAAGCATCACTGATATCCCTTATTTCATTTTGTTTTCCCGATCCTAAATACTTTCAATTTTTTATACACTAACACGAAATCCTGAACATGTTCACAAATCAAACCTCTATTTTCTTCTTTCTCATGTTTAGTAAACAGTAAATTCAGTTCACCCTTACTCTCCTCAAGCCTATTTTACTGTTTCTTTTTTTTTACACCTGCAATGTTCCTTCTAAAACTAAGAGTATAGATAGCCCAAAAGCTTATGATTTATTTGTTCGAAACTGCATGTTTTTCTAAGTGTTCTTCCACCTGTTATTTAATAACAGTTTAATCTGCAAGGTTTCCAGCTCTTCATGACTTTCAAATTAGCTATACCTCTTTTTCCTCTTCTTCTAAGTCAGGACATATTTATAAATGCAGTACATTTACTCAGCCATTTTACAATTCATCACTGATTTCCCTATTCTACCTCATTTATTAATAGATCTATTTATCTAGTGTTCATACTGATATACTTGAAACCTCTTTGTAATTCCCATAGAGTGTTGCATTATTCTGACAACTGACTTTATAAGTGGAATTGGACTTTATGTGCATGCTCACTAATTCTATATCAAACCTTAAACACAAAATCTGCCCAGCCTTACCAATGAAAATTGCCACCACTCTGCCATGGGTTACTGAGTTTTCAACACAAAAACAACATTTTTATTTGCCATCCAGGCAAATGAAACATCAAAGCTCAGCTCACACGGGTTTCACATCCTCATGCCGTATCATCAATGTAAATTTGCCTCATATTGAGTTGGAGATAGAAATTCCACTGACTAATGTATATGAAGGTGTAAATCTAGATTATAACATCATAATTTTTGGAGACAGTGCAGGAGGAGAGGAGAATCCATGCTGAATTTCAGATCCTATGTTAGATTCTGAAGGTTAGAAAATGATTGTTCCACTTGCATGAAAAACAAGTAAACTAGGAGGTAGTGAAACGCAATAAATAGATTTCTTCTTAAAGCACTTTTTCTACACTGCTTGCAGACAATTGCCTTCTACACGCTATGAGTTTATTGTGTTTGTCCTTTTCTGTTTTGTTGACCTTATGTTCACTGTTTGTACCTTATTAAGACTGGTTCTGATTCATTATCATTTTGTTAATCTGTTTCAGAACATTTAACCTAACTGACCCAAACACCAAAACCCACGACAAATTCAAAGAAATATATTCAGTGCACCCACATACTCCAAAAACTTGCATGGTGTCACCTAATGACACACATTAAAGCCCAGATTTTGCACTGAGCTGGCATCTCTGGAGAGCCATTTCTGATCTCCTTTATGATTCCAATGAGGTTAAATTTATCCCAGTATAAGAGAAAAAGTGAATCTTGTCCTAAACTTCTAAAAACTTAATTTAGCAATATAGACAATTTCCAGAATACAGATTTTTTGGTCATGCACAATACTGTTCTCCTGAATAAGGACCCAAGTATTATACACTCCATTTAAATGATAAAGAACAACTAGATACACTGTTAAAAAATGTATAATGGTACCAGATTTTCTGAATGTTTGCATTGAAACCTTAAAATCCTAATATCCTACCTATTATTACATAACAGTCAGAAATAAAGTTTTAATTTGTTTTAAAGTCTGAGCTGCAAACCCAACAGCTTTGGCAATCGAAAATCTCATTAACCAGCCTTCCTTGCAGACCAAAAATGGATCTGTGGAGCAGTCTTATGTTGTTTTAATTCTCAGGAATTTTCCCCATAGTTTTTTGAAATGAATATAAATTCTGGGGGAATGAGAAGCTCTGAAACAAGTCTATTAACCTGTTACTGAAACCCAGTTGAATGTGAAATCTCACAGATTATCAAAGAGTTTTATGAAATACCACAAATCAGAATTCAAATACCAGAAAAAATAGGACACTTAATTAGTAGAGAAAACATACTTTCTCCTACTGACTTAACAGCTCCGCACTTCAGCATGCAACAGAACTAGTCAGTTTTGAAGATGATCTTGATAAACAATTTAAGACTTTAACAATATAGAAGGGTTCAGTAAGATGAAACCTAGGGGTTCAGAAGAAGAGACAAGTTAGTGGCTCCAAGTACTGCTCCACTCCTGTTTGAGGTATAGTTCAGGGAGTACAACAGGGGGGAATTGAGCTGCTGTGAATGCTGCGCTGCCAAGGGAATTGTGCCAGACTCATCCTTTTCACTCTGAAAAATTTTGCTGGAAAATGGTGAAACCTGAACAAGATTGCACGATACAGCTGTGTCAAAAGAATAATACATAAAAATGTGGATGGGCAGGTTTTCACCTCAAGTTG
>VZTQ01007668.1:4513-86918 GCA_013400755.1 Pelecanoides urinatrix | reverse complement strand
ACAGGCTGCCCAGGGAAGTGGTGGAGTCCCCATCTCTGGAGGTATTTAAAAGACGTGTAGATGAGGCGCTTAGGGACATGGTTAAGTGGGCATGGGGGGGTTGGGTTGACGGTTGGACTAGATGACCTTAGAGGTCTTTTCCAACCTAAATGATTCTATGATTCTATGCCTCAACCAAAAGTTTTCTTTAACAGCAGATATTGCTCTGCTTTAGCAACATTGCCTGAAGGACAATGAGGCATTTCCATTTATTGACAGTACAGTAAGTTATCACTGTATTGACATAACAGCATTCACTCTGTGGTTTGAGACAATTTTAATAATTTTAATGAAAAAAACCCGCGCACGCTGAAGATATTTAACTCAGAACTGAGAAAAGTTAAACGTACCAGAGGGTTACAGCTCAGCAGAAAATTTATGGCTGATTTCATTATTGTTCTGTCAAGATATTAATGGCAATGGTCATGTAATAATTATTTCCTTTTTTGTATAATCAGAAACTGTCTCAACAGTCACTTCACATATAAACNTTTTTTTTTCCTCTTCTTTTCTTTTCTCCTCCTCCTTTTTTCCATACACAATGCCCAGATTAATGGAGCCCTGAGTTATCCAGGAGTTATTATAATGCACTGAAGTAATGAATAATCATTTAAGAGCAAAAAAAAGACCAGGAATATCTAAGGGATGATGCTTGAAGTGTTCTGTCTAAATCACACGCTTGGATTATTTAAATATAGGTTTATAATATTTAAAAACCCTTTTGAATTGGAGGACATTAATTTCCTACCGAAGTTTATGGATAATGCTACTGTGCCACGGTTTTGTATATCAGATCAGGATTTCAGGTAAAAATACAGTCTTGGGGAAAGACTGCATGCAGCTAAAAAATCTTTGCCCCATAAAGGGATGGGGAATTCTTTTGTAAGATGGATGACACTAAATGTACTAGATCAAGAGTAAAACAGCTGTCCCTTTTTCCCAGTACAAACCTGAGCTTGACGAGGTTGAACAAGATGTGACACTGTGTGTGTTAGAGATAAGTGCCTATTCCAGGGGCTCTCTGCCATCATCAGAATCCCTTATTCATAAGCTAATGATCCTCCAAAGCACAAGAAAAGCTCTTTTGTCTTTGTCACGGAACCATGACATGGTGAAAACGCCATATTTCAAGGTCCTTATTCCAAGCAGAGCAACTATTTCTGACAATGGCACATGCAAAGTGAATATGTCCCCTTCCCGAGGTGCAAGCTTTAACCTCTCAGCAGCCTCCCACGAACAATGAGGGTGAGACACACTCTGGAGTAACACCACTGTTTGTGGTGTTTGCTAGAGGGAGAGCCCTTCAGCAGCAAGATANTTCTATGCCTCAACCAAAAGTTTTCTTTAACAGCAGATATTGCTCTGCTTTAGCAACATTGCCTGAAGGACAATGAGGCATTTCCATTTATTGACAGTACAGTAAGTTATCACTGTATTGACATAACAGCATTCACTCTGTGGTTTGAGACAATTTTAATAATTTTAATGAAAAAAACCCGCGCACGCTGAAGATATTTAACTCAGAACTGAGAAAAGTTAAACGTACCAGAGGGTTACAGCTCAGCAGAAAATTTATGGCTGATTTCATTATTGTTCTGTCAAGATATTAATGGCAATGGTCATGTAATAATTATTTCCTTTTTTGTATAATCAGAAACTGTCTCAACAGTCACTTCACATATAAACATCTTCTATGAATGGAATAGGTATATTCCCATGTATGCCACAAGAAAGATCATATCACAGAATCTTTCCTTACTCTTTTTATCAATTATTTTCTCCCTTTTGGTTTCCCCTCCTCTACACAGTTTCTCTTCTCCCAAATCAAATCACCCCTCATCCTTACCTCTCTTTCGGTTATCCCATCTCTCTGCTCCTCTTTATTGCCACATTTCTGAGTCAGGCTATTTAACCCCGAAAGAATAGAAAAGGGTAAGACGGAGCCTTAGAGTTTTCTCTTCAAAGCCTCCTGACACAAAACCTGTACTCATTTCAGAAAAGCAAATAAAAGGCTCCACAGGAATGCTACCATTTTTTAAAATAAGTGGTACAAACCAATTAGAGAAATGCCTAAATCACACTTCAGAATGACAGAAATATTCAAAATGTTTCATGTTTCCAGGATTTTCTAACAGCATTTGCCAATCCTTTGAAATGTAGATGAATATTAAGGGAAACCTTTTGAAAAAGAGGTCCCCAACTTGAATGCAAAATTACATACCATGCACAGTAGGTTTTAAAAAAAGATGCGGTAGCCACTCACACAAACAGGGCACATAAGTATGAAGGTGTAGGGACAGAGCCCCATCCCCAGCTTATGCAAAGAGGCAGCATCTCACCGAAAACCAGTCCTGCTGCCAGGGAAGGTGACAGGAGAAATGAGCCTAATTTTTGTGGTCAGCAACTGTGGCAATATCGATATAACACTATAGGATTGCCAGAGCTGCTGTACCTTATACAGGTCGAACACTTCCCATGCATCATAAACCTATAGAAATGTGCTTAATAAGCAAAACTGAGTGCATTTTGCTCTTACCCTTCTCATTCTTTCAGACTTGTTAGGAGACACCTTGAATGTGAGCGCTGAACTTGCTCGGGGGACTTGCACCAGGTGCTGCTGGCCTCGCCTCCAGCTGCCAGGGACAGGACGTACCCCTCATTTCAGACCCCCCTTATGTATCTCAGGTCACCATACGTAGTCTCAAAGGCACTCATTTGACCTCTAGTAACATGATCCTCCAGATTTTGAGGGACCCCAGAGGAACCCCTCTGAAGGCTGCTACTGCTGCAATATGGAGGGAGGGTTTGTATTATCCAGTGGTCCGTCCTTGAAATGGCCCTGATTTGACAGAGGCAAGCACCAAACCCCAAGGACAAGCATCTCATAATATAAACATAACTTCCAAAATGTCAGCTAGCAACTTATTAAGTATTCAGAGATCATTTAGATAATTTTGAAGTTGCTTTGCAGTATCAGTTCTTTTTTTTCTTTTTTTTTTTAATCACAGAGAGTATTTATAAATGCTTATTCCCATCCTGTTCTCTCTTCTGGTGCTTCAATTTCCATGAGTTACACAAAACAGTATCGTATCATGAACTAAAAACAGCACCAATAGGATATGAAAATGTTAGCAGACCATACTCACAATTCCCTATTGATTTTCCCTCCAATAATATGAGATTAATAGGACAAAGGGCATTAATGCAATACAATGGAGATTTCACAGTTAAAATACCAGACTATTACACTGTAGTAATAGCTAGCACTGCTGTATCTGACTAGTATGGCATCTGTATGATATGATGCAATAATATGGCATGGTACATTAAGAATACAAGCTAAATAAAAGTCAGGTTGTTTTTTTTGTGTGTGTGTGTGTGTGTGTGTTAAAGAAAACGACATAGTCCTGCAATTACTGACTGGGAAAGGAAAATACTAAGGATTAAAATACAATAAAATACCTTTACATTTAAGCACACTATGATGGAGAGGTATTAACTGAAGTAATTTTCTATGGTTTGGTTTTATTATTTCTAAAGATGAGTTGTAGCTGCTGAGACTATTATTATCATATATATGATTGGGGCTTATGCAATATTTCATTGTAAACAGAGCACGCTTTTCACAGCGATGAACCAGAGTTCATTACAAGAGGGTTTCTCTCCATTATGAAAATCCATATTGACTTAGCTGCAGAGCTGGCACCGAAGTGAAGCCAAACACAACCTAAGCAGGACTTCTACCCACAATTACACACACAAGTCACTATTTTATGACACTGGAGGAGAATCATCTTAGTTCCTACTTTCCAGCAACATAGCTAATGTTATGTCAACAGTTTTCACAGCTGGGCACAGAAAACTGAGAAACTTAACAACTCTCAAAACCTAAATATTAGCACCTATTACTGGTTCTATGTTTTTTCCAATTTTTTACTCAGTAGGCCTGTTTAGGAAACTACTTTCTCTTATGTGCCCCAAGGAGTTCTGACAAGGTCAGTATTTCCCCAGCACAACAAGAGAGTTTAAAAGATGGTCACCATGAACATGTTTCACTGGATTTTCATGTACATATTTAGATCAGAGTCAGTGTACTATCAACAATATCAACAATTACATAAAAAAAAGAAATCCCAGAAATTATTTTACTAGACACTTTTTCACAGTACAATCATTTCAAGTAATTTGATACTTCCATTACCCTCACTTTCTGATCAGATAAAAACACTGTTGTCAACAAAACAGACTCCAGGAGTCAAAGAAATAGATCTCGATATAGAGATTTGGCCTGGTTTTGTGTTTACCACTGTGCTTCTTTATATATTTGTAATGTGCTGATGCAAACATTGCCTGCTCTGGAGAAATATTGAACATGGTGCTGGATTCTGTTCTGTAAAATGT
The DNA here is from genome assembly GCA_013400755.1 of Pelecanoides urinatrix. NCBI lineage: Eukaryota > Metazoa > Chordata > Aves > Procellariiformes > Procellariidae > Pelecanoides > Pelecanoides urinatrix. The sequence goes on along the minus strand of VZTQ01007668.1, from coordinate 82,478 downwards.
TAGCATGAAATTCTCACCTAAAGAGTAAACATTTTAATACACAATAACAAAAAGGTCTCTTAACTACTTTTAAATTGCAAGAACATAGCATCGTGTCAAAAGCTAACCATTAGATGTTTTTAAAGTGCTTATTGTGCAGGTGTTTGGGGGTTGCATGCTTAATTTCAATAAATGTCTTAACTGACTGTAAAATAATATAATACAATACTATAAAGCTATTCACTGTAATAAGTGGGCTTGTGACAAGAATATCAACATTTTAAAAAGTTCTGGGCTGCTACATTATATTGCTCTTTGAAGAGGAAAAGAGAACCTCCCTATAACTCTCATTCTCAGCTTGGTCATTAGTTTCACAAACAGGATGTGCAAATTAAGCACTTTGAGGTATAATTATAGGGCAAACCTAGCTTGGGCTGGGGAGGTGGAAATATTCCAGCAACTGTATCTTGTTTGGATTCAAAACACTGTCTTGTTAGCTCTGCTTGAGGTGAACAATAGTGTATACAAAGCACAGCTGTATGCATGTGACATAATTCAAAACTCACTATTCTGGATGTGATCATATAAGTTTAACATGTCATGAGCCAAAATTCATCCAGATCTTCAAGATCATGAGTGGTGATATACAAGTCTCCTAAAGAGGATCCAAAAGGTAAGTAATCACAGGTAATTGTGCTAAATCAGTGTTTTTTTCTGCATAGCTATTACTATATGTAACCTATATTTTTATATATACGATACAACAATCATAACAACAACACAACAATCAGAAGCTACAGCCACCGGTTTGGCTTTTCTCTGAGGAAAGGTAAGAAAAGATTAAGGTCTTGGCACAGGCTGCCCAGGGCAGTGGTGGAGTCACCATCCCTGGAGGGATTTAAAAGACGTGTAGATGAGGCGCCTGGGGACATGGTTTAGTGGGCATGGGGGTGTTGGGTTGACGGTTGGACTCGATGATCTTAGAGGTCTTTTCCAAATTTAATGATTCTGTGATTCTATGATTCTAAGCCAAAATGCCCACTGATTTACATTTGGGTTAAGGTACCTTATTCCCCTCACATATTGGCAAAAAAGGGGCCACTGCAGTTGTTGATGTTATTACCAGCCTGCCCCACAATGCATGCTCTCCTTCTTTAGCATCCGAAGATGAAGGTCACCTTTCCGATGGATTTCAAGAGATCTTGGCAGCACATAGGCTTTGTTTGGGCCTCACTTGGGTGCTTGGACTATTTTCCCCAGCAAACACAATCATTTCCAATCATATGGAATGTTGTGTCAGTTCAGAAATCAAATTAGCTGTTATCTGTTTCAGCAAAAGTGCATCTATCCTACTCTCCTTCCACCCCCCACAATGTGGAATTAATGATATAAAATAATAAGAGGAGAAGTTAAATGCCAAAAAATTATCTCAGCTGTGCCATGGCTGGGCTAGCAGTGTGTCTGATCGTGTCCAACAGTCAGTGCATAGAGAAGAGCAATAGTAATAATTAGAGAGACAGCGGTTCTTAGCACAGAAATGGCATATTTAACACTGAGAGGAGAAGGAAAGGGTCAAGACTGAGTGAAATCGGAAGGGCAGAGTGGGAAATTAATCAGTCACTCCTTTTTGCATGCCCTCCTAACAAAAGATCAATGAAAAAGAAAGCAAATAATACAAAATAAATTGAAAGCAAATCCTCCTCATGCAATGCATTGGAAACTGCAAAATTCACAATGTCTTATAGTCGGATTGTGAGCGCTTAACACAAGAAATAATTCAGCAGGATTTTTTCAAAGGACTGAATAATTTTATAGGCTTTTAATGTTTGCTATTATGCAGGCAAAGTGACCGCAAGGAGGAAAATCAGAGCCGGTGTCTCAGGGCAGTACGCCGATTGCCTGCAGGCATCAGCCATGTACTCACGTGCTTTACCCCCATAACATCGCTAAGTTGACTAGATGCATTGTGGTAGGTGAGGTACATCAGTTCTTTAAGACCTCAGGGGCTACCATACACCCTCAGAGCAAGTTACCCTAAATAATTGATTAATGGACCAAGGAACAATGACCCTTTGCCTTTTCTGTTACTTAATCCAAAAAGTGGCTCTGTGGTAGGAGCTCCTTTCAAAGAGGCTTCACACAAACCACAAGAGCCTCCAGTCCTGGTACCCAACATCCCCTGAACCCAAGCCTCAGGTTTATCTGTCAGATACTTAAATACCAAAGACAGAGCACACCTCTTTAAGGCAGCTCTGACCAGCAAAATTGGAGGCTTGGTGCTGCCTGTGGAATAACCACAGAAACCACCTTAACAGATCGTTTCATTGACCGCAGGATGATTGGGGTAAAATTAGTCAAACCTGATGAGGGAGTCACTAGAGATATGTGTTTATCTTTCTGGCATTATAGTGTCTGTATTTGAAATACCTCCACTCTTAGAGCATGCCTACTGTCAGAGCCTATTGACAACACCCTTAATCACCAGATTCTCTGCATTTCCGTGCATCTCTCTCTCTCTGGTATTTTTAATATATCTTGCTTCTTCTTTCAGCTCATCCACAAAGCTGTCAATTTTCTGAAATGCTTCTCTCACTCTCTCCTTCTCCATGCATATCTACATTTCTGATGATATCTAGATAACTGAAATGAAAGGCTGAGCATCCTGTTTTAAAAGTGAGAATAATCAGTTTTTCCAGCCCGTTTTGGTATATTTGAAGTGGTTTAAAAAGTTGGTCTATTTGTGTGCAGTTGCTGTAACAAGGTCTCATGGACAGCAAAAACCCACTACACGTACCTCTGAGGAGCCACTGACAACCTTAGCTGAAGCTTTATTTTAGGCTGGGGTCCGGGACTTTTTTTCCTTTATTAAATGAAATTTATTTTCTTTTCACTGTATTTGCCCTAATTTTTAAAAACATTTCTACTATCACTCTCCCAATCTTAGTCTTTTACATGCTGCCAAAAATACATCCATGGCATTTAAAGGGAGCTGATTTATAGATGAATTATAGCAGATTAGATGAATAATAAATGAATTCTAGCAGATTGACACCTTTTGTTTGCCTTTGCTGAAAAGATGTTACAGGTTTATCCCCAGCCTGCAGGAAACCTAAATATCTCTAAAAGGCAGAAGGACAACCAGTGTAGTAAAATCTATATGGTTCAATGAATCTTTTTTCCTCACTGGGTCTGGGCATAGTGGGACCTTCTGTTTTTTATATTTCTTTTCTTTTGCTTTCTTTTCATCCAAGAGGGGAAAAATACTGGTTGGCATCCCCTTCAGAGGGCATTAGCCAGACCTGCAGCTGTCAATTCACTCCCCATCCCTGCCAATGTTCCTGCTGGTCTCTGTTTCTAGCCCTCCATCAAACCAATGCTGCTGTGAGCAAAGCCTCCACAACCTGCAAGAAAATTCGTTGTTTATTATTTACTGCCCAGGAAATCAGTTTGGGCGGTCTGCATCATATGAAATCACCCCTCTTTTCAATCTCAGTACCCCAAAATTCAGGCCAATGTGTTTTTCCCTATTTATTTCTCTGCTCTCTGGAGACCTCCACGTGGGAAAAAAAAATCACCTTAATTTTTAAAAGTTTACATCTTATCTTGGCTCTTGGATTAGTTTGTTCACTCAGGACATGTGGCTGGTGTTGGAATTGGTGCAATATTTCAGAAGATAGGTTACAATTTCATGTGGAGAATACAGGCTGAGCATAGATCAAATGCTGGAGAATCAAAGATTGTCTTCCCAAGCAATTTAATTGAGTAATTTAGGGCTGGATTCTGAAGGTGCTGGCATCAATTTCAAGTATTCACCACTGTTTGGGATTCGGTCCATAAAGAAAGAATAAATGGACCGTAGATAGGCAGAGTTATTTTTTAGAGCTATATCTCCTAAGCATCAGCTGTCCTTTACAGAATTGAACAGGCTAAATAACAGTGTCAAAAGGAGGACAGCTTTTTGTTCACTAAACTAGGAGAAACTTCCCAGATCATTGGCAAGCGCCGATGAACATATTTTCTCCTCAGATTTAACAATCTCTTTTTAAAATCTGTAAGACAAGCTACAGAATTATTTTGAAGCTAATGTTCCTAGGCATACCTGTGAAAGCACCTCTTAATTGTTTAATACAAAAATGTGTTAAAAAGCTTGACATCAAATGATATTTTTGTTAACTTGCCTTCAGGAGAGGTGCACATACATGATTCTTCCTTCCCTCCTCAAGATTTTGAATTTTGTGCTTGGAAGTTGATCTCTTTGCCCTAACAATCTCGATTTCCATGAGAATTTATTACTGAGTTTCTTCTGTCCCCAGATGTCTGTACTGAAGACTGAAATACTCTAGCTTTTCTTAGACCACTCATCCCTTGGACACAGAATTTTTACCTGAATTCAGCTGCAGCAAATAAATGGCAAATAATAATTAAATAACTAATATTGACATTTAAATTCTTCATTCTTTAGCCTTCAGGATAAATGCCACAAGGAGAGCAATGGGAACTGTGCAGAGGCCACAGGGAGGAGGCAATACTCTTTATTAGTTTTATTTTTTGTTTTTGTTTGTTTCTTGTCAATAAATTTGGTATAAGAATATTTCAGTCACTTCCCTTGCTGAAAAATCAGAATGAGATCAAAAAAGTTAATATTCTGAAGTACACAGAACATGCTGAATTCTAAAGCAAAACCTTACAATAATGGTAAAGTGAGAATATTTCTAGTAAATATTTTTATGGGGTTTTTTGCTTGTTTTCTTTCCATTTGTGGTATCATGAATAAAGAGATTGGGTAAAGCTGTATTGTACTTCCCTTTACTGTATAAAATGTGCACTCCAACAACATTATACAAAGAGGAGTTAGTGCTTTTGACATATTCCAGTTTGTAAAAAAGAAACCATATAAATAAATAGATAAACAAAATCATATGGTAGCAAGAGGAATTGTTAGTTACGTGATGCCAGTGCTTATGTACGGATTTAGTGCATGCCCCATTATGTTCTGTACATCTGCAATGTACAGATGCAAGGATATAAAAATTTACACATAATTTTTGAACATAATGCAGTACAATTATACTACAAATCTAAGAAATAATAACATTCAGGAAAAACTCTGTTACCATTTGGAAAACATAGCAAATGATGTCATAAGCATATAAGGTTACTAATTTGTGTCTTCGGAATCAGATTTTCTCAGGTTGTTTTAGGTGAATAAATGCAATGTGCCACAGTTGGACTTTTTACGGTATGAGCAGATTTCTATTATTGCTGTGAACAGAAATCCGAGTGCTTAGGAAGGAGATAGTCCTAAGTCCTTGGACAGTCCACGCTGCCAGCTGTTGACTCCCTTTCACACATCAGCCTACAACCATATTTAAGATTTATTTGGTGAGCTGTCTACTATGGAAACGTCTGAACTTTGTGCACTCATATCACAACAGGGTCCTATCCTAGTGAAATTAATTCTGCTAGATCTCCCGGCTCTGGCATCAGGCCCTATACAGTAATAAAGTCATTACTTATTACTGAGAAGTCATTGCTCATTACTAAAAACATTACCAGCTTGCACTGAATAAATTTCAGACCCTGCCAAAACCGGAAAATGATTCATGTAATCCTAAGCTAAAATAATTATAACGCTTAGCAATGATGCAGCTCTTCACATCCCCAAAGTGATGAATGAAGAGGAATCAATTACTCCCTCCAACACCCTGCGAGGCGACACCTATTTCTATTTAGGTGAGAAAGCCACTGAAGGTTCATCAGAGTGGAGGAAAACTGGAAGATCTTCCTACAGAAATACTCCTGTGGGGACATCCTGAACTGGAAGAATGATACTTCTCCCTGCAGAGGGGCGAGGACAGTGCCCGAGGATGTGTGAGAACCTACTCTTCCACCCCATCTCTGTCTCAGTAGCAGTGCCCACTGGCACCTGGGACTGAGTTATAAGATGTATTATCTTTTCTTAATAATTCCCGAAGAGTCAGAGAGCAGCAGGCAGCCTATGGTGACAATTGCTCTCAATCCAGCCCTCCTTCTCCATCTCTTTTCCCAGGAAAATAGACTCAAGAGGACAACTGGGTCCCTCTTCCATGACATAAAGACACAACCATGAGTGCGATGAAGCCCCACCAGAGACGTTTGCTGATAAAAACTACACGAAGAGCAGCTTTCCTCATCACGATCACTGGGGGAGGAGAGCACAGGCACTGAAATGACTTCTCCAAGACTTTTCAGACAAACGGTAGCCAAGCCAAGAATGAAAAACTGCAATTGCTAAATTGAAATTCTTCTGCTGCATTGCCTCAGACTCACCCTGGCAGATCTCTATTCGACTACCTTGTAAAACAGAAAGCTAACTTTAATGGTGTTTTTAAATGCTCTTTGAAAATTACACTTGAAAGACACCTCCTCCAGTATTTTTCCCACTCGTCTACCCCCAAAACAGAAAAAAAACAAGAGCCTTCAGATAAAAGCCCAAACCAAAACAGAATATGTGACCTGAAAATATCTGTAGGGGCTTTTTAAAGTTTGAACTTTTCTCTATTTCTCTACTGTAGAAAACGTGCTTATTCCACAAGTGTAAAAATTGGTTGTACAGAACCCAGGGCTATTAGCCTTTTGTTCTTGTAGCATCATGCCAACACATATTTGAAATATTTTTTATATGCCCTGCTTTGCTCCTGAGAATAATAATAACTCAAGCAGCTGATATTTAAAGAAACAGAACCTTGCCGTTCTGGATACGCTAACAACTCATTCATTATGTAAAAATGTTTCCTTGCATTATAGCTATTTTTTCTGTTGTTAAATAATTTGTCAGCACTTTTATTCTAAATCCTGATTATCAGTGGTTTGCAGCAAAACACCTTCAAAAATACCGAGATTTTTGATGTTGACAGAAGAGAAGAGAGAGGAATTTGTGAAAGATTAAATGGATAAAAATACATTAAGGCAGGCAGTCTAGTGTGGGTAAATGGTTGGGCAAAAACGTCTTTGCTGGGTGTCAGTGCAATGTTGTTTTTTGGAACGCATAAAGGTGAAATACACTCAAGCTGCACACGTTGTAAGTCTGTAGTTTATACCAAGGGCTATAGTGACACATACAAAGTAACTATCTATCTGTGGGATTTTTTTTGTCACTAGGAAAAATGTAAAAAATTCAAAGCTTAATTTTCTTATTCCTTTCTTCAAGGTAAGTCAGCAATACTGCCACTAATGTCAATGGTGTTACATGGTGTAAAATTGGGGTGAGAGAGAGGCGAATCAACATCCTAATTTATTGCTTCATGTCAAACTATTATTTTTCTTTTTAGGGCTTAGTCCTACAGTTCTCCAGCACAGCAAACGAAGTCAGTGGTACTGTGCCTGGTTAAAGGTTACTCGCAAAGAAAAATGAAAAGGAGGTTGTTTCTTTTTCTTTTCTAAAATGTATACAGAAAGCCCACAAGCCTGATTTCTCTTTTTTTCTCCCCACAATTTTTTCCAATACCAGAAATATGGGCTTTGTTGCACGCTGTGGTCATCCTGGAGAAGCAGGAGTGCACCATCACAAAGACCGCAGGAGCAAAGAAGGTGGAAGCAGGAACATTTTTATTCAGATTCCCTTCTCATTTTTATGCCTGTTCAATTAAAAACCTACAAAACAGCTAGATTAAAATACACGCATTGCTGGTCCATCTCGCTGGGCAATTAAGGATGAATTAAGTTCAAAGTTCACTCTCCAATCATAGTTATTAAAGATATGCTTCCTGTAATTATTTATATCCCCTAGGAAAAAACCAAAAAAGAATAGCAGCAATACCTATGGGGCCAGGTACTGTTTTATTTCTGATCCCTCTTGCACAAAACCGATGAGTTCCACTCTCACCTGATATGGTAGTTTCATTTCAAAAGTGAACAGAAGACTGCTGTATTTTTACGAGGACTAGCGATGGGTATTTCAGAGATGCTCAGGAGTGCATCAAAGCAGGTGGCTCGGCCAAGCCCAGGTGCATGCAGGAGGGACAGGTTTGTCATGGTTATCTCCAAGCTCCCAGCATGAAGGGTTGGGTTTCCAACTTTCATAGCATCCTTGCTCGGAGAAGACATCAAAGCATTTCCCACCACATACTTTCTCCCTTCTCTTTATGGGTGATTACACTGTGTTCGTTGCCCCCCCCCCCCCTTTTTTTTTTTTTTCAGAAGATACCTCAGGAAGCATCTCCCTTCCGCTGTGCCAACAAGGACATCATCTGCTGTTCAGAAATGACTGACAAAGTCCCAGTCCTAAAGTCCTTCCTACATGTAAAGTCCACACACTGCCTCTAGAAATTTCACCTAAGCAGAAACGGTAACAGTCACAGCTGAAAAATAGTATCATCAGGATATTAATGAGTTATTGTCTTTTCACTGTGAAAAAAGCCAGACACCGAGGGAGAGCTTAGCATACGATAAGGTCCTACATACTATAACCACCCAGTAATAATATATTATTGCTAATACAGATATCCTTCACACCATTTCTTTGATAAACCTTCTCGTTCTAGGATAAGCATATTCTTTTAAAACTACCAGCCCCACAATCCTTCTAGTGCATTAAAGATTCCTTGGTGTTTATTATAGCTGTAAACATTTAATGACTGATGATTAAATGCACAGTGAACTTATTAAAACCAAAGATTTAATTAAATGTACTTGGCAGGAGATGTAAATTTAAAATTAAGGTTAATAATTCTGCATCAAATGTAAGATTTCTTGAATAGGTGCATCTAATCATGAAAGACATTTTTTCTTTGCTCCTATTTTCACATCTTAAGTTTTAATCCACTTTCCTGTTTCCCCTTTGAAACACAAGGCACCAGTTTAAGGGGAAAAGGTAGAACAAATATTGACAAACAGGTCAAATAATAAAACATGCTCCAGGCAGGCCCCCTGCTAGGAATACTAAAAATATCCCTTTAATGCCATTTAAGAAATAGCAGAAATATTTATTTGAAGAAATAGTATTGGCCTAAATGAGAAGCTAGTAACTAAACCAAACAAGGCATTTTTGCTTTTTTCTTCGGTCCCCCAGGTTTTGGCTTACACTAGATTCACAGGATTAGTTGATACCAGAAGGGAAAATGCATTCTTTATTCAGTATCTTCTCATTAGAGATTAGTATGTGGCAGAAAACATATCAACTTCCCATCATCTGCATCACTTTACTCCAGGTTGCACGGAGCCAATGTAATGCGTAATTTTACTAATGCAGCATTGTTAAAATCCAGCCATTTCAGGTTTAGAGTTCTACCTGTAGTCTGAAGCCATGGACAACTTAATACTCCTCATTATCATTTGTGAAATTGCTGTATTTGATACAGTTTAACAGATAGGTGCTCTGACTACGCATACCGTTTAATATGACTTTTACTATAACTTTTATTGTGTATCATGTTTCTGTTTTATCAATTTTCCTTTTCTGTTTGGCCATCTTTGGTGCTCACATATGTTATATTTTGCCTGGGACGCTGATTACCGCAAGGGCCAACACGCCTACGAGCTTTTGGAACACTTTATAATGAACAAGTTTTAGATGTGATTATTTTATCCCCTAATGGCTCATTTCAAGACACAACAAAAGTCGAGTACTAAGCTGTGAATAAGGAGAATGCTAATTTTCTCCAGTAATTTAAATACATAAACTAGCTTTGATTTTCTATACCCTGTTTCCCAAGTGCTGAGTCCTCAATTAACTCTTTCCGAATCACCTTTCTTTAATTTATGAAAAGGTATTCCTCCCTCCAGTCCTTCTCCTCAAATGACAGTTTCAATAGAAGAAAATTCAAACCAGCATTATAAATAACTTATTTAGTGTGTAATTATTCCTTTTCCAGATCGCATCCCTGTTTAAACAGAGGGGAGTGGAGAGATCTCCAGCACGCGAACGGGAGGGTGCACATTGCATACCAACGCCATGATTTCTTATTTACATGTTGCTCATGTTTATGCAAGTTAAAGACAAATACAGCTGCTGCTGCCTTCCCCAGGAATCTCAGGCACCGGTCAAGGCTACAAACAGCGGCTGCAATCAAGCTCGTAATGTATTTTTTATGGAAAGCGAGAAGCATTAAGAGCCAGGGAGGGGGTGGCGGTGAGATCGGTTCAATTTTCTTTGAAAACATAGACAACATTTTCAAAAAACAAATACTGTACATTCAGTTCAGCTTCTTTAGTGGTTTTCATGTTATAGGAATATTTGCCAGTGATGAAAATGCTCAGAGCCAATCAAACCACACTGCTATACAGCCTGCCGCACTAGGAGCCCAGCGTTTAAAATAACCCTTATGCATTATTCATTAAGAGTTGATGTTCATGCAAATTACAGAAGCATGTGCCCACCTGGCCATCATGGGTTAATAATGACAACAACAACAAAAACAATAACAATAATAATAAAAAAAATACACGCAAGGCCTCTCCCCAAGCAAATTAGCAAGCTTTGAGCCATCCCCAGAATCTATATAATCAATGACAATTCTCCTTCATTAAATGCATCAAAGAGTTGCTATCCTTACCTGGTTAGTTTTGTAGGGCCCTCAGATTTTCTGGATGAAATAACTGATTCTCCGTGCAACCAATAAAACTGAACTGAAAAGCTGATTAAGGGCACTTACTTAATGCAAAGCCACTCACTGAATATTCATATGATGCCGGTGTTTATGCAAATTAAAGCAAAAGAAAGCCCAAGGGGATTGGTTGCCATAGACCACAAACACTATGTACAGCAGAAAAATAGAGAATTGTGACAAATAATTCTTAAAAATCATAGCTGCGATGGAGAACAAGGAGTATAGTAAAACATTAAAAGTCTTATATGAATTACAGTTTTTAAGAGCTTTACCTAATCATATAATTTTTAGGCCTATCAGGTATTTTTCTGCAATGTACTAATTTGTAATTATCATCATCCTGCAAGATAGTATCACTACTGTTTGTCAGCTTTATTTATTCTGTAACTGTGTAAGCAGAGTCCTTAAGCATATCAAGTAGGTGAAAAAATAATTACAACAAAAATTATAGTGTAATACATTAGGAACAAAACCCACAGGCTTGTGTTACACTTTATAATAAAGTCTTTCATTTAAGGCTGTCTTCTCAAGCAAAAGGATAGAGAAAAGTAGAGTGTGCTAGTGGGAGCCTGCTAAAAATGAAATTTAGCTGCTTGCTATCTTAATTTTTTGTGTAGCTGCTTCATTCCCGATGCAGGCTCATATGTGATACAGCTAATATTACTGCTGCACTGGGCTTTTCCCAGTCTAAAGTAATATTGAAAAAAACGTGTTTTTTACAATTAAAAACCAAAATACATGTGAAATTTATCAAAAATGCTATTTCTCAAGTCAGGTTCAAGTATTTCAATTCAAGTTCTTAATACAGTAATCACCAAAACTGATAATGCTTTTTTGCAATGAGATATTTCAAAATCAGAATGGTATAGTATATCAGCATTGCCATTTCCCTGGTAAGCAAGAATATATATAAATAGAAATCCTACTCTTATGCAGTATATTATATTTCAGCCTTTTCCATTTATTTCCATCAACAAATTACACTTTCAAGAGAGGTTCCCATTTGTAGATAACCATTAATTAACAGTGCCATTGTTATTCAAGTTTTAAGAAGGATCACATGAAACCATCTCATACAAGATATTTGAGTTACGGATCAATAGGCACGTCTGGCTCTTAAGTTTTGCGTGATTTCCTCTGATACCTATTGGCTGCTATTAACAGATAACCAACAACCACCAAAACAAAACCCAACAGAAGCTGCTGCTCCATGCGCAAACATGAACAGGAATCGCTGGTTTGTAGGAAGCTGATGGTCTCCCCTTCCAGGTGAGATGAGCTGAGATCAAATGCACCTTCTCAGAAAGTGGAGTGACGGTCCCACTGCAGGAAATCGAGGTCTACCCTTGGCTTCATCACTGTGGAGACTCCGCTGCCAGTTTTGCTTGTGAAGACCATCCCATTCCCACGTGATTCCACTAGTCCTAGAGGGGACTGGGGAATTTGCTGTACCAGTTTATGACTTCTGAGTTGATGTCATTGCTTGCTGTGAGATTTAGGACCACGCTGCAAGGCCACCGGCTGCAAGGTGCCCATGGGTATGTCACGTTGGTACCTGAACAAGGGCAAAGAAACTCTTTGGCCATGGGATGCCAAAGCCCTGTGTGAGTGGCAGAAGGTACAACGCTGAGGGCCCCAACAGGCAGGGACAGGCTGCTCAGAGTGGGCAAAAGAACCAGGGTGGCCTGCTTGGATGGAAATTAGTTCCTGCCAGGCTGAGGACCTTTAAAGGCAAGAAAGCTGACCGTCATGGAGAGAGAAAAGGTAAGGTGCCACACAGCTTGAGAGAAAAGCTGTGTCCTGAAAGATGAACTTTCCAAAAGGTAAAAAAATTCTGGACGATTAGAAATATGCTTATTTATATTTAATAATTTGTCTTGATTTATGTGAAGGACAATTGTGATTAGAGATCCTTGGAAAGCCTATGTATCTTACAGCATCAACTTTACCACAGATAGCCAAGTAGTTAAACAGAAAATGCAGAATGCTCATGTTTTTAAGAGAGGCTGGGGCCTCAACTTAAAGGAAGAAAAAGAAAGATATCTGGGACAAGGGCAATTGGTTGCAAGGGCAGAAGGCAGGGATGGACATCAGGAGGCCAGAAGAAGAAGCAGTCCTGTATTCACCCTTGTACAGAGGATGCTCACACCTGGAATGGGGATTTCACGAGCAGTTGAGTAGTAAATATCCAGTAGGAGATTAATCAACTGGTGAATATGTGTATTAAAAAAAAAAAAAGTAGAAAAAACAAACACATGCTGATCTCTGCATCGCCCACAGAAAAAATTTTATGCAACACAAAGACTTTCGACTTTTCAAGGCAGCCATACACTACTGAGAATTTCAAATTATTCCATAAAGTTTTTGGAAAGTTCATGAAGATCTGATAGGACTCAAGTGCTTCCAAGTTTTTTCCATTTCTTCTTAAAAGAAGTAAGTCTAAAAAAATTCTTATCTTCAGAGAAGAACTGTTTTCCCAGGCTGGACACAGTGCCAGCTGCGACATCATTAATACTCGGCCACTGACCGAGCTGGATGTGCATGTGAATGTTGATGCAATGATTTGGCACACCAGAATCTCATTGATAAGACACATGGGTGTGCAAACAAGCAGGCCTATTTAGGAGGCAGAAATGAGAACAGAATATCAAGAAATGGTGAGGGGCCTTAATCAACTTGACTTACTTCACAAGGACCACAGTTAATATAGCTCCTAGCTGCCAGCAGGATTTTCCCACTGGATTCAATGGGGTCAGATCACTTGAGTGAAGAAAGTTGAGCTGCTGTTGGCTTTTCCAGCCATCTTCAGTCTTATTTTCATGTACTTACATGCATTTATTTCTAACACTTGGCACAATGTGATCCAGAATGTGCTAGGGAGCTGACTGGTTTTTTTTTTGTTTTTTTTGGTTTTTTTTGTTTTTTTTTGTTTGTTTGTTTTTTGTTTTTTGTTTTGTTTTTCCAAAAAAGGGAATTTAATTTTAAATGCAAGTGGAAGCTGACAAAGTCCTACCTTTTCAAATCTAGCTTTAGCAAAGTTGTATGTGTATGACCTGATTCTATGAAGTGATATTTCTGCACTGTAGTCCTGTCAATCCCTCACCTTTCAAGCACACTAAACCAATAAAGTAAATTATTTTAAAGAATAAAGAAGCAGAGAAAATCTGATCCATAAATTGACTTCTTTGTTCTGCCAATTGACTAAATGACACATAAGTCATCTCTAAGTGCCTGGAAAAAAAATAAAAGGCATTTCTACTGTGAAGCTGATGAACAATTAGGCAATTGTAAAGCATGGAATGGCAAAGTGGAAAACTCATGGTAATAATGTCTTCCATTTTCCTCTCCCTACTTATTTAGATTTTTCCACAGCAAATGCCCTAAGTGGAGCAGCAAGGGAACTTCACTTTCTAACCTCTGGATTAATGACAATGCTGGAGATTTAGCTACTTTCCAGAAGCTCACATATGGAAATGACTATCCCACTACTGTTTCACCATCATTTAGATAAAGAGGGGACAGCTGTGCTGGCTTGCCCTTTCCTACAGAGACCGCGTGCATGTCTTTAACCTCAGACATTCACACCATTTTCAAAGCTGAATGACAGATAGACAGGCAGAAGAAAACACTTCATACGCTCACCCAAATGGTGTGTATCTGCTGGATCTCCAAAGCAATAAAAATAGGAACTCGCACCACAAAACCCTACTGATGCGTGACTCAAACCTTTTCAGACTTACCACGCTCCCAAGGATTTCACCTCACATTTTAGAAAAGAGGGTGCTGAAGATGTCTCCATAACAACAGGTTTTCTGCTCCTTATCAAAGCAGCATGTCTGCATGGGATTCAGATCCCTGCACCAGTTCCTCTCTCGCCATTTTTCCTTCCTTCAGTAATATTTCCTGCAAACCTCTTTTCACGTTTTCCTATTTCCTTCTCTCTTCAACCTTCTCTTGCCTCTCAGCTGCTGTCCCAATAACCAAGTATTTACTCCTAGTTAGTAACTTCCTTGCTTTTCCCACCAACATCAAAGCCCGGTTTTAGACTCTTCCCTTGCTGGGGTCATCATTCATGAGACAAGGCTGGTATATACCCATGCCAATATAACTGCCCAGACACATTGCATCAGGAAAGTTTGACCCCATGTGACTAAAACATAGATTAAGCATCACAGGAAATTAGACTGAGGAACAAAGAGGAAACATATCTTTGTGTCACATACTGTTGAAGAGTCAATAGAGAAGACTGAGAGGTGGCTGCTCAAAAATTACACAAAATATTCCAAGTCTGTTTTAAAGAAAGCCGTTATACTGTGAACTGTCACAGAAATGCCTGGAAGATTCATCCTTCCCAAAAAACCAAGAAGTGAACTTTTCTTGCTAGTGGAAAATACTGATTTCAGAGATAAAAAAAAAATTTACCTCCAGACACAAGTAAAGATTAAAGTGTGAAGGGCTGAGAGGGTTGTGTGAGGATGGAAACACCTTTTACAGTGTTTGCGCCATTAGCTTGGATGAGACAAAAATAAATTTGCAGAGCAAACCTGCTATAATGAGGATAAGAGGAAATCTGTGCTGTAGCCAAAGATTTTTTTTAATGAAAACTGGTACAAGATGGAGGAGAAATGAAAGAGCAAACATTTTTTTTTATGACCTAATGGAATTTTAAAATTAAGCACAGGAGGTAGAAAGATCCTGCGCAATTTCAAAAAAAACATTGCATATCTGTACATGAAAACCTGCTCTCTTTTCAAAACACTCTGCTGTCACCTAGGGTATGGGAAATCAATGCGTGGGATAGTGATGGATGTACATCTCTTTCCACAGGCAAGCGACGCAGTAAGGACTTTTGGAGTCAGGACTAGAACTAAAATCCAGACTAGAAAGAGAAAAGACTGGAGGATCTACTTTCAAAAATCACCTCTGGATTTCAGTTTCTTTATATGCTACTGCTCCAGGAGGTCTGCTAACAGCTGCTTTGAAAAGTATCTGGTCTAAGAGGGATTTTTTTTTGTGATCACTACATCTGCAGGTGGCCCTTTGAATGGACACACAATCTAATATGAGTATAAAAATCTCACTTTCAAGCAACATAAAAGGCAAGGTGCCACTGGTAAATCTGTTCAGGGGAAAAAAAAAAAAGAGAGAGAGAAAAATAGATTTTCTGATTGTTCTGTAACATGAAAGTACACATTATATGCTATGAACAAAGTCCTGCAAGGTCTGGAAAATGGCTATCTGGGTTGGAGCTGAGGTCCCCTGTGGAAGATGTAATTTTGCATAGGAACTGAAAAATAAAAGTAATGGCCAGATTCTGTATATGAAAAGTGTCAAAGCTGGAAGTGAGTCTTAATTATCTGATACATGTTTTATACCACTTCTTTAGTGGTTGTGATATATATGATAGTCAGCTGCAGGAATAAAAAATTAAAGAATTTCTATGTTTGCCTTTTTTTTTTTTTTTCCTTCGAATAGCAAGTATTCTGTATCTCCAGGCTGCTAAGGATGAATGACCTAGTCAGGGAAGGCCTGGGTATCTGGTAAAGAGTTTCCAAGGATTTGTACTGTCTCTTTAGATAAGGAAAAATTCAAAGCAAAGGACTGTTCTTATTGGGATACTCATTCTCAGAGCACAAAAGCATGTTTCTTTCCCCTATTTTACTGAACTCATGAATTACCTGCATGACTTTTAAGAGAAAAGAAAATCTTGTGGGGTCAAAAATCTTTCTGTCCACAGCTCTTCTGTCTCTGAAAACTTCAGCTTATGAACTCAAAATCAAGCACAAAGAATAAACCCGAGCATGGCCTATAAGTCACAGGGACAAAAGATTCAGGTGTCCTTTTTCCTCCTGCCTTTCAGTCTTCCAAATATTTTTTTTACAAATGAGCTGAGCAAAGGCAATTTGGACAGTCAGAAAGCTTGAACTTTCCAGATACGTGAGCACTGTCATCTGTACACACTACCAAACCCAATGTACTTCCTAACAGAGTAACATGGTTTTAAAGAAATTTATTTGCTTTTCTTTTCCTCAGAAGAGGCAACATTCCCATCCAAGGTCTATAACACAATTAATAAGCCTTTTTTTGTAACCTGAGAAAAAAACATCCAAAAATGCTGGGTCTCCATTTTCTTTGGAAATACAATCCGATACTATGTACCATACACACAGCATGGAAGGGTCCATGTTTTGATGAACAGTCAACATATGACAACAAAACTAAGACATTTGATATCAAAAACTACAACA
This sequence comes from Pelecanoides urinatrix, assembly GCA_013400755.1. Lineage (NCBI taxonomy): Eukaryota > Metazoa > Chordata > Aves > Procellariiformes > Procellariidae > Pelecanoides > Pelecanoides urinatrix. Next base: position 65,665 of record VZTQ01007668.1, on the reverse strand, counting down.
AAGTATTCTTAGCATTTCAGCTACTCCTCTTGTTTGGTTTCTCAAAGAAATTGTTTTCACAGCTGAAGCAAGGTGACAAAAAAATGTATGTTTATCTCATGTGTAAAGCATGTAATAGAACAATATTATTATCTGTTCAGAATAATTTTTCAGGAAGAGATGTTCCCTGAAGGTTGGAACCAATCAGAAAAAGCTCTTTATTGGGTTGTTCCTAAAATCAATTCTTATGACGAGGATATGTTTCTCATTTTGCCAAGGGTGTTGACCTGAGAACAGTTGTACCTCTCTCTCTCAACAGGCACATCAATGATAGCAGCAAAAGGTTTATAACTGTTGACTTGACAGCAGATGAACATCACAGCCAACAAGTCCCAGATACCATTATACATCATGGTACATGATGTATACATATATACATCATACTACAGAGGAGTCCACAAAAGGTGTGAAAGGGTTCCCTGGATGTCCTGGCCACCATAAGCAGAGAGCTTTTGGTCACTCAAGGAAATCTTTGGGGAGGGTAGCATGTAGGCCAGAAGAAGCTCACCCAACTGCTGCTTCGATAATGGTGTGGTTAATGCGTTACACCTCGCTGTTTTAATATGCGTAATATCATAATTATGATTGTGCTTGATTTTGAGTTCAGAAGCTGAAGTTTTCAGAGATAGAAGAGCTGTGGACAGAAAGATTTTTGACCCCACAAGATATTCTTTTCTGCTAAAAGTCATGCAGGCAATTCATGAGTTCAGGCTGAAATGCCTCGAAGAGTCTTTCGTCATTATTAATTCTATCATAAATGCATAATACCATAATATATTCAAAATCTAGCAGTTTTACTTTTAAGAAAATCTTACAAAACAGAAATTGACTGTTTAATGCTTACCAATTAACGTGCCTTTGATGATAATACAATGGAAAACCATAAAAGCAGTTTTTGTGTCTCAAAAGGCTGAGCAAAAAGTAACATCTTGAAAGACTTAAGGAGGTGTTTGTAGGCAGAGGTGTTCTTTGCTCTCCACAGTGTGCAATAAGAGCTGTTTGGCTGTATGATGCTTAAATAGACTATCCTTGACCAGTGTTTGAAACACTTGTTGCTGATAGAAACCACAGATCTATTGGATGGCTGTAAAGGTCTCAAACTCTGGTGCTCAACCATCACAGCTATCAATGTTATAGAGCAAGTTCAATGAATACATTGCTTTCATTACTTCAGTGAAAAGAACAGATAAATGCAACTTTCATGACTGTAAAATGGGAAAAAAAAATGTGAGCGGTGAACAAAGAGATCAGAGCCCTGTCAAGATTTTTGTAGTCTGTGAACACTACAGATTTCAATGCTGTCTGTAGGTGTATTGGGTGCTTTGCACCCATCAAAAATGAAGTTAAATATAATAACCATGTGTCAGAGTTCAGTGGGTAAAAATAACAGCATTAATAGTTGAAGGAGTGAGTTCATTATAATGTCTAATTTGGGAACTATTTGAACTAGGAGTTTGCAAAGTGCATTTGAATATTATTGGGTTCTTATCCTCTATAGGAAAGATTAAGAAAGAAAAGAGGACAGAGGAGACAATACAACTTGCAAAAGAGCCTTCAAGAGAAAAGACAGACCCTGGGCTATGTTTTTTCAAATTTGGTCTTCCTCCTATAAGCAATTCCATTCCCTGTGTATGTGCAGAATAGACTTCATATTCACACACCAAAGAGACATATAAATGCCCTAATGATAACTTGTATTTAAATTCCTGAAACTCCATGGTTTCACTAAAAATCTGTGTAATCACTATTGAAATTCTGAGGTTGCACTAAAAAATAAAATTGCTAGTACAAGTGAGACCTGACTCTTCTGACTTTCATAAGAAAAGCTAGAAAGTCTCTGTAGTGGCACAGAACCTAGTACTTCATAATAACTTAAATATCCATACCAAAATAAATTACATTGAGGTGCAAAAAATGAAAATCAGATAGAATTCTACTTCAGTTTACAACTGAAAGGGTACAAACAGCTTTCAAATTGCCTCAAACTTAAGTGAAAATACATTCTGTGAATTGTAGGACTGGTCTATTAATGCAGCGACAAACACTAGAGCAGGACAGGTGGTCATCTCTAGCCTTTGCATAAACCTGATGCTCAAGATACCCACCTTATTGATTACAAAAAGATTCACACGCAAAGCAAAAAGATCTTCTCGTCCTTATAATCAGACATCACTGCTGTAAAAATCTGGCAAAAAATATCTTTAAGTTTTTCAGCGATGGCTGGGAAAGTGGTATTTTTGTTAGTTTTCTTATATTGTATTCTAAAAAAATTCATTTTCACTGAAAAGAAGTGAACGGCTAGTGGTTGAAAATTAGCAGTCATTCATGACTAATATTTTCCAAACAATACTGCATTTGTCAAAACTTCACTGAGAGATTACTGGAACACATTGCTCCTATAAGGCCATGCATTTCATTTTCGACTTTATTTATGTGAAGTTTACATTACAGTGTAAATCACAATATAGCACTTATAAATATAAAAGTTGAAGTAAAAAACAACCATCTGGAACAAAACACCTGAATAAAAGGTTATTTTTATATTAAGTAAAAGTTCTATATTGTATATTAGTATTTTATATCTTTTTAAAAGACTATTGATAATTTTTGGGGTGTTAAAAACAATTTTCAGGGAGTTTGGCATTCCAACTTTTCTTTCTCATCAGTGATGAGACAAAATATCAGAAATCTCTGCGGCGCTAGGGATCATTCGCAGGGGAAAAAGAATTCTCATGGAAGAGTCTAAATGCCACAGAGCTGATGTGCCATGGTGCCACAATAAAGAGGAAGATGGAGGAATTTCTCTCTTCTGTTCAGAGGACCTTTCATTCATTTTTTTAGGGACAGAGGGTAAGATGAGAGCAGATTTTTTTAATTATCAGAGTTTCTGGAAGCTGATCAGATTAAATGAACTATAAAGGTGAGAGGAGGAACAGCCTGCAGTCTTCACTTCTGGCCAAATCTTGCAGTTTTTGGAGCAGCAGCTATAACTCTTATGAGTTTATTAGAAGTCTCCTGCTATTTGGAGATTTCCTTGAGGAGCCGGTGGTTGGTACCAAGAGATTGCGCGTGAACACCCACATCCATATTTTATAATGAAAAGCCAAGTTTCCATCCCTCCTGACTCCAAAGAGAAGCTTGCAGATATGAAGTGAGTGCAAACACAGAGCCTCTGCACAAAGACTTCAAAACCAGAAGGCAAATAAAAATAACCCCGGATGACTATATATGTTTTCCAGCTGCTCCTGTGATTTCGGGACTCAGATGCTGGATGGCCTGGGGTCAGCAGTATTGTTGTTGCAGGCTAGGTCTGAACCCCACACTTCAGCCCCGCTCCCATATGACTAATCCCATTTGTTCTTTTATCCGATTGATGCTTTTTCCCTCTGATTTCCAGCATTTAAAGTTGCGCTGCAGCGAGGGCGAAACTCAAAGGTGGCTGTGACACTTTCACCATGCTGTTACCCAGGCGATTAACAAAATAACTCACATCAGGGGTAGCTCAAGTGGACGCTGCAGAGCTCGTCAGATGAGAAAAGTGGCTTCGTTAAAATAATTAAAGAAAGAGCAAAAATAGAGAGCCTCATTTTACGTCCCCACATTAAGCTATGAGAAACTCAAAAGTTTCAAAGGGGAAGTGGCATGGTCAAAGGGGATCACAAGCAGCGAGAGACGCTGATGCTCTGGAAGGAGTTTCTGCTAATTCTGCCAAAGCTACGGAATGGTCCCAGAGTTAATTTTCCTCCTTTTGCTGACTGCGCAGGGGGACAGAGTGCCGCAAGAGGAGCAACAGCAACAGAAGTACATCAAAAACAGATTACCTTTGATTTTGTAGATTTGAGTCTATGATTCAGCCTATCTGAGGGAGGTAAAGAATCATTTCAGTACAGCTGGATATTCAGGTTCATTTTATTTGGTCCACACAACCTCCCCATCTATTCAGCGGTAACTGCAGGTGCACATCACCCTGCGTGATCCAGTTAAAATTAATGACCCTTCTCCTGGGAGTAGACATCCTCACAGGAGCCAACACTAAGATGTTATCTGACAAGGAGGAAGAGATTTTTGCACTTGTCTTTTGGGTTCTTTATGAAGATGGGTTTCCCTCCTAAGACCACTGAATCTTTGTTATCACTCATCCCACCAAAAAATAAAAATTGTTTTTAAATGGTGCAATATTTGTAATGTTCCTATGAGCAAACAGTATGCTGGCTATATGTATAAAAGTATATACCCCCAACATCAAAAAACCACACTTATCTCTGCCTAAGCTGGCTCCACACTTAAGGTAATATGGGCACAGATTGCCATGGTCCTGGCAAGCCCTAAGATCAGAGTGGAGGCTGAAAGCACGAGCAGATGAGACCTCCTAGCACAACCAGCATGGGAATAAACTGAAATAAATTATTATTCTGGGCTGCTGAAATGGAGCCATGGCAGGGAGGACTTTATGGAGACCAGGACAAGACAGGTGTCTGGGGCAACCTTCTTGGCAAAGTTCAGTAGTGGACAGCCCGGCAAAACCAAGGGCAGGCAGCTGAGGACATTTCTCCAATCATCGTTTCAAATGACTATTTATTTGACACTGCTATTGTTATTAGTTGCACTATGGGAGCAGCGCTGGTCACAGTGCCAGATCCAGGCTTCGTGCTGAGCAAAGAACAACGAAAAAAAAAAAAAATCTCTGCCTCAGAAGTGTGTAGTGTAAGTCAGTGCAAGTCAGGGATACCACCTGAGCAGGAGAAGACAACATTTACCTATGCATGGTCATGCTTTCTGTAGATACCTCCATAGTCATCTCAGGAGGCTATAACTTGCGTATTGGGCCCATCAACTCCTTCTCCTTTCACAGAGGGAACAGGGGTTGTACCTGGCAAGAAGCTGCTGAGATGAATTGCCAGTGCTGGAAACAAACGTCTAGATTTTATTTTCCCTTTGCAGATTTCCCACTGACTGGTTGTCCCTTTCTTGTCACCTCTTTAGTCTGATGGGGAAACATGTCAACTGGCAAACCTGCCTCTCCTCACCCTCTGTCTTTGCACATATTTTAATAACTTCACCACCTGCCACAATTTCTGACCTTGCACTAGCTCCTTACTTTTACTTGAAAAGTATCTTTTGCTCTGTTACCTTCACATCCTTCACACATCCTCACTCTGCATTTGCATATTACTAACATTACTTGTGTTTTCCAGTACCCCTACAAAATAATTTGTGTTGTGCAACTCTTTGGTCTGCAAGCTCTTCTTACCTTCTTGTGTAACATGAAACATAAGGAGGATGTTGTGCCATAAAATTAGACAACAGCAGCACTGGTTACTTTCTTGTAGCTTCAGCAATTCACTCAAATTTGAACAAAATATATTCAAAACATGAAAAAACAAAAAAACCTGACTAATATAATGCAGCTCATGTGCTATAAGTAAGCTGTGAATTTAGAATGGCCAAAAGCAAAATTTAAATTGGACAACTAAATATCTGAGCTCGAACTCTGCTCTTTCTGCATATCCTCACAAGTGAAGCTTGAGTGTTCAAATGTTAATGTTATGAGAAGATGAAAGAATGAAAGAATACAGAACTGAACTAAATCAAGGTTGATTTTCAAAGTCAAGCAAATATTTGTGAAACAGTTTTCTACTATTTGTTCATTTCTATTAGCTGGCCAGTGATCAGGAACTTAAATCCTGTAAATGTTCTTTTATCCCTTGGTTCTCATTCAGACCAGAGAACAAGCCACCTCTACATTTTTATATTACTTCTGTGTTGTGGCCAAGGTGAGAACAGAAACTCAATAACCTGTTTCAAACGCCTTGACTTTTTGGAAGGCTTTCAAGTCCTTCACAGCAGAACTAGCTTCCTGCTCCCATTTCACGTGGGTCACATTGCTCAGCATTCTCAGATTTATGGAGACACTAAAACGTTGCTGCAAACCTCATCTTTTGCTCTACTGTTTTGACCACGTCATTCTTTTCTACGGCCTTCTGCTACTAGTTTTGTTTCCCACTTTCAAAGTCCTGTACGGACTTGAGAAGTTGGATCTCACTCTCAGTCCATGAAGTCACTTCCCTGTGTACCACTCAAACAAATTATTTCGCATTTTCTCCCATACCAGTCCTCACACTTGCAAGGAGCTCCCAGTAATATTTATGTTCCCTCTTTCAGCAATGAGGTGGGTGGCTGGAAGGGGTGAAACACCTCTCCTGTGAAGAAAGGCTGAGACAGTTGGGGTTGTTCAGCCTGGAGAAGAGAAGGCTCTGAGGATACCTTATTGCAGCCTTTCAGTACTTAAAGGGGGCTTATAAGAAAGATGGGGACAAACTTTTTAGCAGGGCCTATTGCAACAGGACAAGCGATAATAGTTTTAAACTAAAAGAGGGTAGATATAGACTAGCAATAAGGAAGAAATTTTTTACAGTGAGGGTGGTGAAACCCTGGCACAGGCTGCCCAGAGAGGTGGTCGATGCCCCATCCCTGGAAACATTCAAGGTCAGGTTGGACGGGGCTCTGAGCAACCTGATCTTGTTGAAGATGTCCCTGCCCACAGCAGGGGGGTTGGACTAGATGACCTTTAGAGGTCCCTTCCAACCCAAACTATTCTATGATTCTGTGATTCTATAAAGGCAGCCCTTGTACATGGGTGCCATTTAAAACTGTTGGGGATTCCCAGGCTGTAAGTCATTCTCATTTTGTTATGAAAAGTAAAACGATGGGTTCCATAACTTGGTCGGTCTTTTAAGAAAAGAGGTACAACAGGGTCATTTGAAGGCATCTGGGATTTCCAGATCAGGATACACTGGAGAAGACCAAGGCTGCAAGGAGATCCTCCTGGCTTACCAAAACAGACCGGGGCAGGTTCATGTTGTACTTGTTGGTTGGGGTCCTCTTCCTGTGCATCTACTGCTGATAGTAACCTTGGCTGAAAAAGGGAGATAGACACACTCCCATAGCTACATATATTATATCAGTTTGGTTGAGGGATGTTAGGGTAAGAGCCAAAGGATCCTTTGGAACTGATGGGCTTGCATACATTCTTTATTACTCTTTAAGATTAGACATCTGATATTACAGCCACTTTACACTCACGCACACAGTTTAGCTTTGATGTCTATTGACCTCAGTGGCAGTTTACCAGCTAACTTGTTCCAACGCTTCTGAAAACCCCACAGACACCCACGTCTGTAGCCTGTAGGCACCTAACCACATTTGGCAGTCTAGTTCTGAGTTTAACCAACTCAGTGGCAGCATTTGACACCTGCCTCTTACAATTTACCACTTTTTACACACTGAAGAGCTGAATAATTACCGCCAAGCAGTTATTTACTCTTTTTAAACAAGACAGCTCTTGCATCAGAGGGCAGCATTAATCTTTCTGTCTCTTCTTCCTCTGATGTACTTTACTATCTACAATTGAAAAGTCCAGTAAACAGCCAGGCTTTGCTGGGGGAAAATAAAAAAGTAAAAGTGATGTGGAAGTAGAAGTGTTAAAAGAGGGCAAATAAAATTGCAAGGATAATTACCTTGAACTATTTTAACCCATTTTAAAAGGTAATAAAAGGGCTATTCACATGTATCCCCCAAGGACAGTATTCTTCTATAATGATGAAAGGTAGAATATAAACCAGTGCTGCTCATGTTATTATGATAATCCTATGTACTTCAGCAGCTGCTTGCACTTAACCGTTTGTGGCATAAAACATTTTCGGTAATCAAGTTCCTTGATAGTGTTTTCTTTCAAGATTTTTCTTTTTTTTTTTTAATTTAAGGTGCAACTAACCATTTCTATTAAAAAACTGTATCAGTGTACATGCATGTCACAATTTTTCCCCCAAAATCTTTTCCACCCAGAAGCTCTGCCTCCAGCGTTTATCTATTACCAACCTCAGAAGCTGTCATATCAGTGCAGGTCTTCTTTCTCAGAATCCATCTGCTTTTTAGATGTCCCCCATTAGAAGAAAAAGCCTTTGCAGGCAAAACCACTATTCACCTTGGTCCACTTTGCGGATGCTTGACACATGACAGTGCTGTTCTCGGGCAACTAATCTACAAATAGTCTAATGGAGCACTTTTATGGGGCTGCTTCTAAAGAGCTGACAGTACTCTGGTACTGACGGCCATTAAAGTGATGGATAAGACACATTATTTTAAAGGTCCAATATCCTCATCAAAAAGGAGCCATGCAGACGAACATGCCTGTGTTGACCCTGCCGTGCCAGAGCCAATGCTGAGCCAACACCGTGAGCCCTGGGGGTCTCCAGCTGTGTCTCCCACCGTGATCCCTTGCTGAGGGATAGGAGGGGAAAGTCTGCGTCCGCTCCACTCCTGCATCACCCCGAGGAGAAGGGCAGCGCTGTCCCCCGCGGCACGCAGAGGGGGGTGGAGGCTGCCGGCCATGCCGCGGTTCGGAGCTCGGATCCAGCAGAACCGGGGGACAACAAGCACCAGCACCGCAGCCGACAGCACAGACCTGCTCCAAGCCTGAGCCATGACAAATCAGCATTATTCATGTTTCAAAGTCAACCCTAATATTTTATTCTGGGCTAGACGACAGTGGTCCCGGGGATAATTAAATTAGTTGCAGAGATTGTGGTCCCAGCATGTAATTTCAAGTGTCTCCCTGTGCAAATTACCTGTGGGCCATGATTTTAGTTACCACTGGGGACCCTTTGGGTACAGTAAGGTTGCCTGTGTTTACTGATCCTGTAGTTATGTTCATCTAATTTTTGGTTCGCCTACTCTGTGAGTGAGCTGACAGGATTTTATCATGCATCAGCACTGAAGCATGACACCATTAATCTCACAGATGTGCCAGCATCACTCAGCCCATTTTGCTAGCAAGTGTTGTAAAAAAATATTTCCACAAAGTATTTTAACCCACTCGTTACCTGGAAAACTGATTGGGCGGTTGGGACCACAGGGCTGCATTTTGCTATGACCAGGCTTTCTGTGCCACTTGCTGCACCACCAAAGGAGCTAAAAATAGACAACTGTGAAGTTTTTTCCAAGCAATCTGAGGAATGTCATGTATTGAATTCCTCAAAAAAACCACTTTGAAGGGTCTCAGCCTTGGTGTTTTGGGTTTGTGTTTCGGGGTATGTCCCTGATGAAGTAGATAATATGCATTGAAGCAATATGAGGGAACATGAGTGGATATATTTAAATGTTTGTTGTGACATTTGGCACCTTTCAATGAAAAGTGAGGAGAAATGGACAAATGAGAGACATTAAATTGTAACCAAGCAAGTGCAAGACAAACATAACCGCATGAAAAGCAGCAAGTAGCAGCATAAAGCATTGTCTTTTCACGGGGAAATGGCACAGAAAGCAGGGAGAGAATAAATGAGATGCATATTAAATTTTTGCTACAATTATACTGTTAATGATAATGCACAGAGACACTCATCTAATATCTGTCTAAATTTATCCTGTGGGCAAAAGTAGTCTTTCTCCCACTACACAAATGTAGACTAATTAGTGATACAAATGCTTGATTTTCTTTTCTTACACACACAAATGTAAATCAAGAGTGACTTCCTATAAATAAAGTTACACTAATGCAAAGTGATAAAAGAACAGAAATGAAAATCTTTTTTTAATGTTTCTTTATTATTTTTACCTATTTATCTGTTCATTGCAAATAAACAGGAAGAAACATGGATTGGACATCTTGATTTTTTTGCTCAAAACAAGAACAGAAGGCAACATGAAAAAGGTATACAGCAGTCAAAGAGGCCTTGAAGCTGGACATGAGTGATACGACGACTGCAAAGTTTTCATAAATACCCTTGTTTGTTTCTGTTATTTGTACCAGGACTAGAGTTGCTGCATGGAAGAGCTGGGAATTCAGGATTGATTGCCTATCATCTACTGGATAGTCTGAGGAAGAAGAGAACCAGGCACAACCTTAACAAAGTCAAATACTGCATCTTAGACAAGGAGGATGAGTTGATGGAGTAGTTCAGTTCTTGTGCCAGAAGGCTGATCCTGACCCAGAATCCAGACTTGTACCAACAAAGCTACAAGTGGACCCCTTGCCAACATGGTATCTCAATACACTATGTCAGCCCTGACTTTTCTCAGCCATCCCAGGCCAGCAAGACCACAGGTGGGCAATCACAACCAGCTCAAGCATAGGACAATGATGAACAAAAGACGTCAACAACCTATTCCTCTGCTCAGCATCACAACCGTGCAGGTCATTCCTGGAAGGCGGTTATCCAATTTCTTTGTATCTCCAGTGACAGTAAATTCACAGCCTCCTCATGCAAGCTGTCCCAGTGCTTTAGCACTACCAGAAATTTTTTCTTAATGCCCAAATTCAGTTCTTCACTGCTGCAATTTAAGATTGCTGTTTCCTATTCTTCCTCTCACAGACATGGAGAGGTTGTTCCCTGCCAGTCTGCAGCAGCTTTCACCAACCTGAAAACTGCAATATCCTGCTTCAGCCTTCCTACGCAGATAATCCCACTTTGTTTAATCCTCTCCACACGGACCATGGTTTTGTAGACTTCTGCTCATTTTCATTTTTTCATTGAAACTCTCTGCAACTGGTCCATACTTTTCTTAATGTAAAGTGGCTAAGACTGGGTATGCTACTCCAGCTGAGATCTTAGCGATGAGCAGAAAAATAACTTCAGGGCTTTACAGGTTGCACTTCTGTTTATACCTCCCGCCACCGTTTTCATCAAGGCATGGGACTGTCAACATGTGTTCGGCACATGAAACACAGCCAGCCCCTAAATCTTTTCTCCAGTTATTCCCCATCGTATGTTGTTGTAGCTAATTAATTGCATCCACATGCAACTCCTGGTACATAGAATCATAGAATCATAGAATCATAGAGTCACTAAGGTTGGAAAAGACCTCTAAGATCATCGAGTCCAACTGTCAACCCAACCCCCCATGCCCACTAAACCATGTCCCTAAGCACCTCATCTACCCGTCTTTTAAATACCTCCAGGGATAGTGACTCCCTGTGAAGAGTGTAAGATCACATTTACGATTTTCCAAAAGTACTTTGAATTGCAAGCCCAACCTCCAGCACGCTGGCAATGCCTCCCAGCACAAAACAGGCTGCAAACGCAACAGGCTTATTCTCTGTCCCATCATCAGGTTTCTAATGAGTATATTGATGACTTGGCTGATGGAGTGTTGCACACCAACAGAGCTTCTGAATGGTGAATATTGTTTCTCTACAGAAATGATGACAAAGCCAAATGTAGAAGAGTTCCTCCTTTTTTTTGATATTGTCACATTTGATACCTTTTCTGCTGTGGTCACCATAGCGCTAACGTCACATAGCTATTCTTACAGAAGCTTGTGTCATATCTAGCGATATTACCAAGAATTTTATTTTACTGACAGTCTTTCTTAACTATAAAAAATAGTTAAAATCTTCTTGCAAAGATTTTTATTATTGGGGTAGCTGAGGAATGCTGAATTAACTGAATTAAATAATATAACTAAGCAGAAATTTCTTAAAACATATTATAGTACTATAAAGAAAAATACCAAAAAATCCAGGACAGAGTTTATATTATTCTTACATATTTTATTTATGTGCAGTCCATTTCTTTTATGGTATGTTATAGAAATTGCAAAAATGAAAATTCAATTAACTTTCTGAGTAACTTGGCACAACTGAGTTTCAGCCAGTTCTTGCCATAACCCCAGCTGCAGTCATTTTAAACGCAAAAGTCATGTGTTATACTCAAGGCAATAAATTTATACTGGTAAATTTACTGTACTGGTACCTAAAGGAAAAAAAGAAGGTAAAAAAAAAGGTCTGAGGAAGAAGGTGTTTTATAAATTGGAAAATATAACATGGCAGGTACAGAGGTGTGTGAACACAGACTGGTGAGAGGGCAGACAGCAGTCTTTTTTTCTGGCAATCCCATGCTAAGGGCAATGTAGACTTTCAGTTACTCCGAGGGAAGAAATCGCACATTTATAATCCCTCACTAGTTGAAAAGTGCAGCATAGTCACATATTTATATCTAACAACATGAGAGGTGCCACTCACTGAGTTTCACTTATGTGATCCAACACATCCAACTATGTCGATGTCACAGTGGTGTGAAACACATACAAGAAAAAACAGGTTTGGGTGGAATGAAAATCATATGAAAATGACCTGGCATATACAGGGCCCATCACATCTACATGGGGAGACATGAAGATGGTGATTCTGCTCTGAGCAACTCTGATGGGAGTTTGAAGGGGATAAAATTTCACACAGAGACTTGTAAATTAGAATCATAGAATCATAGAATCATTAAGGTTGGAAAAGACCTCTAAGACCATCGAGTCCAACCGTCAACCCAACACCCCCATGCCCACTAAACCATGTCCCCAAGCACCNTTCCCCAAGCCTGTAGCGTTGCCTGGGGCTGTTGTGACCCAAGTGCAGGACCCGGCACTTGACCTTGTTGAACCTCCTCCATTGGCCTCGGCCCATCGATCCAGCCTGTCCAGGTCCCTCTGCAGAGCCTTCCTGCCCTCCAGCAGATCAACACTCCCTCCCAACTTGGTGTCATCTGCAAACAAGTGTCAATAGGATGTATATACAGAGTGCTCTTAAAAAGATGAAGTTCTCCAAAAGTATAGAAACAACACAAGCCACACAGAAAAGACCACGCTAAGTGTTTGCAATACTATAGTACAGTCTCCAAAACCTCATCCCAAGACTTCTCCAAAACACATTGCCACCCGAGCGAGTATATTTTGCAACACACCTTCAGGCTCCAAAACACAGACCTGGGTTGATGGGCCTTGGGATGGGGCAAGCTCTGAGGCCCAGGGGTCTGCTGGATGGAGCCTAACTGGTTCATGGATTAAGCTGAGCACCACTGCAAGTGTAATTGTCCCCACATAGTGAGGAGGAAATGGTAATTTAACAATATTCTGGAACTCTATAAAAATGCTGGATCTCAAAAATACTGGAACTTACCAATTTTTGTCATGTTCCCTGGCAAAAGTAGGCAAGTAGGAAAGAAAAAGTATGTTCAAATAATGTGACTTCATAAAAACGAATACAGTCGGAACCCTGCAAAGCAGAGGTGGGACCAGAAATGGGCTTTTTTGCAGATGTTTCTTCCATTGCTGATGGGCTTACTGTGAATGTCCCCCCCACTACTCTGCTACTGCATATTATGAGGTGAAAAGCGAACCTCTGGCAGATATCCAGAAGCATCATGATATTGGATCTCCTGACCCAGGCGAGACATCCACCTCCAGGAACTGACACTGAGGACTTCCCTTGGCTCCTTCCCCTGAGGGAAAGGGACTCCACATCTGATGTGACCAGGTGGGCTACAACGGGATGGAGCTACATCTGTCCTGCTTCTTAACAAAACATGAATGCAGATGGACAACTCTGCTTTCTCGGAGTCCTTCCAAAGTTCAGTAAATTGTCTGTTTTGTCTTGTGATTGAGGTCTAATAGAAAAATATTCTGCCATTCCCCAAGGTACCACCTATCCAAAGCCTGGGATAGTATTCCCAGTGAGGGTGACCAATGCATAGTTGATGCAAGGGTGAGACCTCAGCTTGCAGGAGCAGGGGTAGAGGTAGCTCAGAGGTCTTCAAAATAGGACTGAACTTCTTTAAAATTTTATTAAATATTCTACCCATTTTTACTTGTAATCTTCAGTGTTTGAGGACCTGCTGTTCTTCCTCTCCCTGGGGCTGCCACAGACTTTTACACTGAATTCATGTGAGTGAATTCCTACTGCAGGATCTCAACTTTTAAACTTCAGATCATTGTTCTTTTTACATGTTTAATAACAATTTGTCTCTCAGAAATGTATTCCCCATTCTTTAGTAACAGCTGGAATACATATGGTTGTTATACATACAGNCCCAGCTGAAACCAGGACAACAGAGCATTGGCAGAAAATGATCCTTAAGAGATGGGAAAACATGCTTCTTTTGACACAAATATATCTGTAAAATTACCGTTCTTTTCTGCATCAGCTGATATAACATGTAACAACATTTAAACCTAACTGTACATACCATACTATTAAGTTTCTTAAAATGCTGCTTGAAGAAGACTACAATAGTCCAGCAACATCCTCCTGGGGATATTTTGGAAACTTATGCTAAAACTGTTCAGAGCAAACTAAATCAGCAGATACTACTTCATAAGACATCTGTCAAGTAGAACAAGGAGTTTTTCTTACAAAAACTATCATTTTTGGTAATCAGAAAATCCCCCAGCAGAAGGTGGCACATTGATCAAATGCAGTCATTTAAGATTAGTTTGTAATCTTTGACATCTAAAGTAGTACAGTGAGTCAAATGTCCACCTGAATTCTTAAGTGTAATGTTTCCCCTAATCCATACTATTCCTCTCCTATCATTTTGCTGGACACTTTGAATCCACCTCCAAGGCTTTAACTTAAACAAGTGTCATAGATTTGCTAGGTTAGCCTTGGGACAATTTACAACTACTGGGTAACTAATATAGACTTCAAAATACTGGTAAAAAATTGCTATTGAGAGCAGGCTTTCTGTTCCTTCCTCACTCTAATTCTGTAGAGATGCCACTGGATGCTGTGAGGCTGCTTTAAATTTATATAACCATAACAGAAATAAGAACAGAGCCCCCAGATGCTTTGCAATAGGAGGTCCCAGTTTGAGAGACTGCAAATAGTCTTCCATCCTGCTTTTATATGCCTGCAGTGTTGCAGGTAATTTAATGTTGTTTTTTCACCCAGCTGAATTCTTGGTGTGAAACTCAGAAGTTGATCTGTTACTCTTGATAATTTGATTGGAGCATGGTTTTCCCTACTTTGGCTTTTTTATCAAGAATAGAAATCAGTAATGAAAAAGAAATTACGATTACAATTGATTTTAATTCTCAATGGTCAACAGTGTCTTCTACACTGAATGAAAGAGAATTATTCTCTATCAGAAAGAATATATGGTTTAAACTGGAGCTGCAAGGTTCAGATATGCTATTACACTGGAAAGCCAGGAACATTTTAAAATAAATTCTTATTAAAGACGTGGATTATTATGAAAAGTACTCTTTTTCAGTGCATGGTTTTAAGATGGGATATTCATGCAATGATACACAGAATTGCACCTATCCAGTGTGGTTTTCAGATTGCCTTCTGCTCAGTATCTTCTCGAAAGAATTAAACATGAACAGGAGATTGCAGCACCGCAAGTTCCCAAGCTCTCCCATACTTCAGCCATACCTCCTGGCTAAAATGAGATAATGCATCTGCATTTCTTGCCTGAAGAGCGGGTGCTGACAGAGGGTGCTAAAGGAGGGCTTGTTGCATCCCCTCACTCATTAAACCTGTTACTCTTTGAATCTGCTGTGAAACCAGATGATGTTTCACCAGATCTGTGTGCAACCTCACCCCTTTCCAGAGCGTGAGCTCAGGTGGTGCCTGTAGTGCAGCACCAGCTGCAGACCTACTCTCCAGGTGGACTGACACCCAGATCTTCAGGTATGCTCAGGCACTCAGGGCTCTTCAGTTGCAAATCTCCCAGCTCTCTAAAGTCTGCTTTTTCCAGTATGGGGTTCCTTCAGCAATGATTTTGTCTAGCCATTTTGAGATGAGTAATTTTGAAAATGTTGCTTGGAGCGTACACCTCTGAACACGTTGAACATCCTCCATGCCTACGAATGTCAACAGGAAATGAGAGGTATTTCTTCTTTTTTTACTCCTTTCTTTAAATGAAACTAAGAGATCTTCTCCATAGAAACTGTCACAATCACTTGTGCTCCATAGATATCATTATGTACAATTAACGTAAAGCTGATTGATAATGACATCATGATGAATTCACTCCAAGATGCAGCTGTGCAGTATCTGAAGAAGTTAGTAAAATGTGACTAAAGGAAATAGATGCCACAGGTGTAATTAAACAGTTCACACCCATTCATTCATCCCCTGTTAGAGTGACCAACAAGCATCTATTCATCTTGATGAGAGAAACGTATTAGTTACTCTAGCTGTATTTCACCATTCTGTGCATTGCAATCTCTAAAATTTTAAATAGAAATACCTGGCTGTGCAAACACCCGCATAAATGACAGTCTGTCTTGGAAATCTCCATAGTTGAAATGTCCCCCTAAGCTGTTTTGCACCTGACCAGTTGCATGGTTTTAGCCTCATTAAAATAGGGCTGACACGTCAGCACAAAACAAATTGTGCCTGAAACTGAGACCATTAAATTCTACATTGCAATCAAGAAATCAATAGTGGTAATACCAAAGATGTGTAAAGAACAAAAAATAAACCCACATGAAATGCGATGCTGCATTCGTTGTGGCACAGCTGACATTTTTAGGCTCCAAGAAGCTGGGTCACATCGCTTTGTCAAGTTACAACTTACCAGCCCAGGTTGGAACATACTTGCAGCACAATACTGACAAAGATTTCTTAGGAACTGGAATTTTTCAATGGCAAAATTTGCACTACTCTTTTTCAACCTTAGGAGCATTTACAAAACAACTCGGCTAGATCAAAGTTACTAAAAATTCCCGTTCTTCAAAACTTCTCCTCAGTTTGGTAAAAGTGATCTGCAGCAGGCAGGTATTTTTCAACACACAGATTTCATGTCAATCACTGACCCAAAACAGGGGGAATACTACTATCCTATCTTCTGGTAATAAAGGAAAAAGAAATGTCATGTCAATGCAGATTCTCAAAGGAAAGGAAAAGAAGGTTGGGGCTTTCTGCTGTCCTAAATCATCCTCCCCTCACTATACCTCAGTGTGCAGTTTTCGTTAATAACATTCCCTAACAAGAAAGCCTTCCATACAAAATTTCATGTGATTCACACTCTAGTGCAGACATCTTCCATAATGTATCCCTCTCAAAGATGCACGTACAGATCTCTATTTTCAAAAGAGCTCAGCACATCACAGTTGAGTCCAAAATTTCAAAAAGACTCAGTTCCAATTTAGTCCCCTAAAGCAGAGTCAGATTTTCAGAAATTTTCAGTACCCAATAGCTCAGCTCTCGTTGTCACATACATGGCTCAGAGTTTCAAGAGACTTTAAAATGTGTTGATCTCTTTTGAAAATGTGGTTACTAATTTTGGTCTCTCACTGGGACAAGTTCTTTTGACAGTTGATGCCCACCTGTTGGTGCCAAGCTTTTTCTGAAAATACGTCCTTTTGTGGCTGAGTAGATATTCATTGAATAAAATAAAGGGGAAAAGAAAAAAAGATGAAAACTCTCCTTGAAGGAAAAAAAAGAAAAAAAAAATTCCATTCACATTCCTGTTTTGAAGTATTTTCATTTGGAGGTGTTATGAAGTTCTGAACTTAGCAAGAGAAAGAGACAGGCTTTGCTCAGGACATTTATTCGGGCTATGAGAATGCCAGGTCCCTGATTGAAATGGTATCCTGCTTTCCGGTCAGCTCTGTTTATGGGCTTCCTGCAGCAGTTAAGGAGAAAATGTGCCATTTAACTTGATAGGTTTCACTTTCCCATTCCCAGATGGAACATCATGCAAGGCAAGAGGGAATTGAGGGTTGTAATAGCCATTTTAAGCCAACAACATATTTGAAAGTCTTTTGTTGAAATAATCCTAAAAATTACTAAAGGGCAGAGTTACCTAGCAGATATTGAACTGGGGGACTTTGTCCCACTTTGAAGTCCCATCTGCCATTGGCATTTCAAATTATCTTGAAGAAATAACTTCTGATGACTTCATTTTCTACATTAAAAAAAAAAAAAATTAGATAGCATCTAGTATATTGTGTATAGGTAGCATATAGACACCTTATAGATAAGATTTCATCTGCTGACCAGGTAATTTAGCTTAACTACACTTTGAAATCTTATTTAAAATCTAAGAGAAAATTTACAATTACTTTTATGGGCATACATTACTAGTGTCGTTTTTCTTTTGGCTCAAAGAGTGAAAACACAAATACGGCACATTTTCTGACTTAACTTCTGTGGACTTGGGAATTGCTCTCCTTGGCCAAACAAACTACCTCTGCTGGGGCAGTAAGACCTGGTTTGGTAGCAGCACACCACGCTGAGTCAGGAATTAGAAGAGGCAGTGAGGGATGTTTCCATACTCTGGAAAGCTACATTTTAGGCAGCCGGTTAAGATGGGGGAAGGAAGGCGGACAAGAAGTACATACTTGAAAAGCAATTTTCTTTTTTATAATAAAAAAGAATTCTTTGATTATCACATGCTGGGGAGAAAAAAAGTATTTGTGCTAAAGAAATACTATAATAGCAAATTGTAGAAGTTACTAGACTGAGCTGTATTTAATACGGGAAACATTTTACGAAGTTGAAAAAAATTGAAGTCTACATGAGATAATTGCATGTGTAGATTCTATTTTAGTTACTTGCATTTTACGGATTTCTAAATCTAACATGCATGCACATAGGCGCAAACATTGATGCACCCATGCCCACACACAAACACAAACAAAACACACAAATGCACCATGCAGAACCCACACAACCACTTCTACCACGTCAGACTGTCCCAACTCCTTGCCAGGTATCCATGAATTAATACACTACAAATGTTCTTCCCTATATTGCAAAATTTATTATTGTCATGTTCATCAGCCATCACAACTCTGAACTCATGAAGTCCGTAAAAATAAGAGACTGATTATTGATTTATGTTTTTTATACCTGTCCTCTAATAAACTTACTGCCCAATTACACAAGCAACAGTATTCCAATTGCTAGAAAGAGGAAAAGATTTGACTTTGTAATAAAGGTTTTCTAATCTATGTAATCAAATATGACTCGGAGTAAAAACAAATTCATTTAAAATGCATATACACATACACAGTCCTGAATGTATGTGTATTGGAAAAGGAAAAAAATGGACTTGAAACAATTTTCTATTCAGTTATTCTTTTTAAGCTCAAGGAATTAAAAAATACTTAGAGTTTGGTTATTTTAGATAGCGAACAAGGAGATAGGCATTTTTTTCACAATGTTATATAGCTAATTCAACAGAAAGACCAGTAAAACACCATTGCTTTCAAATGCAACCTGGTGTTGCTAAAGTGTCATCTGTTTTGTGCTATCAGCTTCCTTTAAAAGTCTATCATTTCAAACAGAACAATGTCTAAGTAGCTTGATTTTATATTACGTCTAAAAATCGGTGTTAATAGATGCATATATTTTAAGCCTTGACAGATCTATTGTGATGACCAAATCTGACCTCCCCTGTATCATAGGTCATGCAAACTCAGCCATTAATTTCTATATTAACCCATAATTTCTAGTAGAATGATACCATATGTTTTAGAAAGATAGTAATGTTTTCGTTATTTCCAATGACGGACAACCCACCTCATCCTAGAGAAGCTGTTTTATTGATTAATCAGTGATAAATATTTTTGCCTTACTTATAATTTAACTTTTTTTACTTTCGGCTTCTGACCACTGTATTCTGCTATCGCAGTGCAATTAATTTGTGTGCAGTGAATAATTGTACTTACTTCCACAAGCAATTAGCTCCTGGAATTATCTAAATTATCTAAAAACTATCTGAAAACATTGTTTCCAGGTTCAGTTTATAGTTTATACTCTTGTTTCTCTCAAATAATTTTGAATAATGACTTCTCCAACTCTTTTAATAACGTAGTAGACAAATTGGGGATCCTCCAAGTTTTACACTATCAATGTATTTTTTTTTTTTTCACAGATCGGAGTCATGACACTGTTCCAATTAAATACTGTCTGATATTCCTGAAATATGTTGCTGAAATCAAAACTAAAATTTTCTGCTAGAATGAAATTAAAATAATCTGATGGCACCCTTCATATCACTTCACATAATAATCTGAAGCCAAAGTCCCCTCCTTTATTAGAAGAGTAGATCAGGTTAGGACACGAACTCTAGGAGTTACATTTACTGAGAGGATGCTAAATAATTTTGTCATTCACATGGATATAGACTGTCACTTGATATTGTGGCAGGTCTTGGGTAAACCCCACAGGGAAAAGCTTACTGAAGTCAGATTTCCAGCTAACTGACACCATTTCCCCAGTACATGTTCTATCCTGACCTAATTTTCTAGAAGAGACAAACCTTGAAAGGCGCTAATTTGAAGTATTGCGTAGAGAAGAAGCATCTTCAGCTGCAATTTGCCTTAGGGTGTATTTTAGGGGTTGGATTTTAAATTTAAAAAGCACTGAATAATTTTTCAAAAAATATTATTGATTGCAAATAGGCTTAGTAGCCTTTACATTGTTGCACCTTTTTGCTTTTGTTTCATAGTTATGCTTTCTATAGGTATCATCTCTGTGTTAAAGTTACAGCCTGTAAAAGTTCTTGGAAACAGAGAGGACTAAAGATTTTGAGCATCCCCAAGACCTTTCAAAGGGGATTCAAAATCACAGAGATGTTTACAGTGCAAAAAGAAGCTTACCCTGGGCAGAAGCATCCCTGGATCCCAGAATCAGGGACTCTCATCCTGGAAGGGCTCCCAGCTGTGCCCTTTTAAATCCAGAAATTGGAGTACAGTTCATATGTATATGTATATACACATATATCATAGTACAAGTACAAAGGCACTGTAAGCATGGACACACAAACACTTCTATATGGAGGGCAACGTAAATTATCCAGGAGAGATGACTTTCAAAGCAAAATCCTCATCCAAGACATAATGAAACAAAACAGTTATATCAATTCCAAGACAAAGGCCCTACTACTTTTTTTTTTTTCCTGACAGCGGCAGTGTTACTGACTACGTTATCCACTCCAAAAACAAGAACAGCTGAATTGGCAATATTCTTGCTCTGGTTTATGTCTTTGCAACTGTTCTTCCAACTCCTTGTTTTTAAAGCAGGAGTCCACTCTAACATGATAGAAATTAAATGCAAGCTTCCCAATTTGGACTACTTGGGAATGGTCCACAGGCTAAACTTAAAAGTGTGGCTTATTTTCTTTATTAACTTTAGAATTATTTTAATAGTAAGGAAAATTTTCCTCTGAATTACAGCTTGCTTATATTTTAACCTGGACTAGACTTGGATATTGTGTCTTCAAATAGTAAGTTCCCCATTTTTACTAGACAAAACATCATTGGGAATGAATATGATTCAAATATTCTCTAATAAAATGTTATCACAATATCAAAAAACCTCTGTCTCTAAGGATTTTACACAGTAAGTCATGTTATTCTTGACCTAATCTAAAAGGTTGTAGTGCCTGATCCAAACCTATTGAACTGTACAGTTCCAAATCCACACAGCTGCATTTGGGTATTTGTGAACTACAGCATTATGGAAGGACACCAAAACAGTTTCTATTATGAAATGAAATTTGACAAAAATAATTGCTCTGAATCCCTGAAAAATCACCCATAAGAGAATAAGACTCAGACACAAGTGCAAACAACCTTCAGTTTCATCAGGTTATATTTGCAGATGATTTATTTCATAAGATCTCATTTCTTTTCCCTAAGAATAAAGTAAGTACGAATTTGTATTTCATGCTTTGAAACTCTTCTGAAATAAGGATGACTGAGTTTCTCAAAATAATGGGAGCTATTAAATTAAAAACAGGTTTCATAACTCTAAAAAATCCCGTCTCCCTTGTCCTTCTAAAGCATAGCTGTTGAGAAGCAGAGAAAAATATTAATAGCACTTCATAGAAATTCTTTTTTTTTTCAAAATTTAAATATTTTTTTTCTCATTGACCTTGGAACACCTTCATAGTACTGATGCGTGATAATTTTATATTTAAACTTTACTATCAAAGAGCTTTAAAAAAGGGTTAGAAATATTTGCAAAAGTCTAATGTTAACCCTGCAGTGACCCATGGAGGTGTAGTAGAAATGCATCTGAATTACTATGTTTACTTAACTACATGGAATGTACAAGTCTTTCAGCTTTTTCATATTGACCATCCGTTAATCGTTGACTAAGTAGGGAGTGAACGTAACTATTTAGTCATTTGAGGTAGTTTAATGTTTTGACTTTCAAAATCAGTTTTAATGCATAGTAGCAGGTCCACGATCTCCTTATGAGAATAGCTTGCAACAGAGCATGCGCAAAAAACACAGCAAACTGTGCCCTCTTAACTCTGAAAGAAAAGGAAAAAAAAATCCTGGAATATTTTTAGGAAAAAAAAAAAATTGTTGGAACTCCCAAACAGTTTTTCTTCTCTTTGCTGTATAAATGGAAAAATACTCTGTCAGCAGATGCCAGTACTCTTTCATGGTTTTGGTCATGAGTGATTTTGCTATTTCTGTGGTATACGTCCAAGTCCATGCCCACATCCATGTCCATGTCCATGTCCAGGTCCATGTCCATGTCCATGTCCATCTCTATGTATGTGGTTGAATGCATGCTTTGGAAGAAGCGATGGAGCTCACTTGAGTTTCTTGGAGGAAGACCACAGTCAAGCAACTCGCCCTGAGACAGCAGGGCAAAATCCCCGGACCTGTGCTCTTTCCTTTTTCAGTTATGTTAATAACTATCCATCCTTCAAAATCTTGTTATTAGCAACATAACTGGGAAGTGCCTTAATGCATTNATCCCAGCTGAAATCAGGACACCCTCTACTTAGTATTATCTGCATTTTTTGTTTATATTCACCCCATAGCAATAGTCATCATATGGCATGGACAACATAGCTGATATCAGAGAAGTTCTGTTGCTCTCTTGCCATTATTACATGCTGAGCGCCTAAATTTCTAACCAGTTTGATATAAACCAGGAGTAATTCCTACACAATGAATGGAATAACATGGATGTAAATCCACCTCAAATGTGAGAAAAAAACAGCTCCACTGCCTGCGATTCACTTAGAGCTATGTGGAAAATTCATGACTGAATAGAGGTACACAAAGGACCAAAAATGACTTGTGGGAGCGTAATGAATTACCAGGCACTGGTTGAACTACCATCACTAATCAGGTATGTGTTGTTTGGCCACTCCAATTATGAGATAATTAAGCTGCAGTGCAAGAAATTCAATTGTATTCAATGTGCATCTTAACGCCTTTTTAATGAACAAATCTGTTTCTCAGAAAGCAGTGCAAAGAAGAGATTTTTATTCAAGATGAGGGATTTAAGGTTTTTTTCTACCTTGCTCTTTATCAATTTGACTATGAAATTCTTTCCCTCTTACTGTATAACTGGCACCATAACTATTCACATTCAATTTCTTGTAAGCAAGTGGGAATGAGCAGCACAGCTACGCCTAAGGTGGGTACAGATGGCTGAAGAATTGTACTCAGCAAATATCTATCAAAGTATTTCTGTCAAACTGGGAAGATGAAACCAGTGAGACCCTGCAAGTTGCTGCCCAGGGTCCGGCAGCATTTGATTTTTAATTTTCATTAAGGAGTTGACAGAATACAATTGCCTAATAGCTAACTGAGAGTGACTGCCAGCTGATTGGAGATGGGATTAGCATTCAAAATTACCTTAACAAATTGGGCATATGGCACAAAGGCACAGCACGTTCTTCAACGTGTAAGTGTATTGTCCTCGGGAGGGAGTAACCAGGCACAAAGCACAGCAAGGGAGAAGAGACCAGGTGAAGGACCTTGGAGCTGCAGAGTTCTTGAAGGTGCCTCAGCCTTTTGCATTGGCAAATCCCCGCTACAGCGGGGTCTCACAGGAGGCAACAGCCCCTGGTGTGATGATCACTTCTTCCTCACCCCTTTTGCCACCCTTTGGCTGTAGCTTTATGTTAGGGGACTCAGTAATGTACAGGGACAAAGCTCAACAGCCAGCCAGCACACAGCACCCACCCTTCATCAACACTTGTTCCAGTCGGTGCTAACGGCATCACAAGCAAGAAAACAACCATTAGGGAGTTTGAGCAGGACCTAATGAAAACAGTATCGTTACCCTGGGAAAAGAAAGTACAGTTGGGGAGGAACCAGCTGCAACACCAGAGAGGACACCCACAGTATGATGCTTCTCTGGGGACCCCTGTTGCTCCTCTTCGTCGCCGGCCACCAGGGAGTTTTCCCTTTTTTCTCTTTCTACCTTCTCTTATTTCTTTTTTTTTTTTTTTTAATTTTCCCCCCAAATAACTTCCACCATTAGTCAACATATGCCTTCAGCTATGGATCCTCCTAATAAATCTTCATGTGTGAACTTACCTCAACACCCTTCACGCAACATGGGATGTGGCCACTGTACACTATCAGCTGAATGTGAGTCATCACTGGCAATAAAGGCAAAATCAATAGGGTGATATATAAACAGAAGTATGGCCTATACCATAGCCAATTAATAAACTCAGAAGCCTTTTGCCAATACTGGTGTGGCCTCACATGCACATGATTTTTGATTTTACACACTGCTCCCAAAGGAAGATATAAACCAATCTGAGGAAATTAATGCAAAGCAATAAAAAGTAATGCCAAAGCACAAGAGGAAAAGATGGAAAAAACCAGGTTTGTTTAGTACAGAAGTGATTTTCTGATCAGTTTAAGCGTAAATAATTCACCAGTTCTGCCAAAAACTGCCCTTGCTCCTGAGTCAGCCTGGTGCTCTGGCCCCTGAACTATGGCACCAGAACTTGCGTGGATCTTCAGCCTACAAAACATAGCTCCATTTTATTCCTTAAGCTTAGTTTTCTTTTAAAACATGACCCAAATCCTGACTTTGAGAGATGACATGGAGATGTGGCTTTTGATGGTAGAAAGCTGGAGACAACTCTTTCAACATGAGAGCAGGCTAGATCATCCTCAACCACGCGTGAGATCTCATCCTGAGAAAAGGCAGCTAAGAGGAACATGGTAAGAGCCTTCAAATATGCAAGCTCTGCTGAAGAAAGGCTGGGAATAGTATCTCCATGTCTGAGCAAGGATGATTCTCCCTTAGAAAAAACTCTCGAACAGTAAGGGTGATGAAACACTGAAACAAATTGCTTGGGGTTGTTATGGAGTCTCCATCTCCAGAGACTTCTATGAACGGCTGAGATGAGCTTGTATCACAATCAGCATTCCTGCCCTTGGAAAAGGGATAGACTTTTGGCAGTCCCTTTCAGCCTTTGGTTTTGCAGATGAACTGAGATCGACCAACAGGAATTTCCCACCACACGTGGTTCCTCCCTCCCTTGATCATATGTGTCCCCAAATGCCTCCTCTCCACCATGCGATCTGCTATACCATGTCTTACAAATTCCCATCCAGGTAAATTGTAAGGTCTTAAAAAAGTCAGTCTCTGTACCCAAGTTCTAATTACTCCCTGTACCCACAAAGAAAGAGGAGAACCACCCTCTACCCTTCCTTTCGTACTGCCTTTCACGTGCTACATGCCACAGTCAGCACGTCTGGCAGCAGCCAGCTACTCTGATGAAAAATGATTGAAAGGATTTTTGCTCAGCATCGAACCATTAAGACATCTGTCCTGTACTGAGGCAGTAGATATCACCCCTTCTACTGGCATTTCTCTGAGTAGCAGGGAATAATTGAGAAGAAAGAGGCAGTGGAACACCTCTTTCTTTGTTCTCTTTTAAAAGAAAATACTAGTGGTACCAGATCCTTTTTGTTTGTTTGTTTCTGTCCAAAGCAACTCGTGAAACATCAATAAAGCAGCAGTCTTAAGTACCTTGCTGAAAGGCAAATGCAGATGGATCAGAAATCTAAGTTTAGATTTGTGTTTTCTATTCTTACAGAAGGGAAATGAGACATCCAGAGATGTCAGCTAATCATCTCACAAAAAGAATAATTCTAAAAATATGCCTACCAAAACAAAGCATATTAATAAAGTCACAAGATTTACTGGCCTCAGCTGTTACTGCTGAAGACAAAGAATAAAAGAACAATCTTCCACTGAATTTCAGGAAGATCTACTCTCTTTATAATTTTTATGATAATTACACATGTTTCAAATGCAGAAAATATACCTGGCAAACAAGCCTGGCCTTTTCTTAAAGGTCACCAAAGTCATCAGACTTATAAGGCTGGATAAGTCTGATAAAAGCCAATAATGAATTTCAAAGTGCAGATTTAGCCATATGCTGACAAACTCATGGGGTCTTCCAGAGTGATCGTTGGCTTTTGTTACATTTCTTTCAGCCTGACAACCCCAAATCCTACCAAAACCCACACCCTTTGTATGCACAATTTTTGCCTGTTATATATACTGATCATGTTATAGATAACGAGCTTCTGAAAGGAGAAGCAGTGACAAGCACATCAGAGCTGCATGCTGAAGAGCATCTCCTCCTTCAAATATTCCTTTTCATGCTGCTAGCCAATCTCTCCAGGCTGGACCCATGGTAACGGTGGAGGAAAAAGTTGCTCACTTTAGTAAATGAACTAAGAAGGACTGTTTTCCTAAGGACGTGTGCCCTGTGCCCCCTAATTTTTCCTGCTGCTTATGCATCTCCCTCTCCTATCCCCAATTTGCCATGCTTGAGAGCATATGCCATGATTATGTGAGTGCTGATGGATCAGCCAGCGCGTGCGTGCTGATTGACCAGCTGGCCATTGCCGCTTAGAAAGGACAAGGATCTGAATTATAACTGCCTTTGCCTCACCGGGGGGCACTAATTTGGGCTTGCATTTTCCACCCTGCCCACAGTTTGCTGGCTAGTGCCAGCTGGAAGAGGACAACCAAGTTCTTCATGTCTCCACTCCTCCTTCTCCAAAGGAATACAGGTCCCTTTCCGTGACTAGCTGCAAATTCTTTACAGCATTCACAAGAAATTAATATCTTTGAGCCCTCTAGCTGGCTGTCAAAACTGGCCGAAAAGTTTAAGAATTATTAACAAATTAAGAACTTGTTTCCATCTTAACACCATTTTCCTGGTTAAAACATTAAAATCTGTCATTTCTGGCCATTGGGATTATGGCAATGGTAGGGTTTTTGCTGGTCACCTGGGAATCTGTACAATCACCAGCTTTTTTGGTGGAGCACTAAAATCGGGTTTGCTTGGTAGAGGTTCAAACAAGCCAAGCGTGCAGCAGGCTTCTGCAAGGTGGTGAGAGGTCCTGGCTGCTGCTGAGCGAGGCCTGAAGAAGCGCAACCCCTCATGGGGTCCAGTCTTGTGTTGAGGGGAATTTGACACTGTCGGAGTAATGACGGACATCAAATTAGTCAGTGGGAACTAAGAAACAAAGAAGAAGAGATATCTGAGAAACTGACAGCCCGGTACTTTACTTCCAAGCACCTCGTGTGATCGCTGTCAGCTGTACAAAGTGTACAGTGGAGCAAAACTCTATCAGTCTGCTCCATCATCATTTTAGACCACACTGGAAGTGACACTGTAAAGGTGTGAAGTAATGGAGAATCAAGGATTGTTTAACTGCAATACACAACCTATTCCATCTCAAACTTTGCATAACGGGTGTTAAAGGACTATTAGAGGTTTTCTAGGCTTCAGAGTTTCTCATTAACATTATGGGAATAAAACCGCCAGCCCAGGAGCTAGGCTACATTTCACTGTGTGTATTAAAACCTTATTTCAGTCCTTGTTATCGTATTTTTGCTAGCCTGCGGTATTTATCTACTTCAGATCTTCTTGTTGTTATCTTATCGTTGTGTGCTCCCATGCTGTTAACAGTCCAGAGGAGTTAGTGTTGGCAAATGTTCCAGAAGATAAAATGGTTTACTATTAGGAGACTTGCAGTTAAATAAGTTACTTGTGGGAAGGGAGAAAAGGATAAGCTTTTCAAAGCAATCCTTTAAGAAAATTCACACATTTGTTGTGTTTCTTTTGTGCATCAAGGTAACCTTTGGAATTTTTTCTTTCCTTTAGCTACGGGCATACATTACCTCTGAAAGTTGGGCTAGGGTCGCAGTGCCACATTGCAAACATCAATTCAAGAGTGTAAAATCATATGGCAAGTCTGCAAAAGCTAAATTTTTGTGCAAAACTGCTTTGGGTTGAAAAAAACCTGCATGGCAAAATGGAAGAAAATTGTAAGTTCTTGAATGAAGATGGTGGAGAACTCAGAGCCAAATCTGCAAAGGTGCAGGTTTGCAGAACCGTGCTGAGGTTTTAGCTAATAAGCTGTATTTTCACATCTGCGACACAGTATCTGATCACATCACCTGTCTGTTAGTTTTCAATGGACTGGAGGAAAGGATGCAGAAAAACAAGCAAGTAAAAAAAAGCATTACTAGTAAGTGCAGGCAGGGAAACATCTTTATGTTAAAAAATGGGAGCTAAATTTACACACAGGCTGTTGAGATTTAAGGGGAAGTAATGGTTGTGAATAAAAGAAAGTTTAAAGTATTTGGCTGTACAAGGAGAGGTTTCAGAGAAGGGAGAGCTCCTTGGTCTTGCATGGTGAACAGCAAGAGCATCTTGGATGTCTAGGACATCTGCCACAAAAAGATAAAACATAAAGAAAATACATTCCTCTTCCCATTCTTGCACAAAGAGTGGGGAAATAGAATACAAATATTGGAAAGCACAGCACAGACCAACACAGAAACTTGATTTAACATATAATCTTTCAGCTTTCTGCTTGGATGATGCTATTAAAGGCCTTCATAATCAATGAATTTCTCTTCTGCTGAGGAAAAGAGGGAGCCTGAACACATCAGCAGTTTCTTAAGAATGTGCAAACAGCAAACAAACTAGTAAGTCATTAAGCAGATGATCCTGAAATGTTGAAGAGGTTCTTCCCAAGTTGTGTTACCTGTCTGCCCCGAGAAGGCAGGATCATCGTGGTGCTCATGATGAGAGCCTCTGCTTTGCATTTTTTAGCAGGATAGGATGTAGTTTGTTTATAACCCAAATTTCTGGTATTACATTGGACATGACCTGCAGGAACACAGCAGGTGACAAACATCCCATGTCTTAATCCCACTTCACGCTCTTGCTAATCTCTGACTGAAGACTCTGCACTATCAGATTTATCTGCTGAGATTTCCAGTGGTCCAGAGCAACTGTAATACTTTATTTCAAACTCTCTTTATCTTTTCTACAGATTAGCTGCTTTTTTTTTTTTTAAATGTAAAATCTGCAATGGCTTTTGTGTAATGAGGTTCCTTTTCCCAACAGCAGTCCTAGCCAACGAGGGCACCTCCTGAAAACGAATAGGCTAAATAATAATAACGTGAAGTAGCTGCAGCTTTCTGTTTATCATATGAATAGAAACAGCACTGGTCACAGTAGGCAGGGTCTTAACAGGAGGACATAAAGGACATACATACATTCACATACAGCTTTGTGTCAGTGTGCTACAAGCTATGCAAAGACAGAATGTGAATAATTGCATCAGATGTGTCAAAACAACAGCAAGCATGGGAATGGTGCGGATTACTCAAAGTTTCTCAGCCATAGCTCCCAGGCAAATAGGGAAAATGTGCATGTTTATAAGGAAATGGTCTTCTGTAGATGAATAGATTTTAAAACTAAAAGGAACGCCCTTACCATCATTTCTTTATAGGAAATCATATTCAGATCAAGAACATGTTTATGCAACAAAACACAGCTAGCAGATAGAGAGTTAACTTAATCTGGCTGATTCAGATTACAGCAGTCACAAAAATGGGTTAAGGTGGGCTTCAGCCAATGTAGCTGGAACGTAAGATCTTGGGAATTGTGGATCAATATTCTGGATATCACTATGCTGTGCCTTTATTGCCATGCTTGCCCCCATTTTTTAACTTAAATTAACATAACTGAATGAACACTGGCTATATTTTCAGCTTTCATAGAATCATAGAATCATAGAATCACTAAGGTTGGAAAAGACCTCTAAGTTCATCGAGTCCAACCGTCAACCCAACACCCCCATGCCCACTAAACTGTGTCCTCATCTACACGTCTTTTAAATCCCTCCAGGGATGGGGACTCCACCACTTCCCTGGGCAGCCTGTTCCAAGGCCTGACCACTCTTTCGGTAAAGAATTTTTTCCTAATGTCCAATCTAAACCTCCCTTGGCGCAACTTGAGAGTGTTTCTTCTCGTTCTATCACTAGTTACTTGGTAGCTTTGTTTTGCTGCATTGCATAATTTTCAAATTAATACCAAGAAGGTCAGATTCTATCAAGGAATGTGTTCGTTACCTCTTCACATTGGCACAAAGGCAGATGAAACCCATGGAGGTGGCTGGGACAAACCCATCCCATCCATGCCAAGAGGTAAAATAGATATAAGCTTTCTGTGTGATGTATCCCAAAGGCTGTCACAAGCCCACACCAGCAGCATGTAAAAACAGACCTAAAGAAGCACTTTAAAAAGTGTAACAGAGTGCAGGCAGTCTTCATGCACAGTCATCCCTCTGGCTTGTCTACAAGGATAATGAGACCCCTATATTTATTTGACCATACAGCTATTATGATGATAGATGGAAATCTGATGTACGGTTGTCACTCAAGATTTGGACATCCTAAATGAAATAAATAGTTCTCCAAATAAATCAATTTATATTTGCATGTTGTGGATGCCCAGTCTTCTGTTGGATCTCTATGTCTTGAATGACACAAATGGATTTATGTTTCAGATCTAAATGCTAAACCTCCCCCCCAAAAAAAGAGCTAAAAGAGAGGAAGAATGCAAATCCAAATTATACTTTCCTAGACATATGGGTTCTGGGATTTCTCTGTTAAGTTTGATGCTTTTGAGGATCTTTCTTGTACCTTCACCTCCATTCTTGTCAGTGTTTTCTCAGGG
Source organism: Pelecanoides urinatrix (assembly GCA_013400755.1). Taxonomy (NCBI): domain Eukaryota; kingdom Metazoa; phylum Chordata; class Aves; order Procellariiformes; family Procellariidae; genus Pelecanoides; species Pelecanoides urinatrix. The sequence continues at coordinate 35,063 of VZTQ01007668.1, read as the reverse complement.
TAATTGATCTTCTCCTAGGATTACATCAGGTTTTAGCTACTTTCCTGGTAAGCTTCTCAAGATAATGTGTGCATCTCTCAACCTCAGAAAAGTTTTTTGAGATTTGAGAATCCATCCACAACTTCTTTCTAAAGCAGCAGTGGCAAGTGTCAGGAAATCATTGATATTTGATTGAAAATACATCATCCATCACAAGACAGACACATGGCAATGATGAACCAACCAAGAAATACTGTCTTTACACTAGGGTTCTGAAAGGATTTACAAAGCATAGTTTATTCACAGAGACACATCCAAGGAAATATCCCCAGGAATGCCAGCTTTTTACACTAAAGTCTCCTTGACAACTAACCAAGGTGTAATAAAATGAAAATTGTCTGTGAAAGAAGAGGAAGAGAAAAAGTTGCAACCTCAGAAGTGAAGCAACTGGGGGTTAACTGAATTAATTTGGGAATTTTAATTGGATGTTGAATGGATAAACCTGTGAGGATAACCTCTCTTGGGTGCAGACGTAACTCCTTTTCCATTTAGGTTAGCAAGACAAGGAGAGAAAAGAGGTCCTAAAACAGAGGGAAGTTCTAGAATGTCACACCTTTCCAGATGAATGTAACAGTGAACCAGCAGAAAATTTTTGTAGCTCTTCAATAAATCTATGGGCATATAATCAGAAAAGGTAAAAACTCCATTAAAGTCAGCTTCACCAAGCAGATTCATAGCAGCTAAAAATCTGTCTCCCAGCATTTTGAAAAACAGCTACAAAAGTTTGATGGCTATTACAGCACACTGTAATATATAAAGGTGGGTGGTTTTTTTCCCGATAGGAAAGAAATGCATCTTTTCTTGTAGCACAGGAGACCAGATAGCAGACTCAATGTCGAAAATTACTGCTATACCATCCCTGCAGATCAGGAAAATCTCCCAATCAGGCAAATGCCTGCAGTGAGAGTCTTGACTGACTAAGGATTGCATCAGGACTTAAGGACTCAGCCCCAGAAGTCTAAAATTTGAATTGATATGAATCTTTTTCAAAATATTAAAGTTTTGCTTCCCTTCCAGTAAGGAAAGGAGTCTGACAAAGATAACAATTAAGATGCCAGTTCTGCCCAAGTGAGGAAAAGGCTAAGGTGGCTGCAGTAGCTACTGCTCTATAACTGAACTGTGTTTTTCCCCTACTACTTACCTCAAAAATAAAACGTACAGGGAGAAAAAGGCAGGGAGATAGATTAAGGAGCATCAGGGTGGCCAAACGGCTTGATTTGCTCAGACATCTCAGAATCTTTCATTAAGATTTACATCGTGATGCTGACCTAAGTGGCAAAGCAATTTTTTCATAGCAGAAGAAAGAAGCTAGCACTCTCCAGCTGGGTCAGGTAACCTTTCTCATGCTCACAGCAAGTAATGGAGTCCTCCTCGTGTGAACAGGATTGACCAATGGACGTGTCTTCTTCAATTGCTCTGAAGTGGAGTGTTTTTCATGTGATCACTGTGTAGCTGCTTATAGTTGAACAAGCGGTACCTTGATTTTATCCATTTTCCAGGCAAGGCAAAAACCAACAACACAGTTTAAAAACCCTGCTCATACTGACCTCAATGCTTTCAAATTGAACTTCAAAAGGCATCTCAAAAATTACAGTGCAGTATTTGTGCAGCTCAGCTCCCAATTAAAAATGATAACGTTGAACAGTTCCGGGTGCATGACATCAGTTCAGAATTTCTGGGATACTGGTTTTACGGAATTACACCAGATAACCATTTGGCTTCATTTAAGGTGCATGAACGGCATGCATGTGCATGTGTGCATGCACTATAAGACAGATGCCATAAATCCTCATGATCCTAAAATTTTAGTAATTATTGATAAACGTACTATCTACAAGAAAAAGAGGAGGAACACTCAGAAGTGAAGAACACCTCAATGAGTCATAGAATCATAGAATAGAATCATAGAATCACTAAGGTTGGAAAAGACCTCTAAGGTCATCGAGTCCAACCGTCAACCCAATACCCCCATGCCCACTAAACCATGTCCCTGAGCACCTCATCTACACGTCTTCTAAATACCTCCAGGGATGGGGACTCCACCACTGCCCTGGGCAGCCTCTTCCAAGGCCTGACCACTCCCTANTCCAGCCGCTGTCGACCAGCCCCCCCAGGTCCTTCTCCTCTGGGCACTTTCCAGCCGCTCTTCCCCAAGCCTGGAGCGTTGCCTGGGGTTGGTGTGGCCGAAGTGCAGGTCCCTCATAGTGAATTACCATGATGGCAATAGCTGCATGTCATCATTGAACTGTTGGCAAAATTTACTGAGGGCTTCACAGAACTACTCACACTTTTAGTACATTCATGGTAAAACCTGATTCAGGATTAGTGTTTTGACTTTTGTGATTTAACTTTCCATCCATGTTAGTGATAACAGAGTTTTACTGAGTGGGATTGGGACTGGTGTCCTCATGAAAAGACCTTTCAGAGTGGGAAGTTTTGCAACAACATGAGTTTGCCCAGCCTCTGGAAGCTTGGATGCAACTTGTTCCTCTGCAGGGAAACTGCTTCCACCCCGGTCCACCATCCTGCATCCCAACAAGACACAACACAGAACTTGTTCAGCATTCAGGTCTGCTCCAGACCCAACAGCCCCCAGCCCTGACACTAATGCTAATGGTGTGAAAACACTTTGACACCAGTGCAATATGCCAACAATGGAGATAATTGCACAGCTGCTGAAATGACACCCACTGAATAGTCTACTCAGAAAGGAAAGGACAACAAGAATCAGAATCCTTGTAGTCATAGAAAAAGAGGAAAAACTGTTTCAGGTACTCAACATCAAAATGAGATGTTTTCATTTTTTTGTTTCACGATTGATTATATCTTGTCAGGATGGAGCTGAGGCACGACAGATCAGTATCAAGCATACAAAAGGTAGCTGTGATGAGGATGATGTCATGACCCACTTCTTGATGGGAGTCAACTTTTTTGTAGGATGCTGAACACTTCTTAAGTCATTAGGACTAGAAAGTGTTTTGCACACTACAGTTGCTGAATACTAGCCAAGAAAAGGTGTTTTTAAAGAAAACTGTCTTGCTAAGATTGTTTACTGCTACAGTATCATACATTTTTTATGACAAAGAAATAAGTTTAAATTAAATTCTTATTCTCAGCGATCACTGCGAAATAAAGACAACTGCTTTCTACATCAGGGGCATGACCTAATGACACAGTGGCATCTGTGAGTTTTTGGTGTCTCCATACTTCACCAATTCCTTTTTCTGATTTCTGATTGATGAGAATTTTCATCCACTGCCTAGTCTTCTTCGGTGCACAAGTAAATCCAACATTAATTCCTGCATCTCAGTGGTTTGTTTCAGCTCAGCTGCACATCACCGGTTACTGTGGCAGGTATCTCACAGCCACCCATGACAACCTTTGGTCACCTTTGATAACCTTGATTTGGCAAGTGATTTGGCCAATCACTTGCAGTTCACTGCGTAAATAGGATCCAGGTGCCCACGTACCTTTTAGGATTGGAGCTGTGTTTGTACTCAGATATGATGTTTTCCAACTTTGGGAAGCATGGCCGCAGGCTCAGACATTTCTGCTGGCTCCAGCAGAGCCTTTCTGACTTGCATCCACTGAGGAACTGGCTTGAGAGCCTCTCAGTCATTTGATGGGCACTGTATATTCCCAAAGAAATTATTATTCAAGTAACGTCTTCAGTTAATCAAGTATTCTTCTTAATGGAGACAAAGGGCCATCTGCCAGGGCATCTTGATTAGGATTCCACTGTATTAAATTTACAGTAGTTGTGGGAAGATCAGAGCCAAGTGAACCAAAGCAGGTTTTCTTCCTTGTCTTTTTTCATTTAGAGTTATTCAATGCACAGGAATTGCCTTCCCTTGTTCCTCAGCCAAAAAAAAAAAAAAACCAAAAAACACCCACAAAAAAAACCTCCCAAAGCCCCCCAAATCCCACAACTTAGCTTTCTATCTTTCCACCAAGTTTAGTCACAAAAAAATCTCATCAAAAGTTGATTTAGTGCAAGATTCACTAAAAAGAGGGCCTGAGTTTGTAAATATAAGAGAAAATAATCTGAATTTTTGGTTTGTAACGAACCATGCAATCTGGCAGCTTCACTGACTTGGGATTTCCGTCCAGACATTTGCATGTCTCTGGAAAAAAGCTGCTCCTCTGTGGTGATTAGCAACATGAAAGGTGCTTTGCATTTTAGCAGCTGGGTAAATAGTTCTTACAGACATTTGTGTACGTGTTTATGAGAGAACTGATGGTATCACAGAAACAAAACAAAACCCTGCACTATGATTTTGCAGAGAGATAGAATGAAACACTTCCTTCTAAATATTTTCAAGTGTTTATTAGCAACATTTTGGAATTGGTTTTCAAAATAGCAAAATACAGGAGCACATAGAGAAAACAGTTGTTTAAGCCAGCACTTGCCTTGCAGTCCTCAGAGACCGAGCACTTCCCACCAGCTGCCCCTTGCACAACTGGGCATCGTGCAGGTGGAAAACAACCACGGTCACACCTTTCTCCCCTTGCATCTCTGCACCCCTGAGGACATGCGGAAGAGCAGGCTCTGCAATTTGCCTTGCCTTTATATGGGTTATTTACTCCTCAGAAGTTGTGTTTATTTATTTATTCATTCATTTATTTGTCTTGGTCGGGTCAGGAGTAAGAAAAATAAAGTTTTGCTCAGGTAACCCATCAGGAACAAGCTGTCATAGAATTGAAATACTAACTGCTTGACAAAGTTCGTCTGTCATCATTAAAAAGAGAGGGACAGACATTTCAGCATTGTGTTTTTGTTGCTTAGATGTAATCTGCTATCAGCAGCTAAAAACAATTGATTAATTAAATTGATTAATATAAGCAGCAGATGGTGGAATGACAGTATCCTCAGCTATTAAAAGTATTAATCAATGCTAACTGTGAGAACTTGTACATGACCTAATCAGCTACAGTGCTAGTTAAACACCCTGCAAAACTGTTTTTTATAGTAACCTTGGATACTTCCTCTAATATTGAAAGAAATCAGAAAGTTTCTTTCAAGTCATTTACAGATACAAAAATTTCTAAACCAAACCTTTGTTTGTGTATCTATCTGGATGAAATTGAAGGATGATTACAGATGCACAGTCAGACTAGCACACTGACCTTCATTTTATTTCAGGAAAAATACTATTTACTTTCGTGAACATGCTTGAAGAACTTGGAAAATTACTGGTCAAATCATAATCATCAGCAGCATCAGGGCCCCCAGACTTTTTAATAAACATCAGTTCTTTGCAGGGACAGGAAGAGNAGATATAGATATAGATATAGATATAGATATAGATATAGATCTGTATGCCCCTTCTACACCTCCTAGTTAAAAATGAGTGCAATCACATACCATATTCTGTATGGAAAACAAATATTCTTTCTGGCTTCAAGGAAAGACATCTTTTTCAACATTTATGTGGGAGCAATTATATAAATACAAAACAAAGTATGTGAGCCTTTCAGTCATTCTGGCACGGGGGAGATTTGGTAGTGCTACCTTTAGGGAAGTTATACATTTAAAACTACGGGAANGAAAAAATCTATTTTCTTTCTGTGTAAACATAATGACATGACTAAGATATTGCTAAAATAAAAGTGAAACCTATGTGCATCTTAGTTAATTAACAGTGTGCCAGTGTGCCCTTAAAAATACATGTGACTGTTTAAGTTAAGGATAACCTATATGCTGTTCCAGCATCAGCTGACCCAGATGAAAAATGTACATTTTAGAAGCCATTTCATTCTCCTGAAAAAAAACCTAAAATATATAAACTAAAAACTCTATATTTTAACTTCTGTATGTCAAGATATTTCAACCTCTTCAAGTGTTCCTTAGCATTGCCTTGTTACTTTAATTGAGAAACCTTAAGAAATCTGATGGTTATTTACTTATTTATAGCTTGTGCTCACATTTATGCAAAGAGGGAAAAAATCCAGCAGTATCCTTTAAAAAAAAAAAATCAGAAATCTGACTGTATCTACAAAAGAGCAATCACAGACCTTTTAATGCATTCTTCCCAGGGGAAAAAAAAACCTCAGAACAACAATCACAGGCAAAACTTTGCAATACAATTGCCTTGAAAAGGCTACAAATATTTCTCACAAAATAAATATTGTCCATTCTTGTCAGCCTTTTCAACCTCTTTTGTGTTCCCAGAAATTGCCAGTAATGAAAATAGNTTAAACTTACTCTTTCCAACAAAATCAGAACATTTCTAGGTCAAGGCTCCTCTTTCCACCCTTTTACACTAGCTATTATCACGGCATATATACCATCTTCTGAAAGGAAGAGTTTTAGAGAAGATCACATTCATTACACAAACACAGGCAAGGGTNGAGCAGAGCCAATCAAATTGTTGTATATACCACTGCACTGTGGGAGCTGGAAACCCTGCATTTAAAATGTCTTATGCATTATTCATAGACTATGTATGTTTATGTAAATTATCGAAGGTGGAAGTGTATACTAAAGCAGAATAAGAGGTAAAAGAATGATANTATGTAAAAGAGCTTTCTACCTCAAGGTCGACTCTGCAGCCCTCTGCAGTTGAGTAGCACACATAGCACAAATACATTGATGGTTCTTGAATTCATATATGTGCATACAAAATTTAGTAACTTCCTTCTAATGTGTTTAAATTTTGTGTTATATTATTTTGAAAATATATATCATACATATATGTTATGTATTATACATGTTATACAATATTAATGAATATAACACATAATATCTTACATGAATGTTACATTATGTGAAATCATTCTACTTTTCATTGTTTAAATAAAACCGCTGCTTGACCTAAACTCAGAGCATAACTTATTGAGTGACAACGGCTGCATAATTACACATTTAGTGTGAGCAGGAAATTGTTTTCCTGTTCTGTATTGCAATTTTCCTGTAATGCATTATAACAAAACAAATACCTTTTGGAATACTGCAGATTTACAACTTGCACCTCAAATAATCCATGTTCCTTTAAAAAGATGGGTATTTTGAGTAAATCCTGAGGAATCCCACACAAACCAGAGAGGAGAAACGGAGGAAACTTAGGGTCAAGGTAGCTGATAGGAAAGAAGAGTTTTGAAAGACATTTTTCCACTCTACCACAGTGCTTGATTTTTGAGCAATTAACACCAGGATTCTAACATGAAAATATCTCAGAAGCTCCATTGTTGAGGCGGTTTTAGAGTGTAGAAGATACTGTGGGAGGCAGTTGAACCCATAATCCTACATGGACAAGCAACACTCAGTGAATAACTGACTTCTGATACCGAACATCTCCCTCCAGAACACTGGTCCGTCCCTTATTTTTCTTACATATACTTACAGATCCAGTACCTCTCCACCACCGCCTTCCTACATGTGTAGTACAGAGATCATTTGAGAATGCCCACAATGAAACACACAGGCAAGGGTTTGGGTTGTTGTATCTGAGCAACTTTGCTGTGAATGTCAAAAATTCCTCGGGGCAAGGAGCTGAGGACCTATATTACTATGACAATTCTCATCTCTCAGGGCTGTAGTGAGAAACATTCAATGCCATGAAGTCTGAGAATAGAGCACTGTAATTAGTTTATGCTGTTAACCCAATGATAAGCGGGATACATGCGAAAGACTCTTCCAGAGAAAAACCTTCTGTGTTCAGACGTCTCCAAAAAGACTTTGTGTCTTCAAGGAATGTGTTGTACCAAAGAAGTCTGGCAATCTCAGAGAGGCATCTTACTATATTTGATAGTTTGATACAGGCATCTTACTATATGTCAGTGATATAGTGCTCAACATCTCTGATACTGTGAAAGGGAATGGTTAGCTACAGACTTTACCTGATATTTCCTGCATATATGTACACACACATACAGATATAACAAATCTATCTATATCAGATAAATATGTCTTATCAGAAAGATTAACACATATACACCTTTCTGATAATATTGTGACTGTGAAAGGACTGAGTGAGATACTATTAAGTAAGGAGATCAAACTACATTATGCAATTCTAGGAAGCAACATAGATATTTAGTCACCTGCTGAGGCTGAACTAAGGAAAAGAAACACAGTAAAGGTTTTGTTTTGACTAGAGTGTGCATGGATTTTTTGAGAAAAATTATCACTGTAACCCTTAAAATGTTTAAAATCCAGACTGATACCCTGCAGTCTTTCAGCATGTTTTTTCTTACTCACCAATTTAGTTAATGGTTGTTTCTTGGATGTTTCTGAAAATAACCTCTTGAGCAGCAAAGTTAACATACTCACCATGGTTCAAGAAGGGCAGCTCTTAATCTTCAAACATAACATTTTCCTAGCTCTGAATGTCATAGCTGAAAAGTATTATGACCTGCCAAATTAGAAAGAGAAGTTCTGTTCTTTCAGAAAGGTCTTATTGGTATCCAACATGTAGCTCTGGAAGGCTGCAATAGTTGACTACAAAGCAGAGACATTTGGTGCAGAATTACTTTAAGACGTGCTATGCAATGGTCCTATTTCAGTTTATGGTGAATACAGTTACAGTGAATACACTTCAGAGGCAGACATCCAACAGGATGGTTACTAGAAGAAGTCAGGCTCCATGGGGCTCCACAATTCTCCAATAAAATTAATTCCGTACTCACGAGGGAGTGATAAGGTCCGAAAGTATCTGGATAATATATGCACAATTTCACACCCTCATTTTCAAAAAGTTTGTAGAAGTACCAGTTTTGGAGATTTTATTTGGACCACTCAAAGATGTGCCTTCAGTGCAGAATGGAGTGGAGTGGAGTCTCCACCACTGCTCTTTCAGGTGCCCAGATAGGGTGGCAAAGCAACTGCTGAAAAAATACAAGCGCTAGACAACGGGAGAGCACTTGACAGTGTCACCTAAGACTCTCGATGATCTAGCCAGCTCAAGCGAAAAGAATTGCTACCTCTGAGGTCTTCTGTATACAGACATAACCCACATTAAGTGCAAACCTTGCATTATAACTTGAGCTAAAGTTTTGGTCAGTAAACACTTGGTGAGACAGCAAGTGAAGAAAGGATTGGGGCTCACATTCCATGCCCTTCCATAAAACTTGGGAGGGCTAGATCCAGATACTGTAGCTTAGCCAAAATTGGAGGATGTAGATAGGTCAAACCACACGTGCAATGGCATTTCAACAATATATTCCACCTGCTACACAGTCATTGACTGAATGAATAATAAACCAATAGAAAGGCATTTCTAAACATGGAGAAGGACAAAAATACCAAAATCATCAGGGTGATTACAGATTATGTGTAGGATTTTTGTTTATGAAAACCTCTCTCTAATGTATGTTAACTAAGCTGTAATGTAAAAATGAAATCATTGCAAAATGCCAGCAATTATTCTGCAAATTGTGTTTCTTGCTGGCATGAAGCTGCAGCTGATTTACATACAGCATAGTTAGAAATGAAGCAATGTGACCCTAGACCTTCACAAACATCAGACGTTCCTGCTACAAATTCCACCAGCTCCAACAAATAAACACTGCCACTTACAGATCAAAGGCAGCGTTGCAACTGTTATGCGTTCACTGTAAAATTCTAAAAATACTTAGTTTTCTTTGATGGGATTAGGACTAGGAACTTCAAGATCACAAGACAATAGTTTCTGAAGCAAACTAAAGGAACACCCATTTAAGTTTATTATGGGAAGAAGTCTACATTTTCAATCAGACTGCCAAGATTTTATGGAATGAGAAACCATGCAGTGAAAGGATAAAAGTCTTCAGGGACTTGATACTCTGAGCAAACAATACGTACATGAAGCTTATTTTGTCATTTAAACAACGTTAACACAACAACAGTCTATGCCAGCACTGAAACACTGTGAAGAAATTATTTCCATGTCTTTGTACAGAAATGTCCTGTTTGAAACCTAGTGATATTTTTAGACAAAACACTGGCTATTTCAAATCTGATTTAGGAAAGTGGTCAGGTATCCTTGGATGCTGTAACACCGATGCTGTATCAGCAATAAAAAGACATAAAATTTACCTCTTAAAATAGCAGAGAAAATACAGAGAAAATCTGTTGGATGCAGAAGTTACTCCAGGATTTCTAAGGTAATTTCCAGGGAGTTAAACTGAACAGACGAAATGGGAATGTCATCCTGGATTTCATGGGCAAAGAAATCTGAGATGTAATCTGTTATTTTGGCAGTGGATGCTAGATGATACCTGTTGTTTTATATTTGATAGCAAACAAGTGGTATCATGATTTCTTTTTACTATTAGCATATATAACTGGGACTACAGAGATCACTAATTCTGCTTCTAGCAGCAGTCAAGAAGCATGGGAGAACTATGATTACAAAATAAATTTTAAAAATTACTTCTAGATTTTGCCAGTTCCAAATCTTCCTAATTTCCCAAGTAAATGAACCAGGTCCCCCCAGCTACTAGTTATTCATGGTCTCATGATGTATCAACAGGCTCAAAAGCAGTAAGGACAGAGTGAGAAGAGTGTTTGTGGTCCTTTGAGGAGAAAGGACAAATGTGGAAAGCATGACCAAGGTCTTCTGGCTGCCACCACCATTGCTGCTGCTGCTGAAAGAGGCAGTATTTAGGCAATGGTGTAAGGTAGGAGACCAACAAAAATTAGGGAACACAGTCATTTGTAGCCTGAGGATCCCAACAGCACTTCAGGGACACATGTTTTTTCCTCCAGGATAAATTCAACATAATTGTGATGACTAAAATTTATTCCTCCTGAATTATCCAGTATACTACCTGCTTTGGCAATGAGTCTTTGAAATGAAAATGAAAGAAAATGAAAGAAAACTAATTTCTTTCCTGACAGAGTGGTCAGGCCTTGGCACAGGCTGCCCAGGGCAGTGGTGGAGTCCCCATCCCTGGAGGGATTTAAAAGACGTGTAGATGAGGCGCTTAGGGACATGGTTTAGTGGGCATGGGGGGGTTGGGTTGACGGTTGGACTCGATGATCTTAGAGGTCTTCTCCAACCTTAGTGATTCTATGATTCTATTCTATGATTCTGTGAGTCTTCCCAGTTCCATGTTGCAGAGATTGATTTTGAATACAGGGACGGAAATGTGCAGCATTTATCACAGCTCTCTATCAAAGAATGTTATTCCTTACAGCATCTCCTGAATATTACTAATTGATTAAAATGCACATAAGTCTACATTGAGGAGGGATGACCAATAACACTGGAGTCCTGTCTTTAAACATGTAAAAAGAAACCCTGTGCTTCATTTCACATAAGTCTGTTTTAATTTGGGGATAAAGAACAGTAGCTACAATAAAAGCAGCCTCTAATGCCATAAACACAATTCAGACAATGTCACTTCTATCTAAGGGGAAATAAGCTCTTCCCTTTCCTTGTTTTATGGATTTTGGAGGGTGGCTTTTCTGTTTGTTTTCATACAGCATCTTAATAGAGATGTCACACTGATTAACGATATCAATACTGCTGACTCCAACCACTCCGAATGACGGCACCAGCATGGACTGGTGGGGGTGAAAAGAAGCCAGTGCATGTGAAATTACACAATCGCAAAAAAAATTGACAACCAAGAGAGGATTTGGTTGAACTCTGCTGCACATTGGTGCCCATTTAAAATGCTGTAGGTTGTCCTGGCTGGCTTCAGTTTGATGCTCTGAAGCAGTGCAAGTCTCCCACAGTTGCTGTGTCCCATCTGCTCGTCCTGTGTGGACGTATTCATCACCCAATGCCACCCCAAATGTGGCTGGAGACCAAGGCATCCGTCGGTTCAGGGACCCGACCCAGCAGATGGGAATTGGTGGCAGGTGCCGGGGAAGCTTGTTTCATCCTTCTTGTCTCTGGATGGGACAGAGGTGCTTCTGGGATTTCCTCTTCAAGGGGCAACAGGGATAAAATCCAGTCCTGTACAGCAAATCTGTAAGGAAATCTGTATAGTTTGGAGAGTCTGGGATTAATTACTGCAGCCCGTGGTGTCGTAGAAACGCTCCTGGAAAGGCTTTCAGGCATAGCTAATCTGAGTTCATTGCACCAAAAGAAAGTGTTTGTAGCATACTTAATTACCAGAACTATTGTATCAGCAATTATATCAATCACTTAAAAATACAGAATGATAGTATGACAGCAGAAATCACAGCTTTTATTTCATTTGAACTAGATTTGTATCAGGCTTATAGTTTTGTTATACAGAACTTAAATTCCATTAAGTTGTGCTTTACTCAGAGGACCAGTAAAAAATAAATTTCATAATAAAACCATTGCAAAACACAGTTTTTTAAAATCCTCTGTGTGACAGATACCAGTATGTAAGAGACAGACTAGCTCTTTCACATTTTTCTTTTGAAAATATCATAAAAAGAGCGGAAGACAGTAGTATTTTAATCAAATAAAAAATCATGAAGAGAAATTTTCTGAATATCTGTGAATAGGCTCCAACATATTTTGTAACGTAACTGCTTCCTAACCTGTTTCTGCTGATCTTCAATAGCACATAGCAGCTGAAATCTCCTCAGGTCTCTAACAGATTTCTGCAGCAATTCCATTTTGGAAAGTCAATTTCCTCTTTGAGAAAATCTTATCCCACAGTTCTGTGGATGCACTAAAGGCTTTGCAGCAAGGGCAGATTGAGACAATACTCCTAAGACCATAGAATCATAGAATCACAGAATCACAGAACTATTTAGGTTGGAAAAGACCTCTAAGATCATCGAGTCCAACCATAAGCCCAACACTGGAAGTCCACCACTAAGTCTAAATCGATCAGTCTAAAGTGCTTTTGCAAGACAATAAAAGGAGGGCATGATTTATGAAATTCCAACGAAGGATAAACTCACTCATATGCCGATTTACCAATAACCCATACCCTAAATCACAGATATCTTCCCACTAGAAAAGAAACAAATCACTAGGTTTTGCAAAATGGTATAACTTGATTAAAAGCAGAAAAAAAAAAAACAGTTTTATAACTTCAGTCCCAGCTCTCTACATTTTTTTTCTGTTTTCTTTCTGCTTTTGTAATTAAGACACCTGCCAAATAACTTTCATTCCTCCAGCTACCTAAAAACAGTGCATCTGATTTTCACTTACAACAGCACAGCATGACGCTGCCACGATGTAGGAGTGAGTGGTGGTGCGGTAGCAGTGGCACATCTTGTGTTATGAGAGACTGGCCTTGTAGTTTTCTCCTTTCTCCAGTACAGACACACTTCGAGATTGTAAATCAATGTCCATGCAGAACCAAGAGGATGAATTATGCCCATTTTAAGATCACATACAATAAGAGTGTCATAAAGTAATCGTGATGGAAACCAGAAATCCAGAATGGATCTAGAAGGAGGGGAAACATGAGGATCTCCTCATACCTGGTGAAAGATATGCAAATTTAGTTTACATCTAAGCCTCCCAAAAACTTCAGGTCATCCATTCAGGTAAGAGTGTGGACAAGCAGTTGTGAGTTAGTGGTCTTCTGAAAGACTGCTCTTTCTACAGATTATATATTATTTCTGCAGGCCTTTCACTAAATGTGTAAAGAGGGCACATTAGGCAGAATATGGTATCTATAGCAGTACACAACAGAAGACTAGACTAATATGACAGATTAATACATTTGTAAAGCAATTTTTTTTCCTTTTTAAACATTTTTAAAAATGCATAAGAAATATCATATTCTTACCAGGTACTATATGCTATCACATGCTAAGTATTTGAAGGGGAAATCCATGTTCACAGGGCAAACAGGTAGAATGAAAAAAGGACTTGGAAAAGAGAATGTCAAATAGGTGCTGAATACAGAGAAAAAAAATGAAATCAAAGCAATCCTTCTTGCCAGAGTCAGTATACTTGTGCAAAGGCAAGCAAAACAAGCCCAGACCCCTCATACAAAAGACCCATAAAAAAAAAATCCAGAGTAAAAAAGTTAATAGTAGTATCTTTCCCTCTTTCAAAATCTCACCTTAAAAGGTAGGTATGATCCCAACAGAACCCTTACTATTTCCATCTTTCCAAGATCCTGTTTTGAAGAAAGAAAAGCTCTCTGTGAATAACATTGTGTAAATTTTTTGCCACTATACTTTGTCTACTTCCCACCTTCTCTGAAATTTAGTACCTCAACCACAATTTTTGAGTCCAACTGACAAAAATCACAACAAACAACAAAAAAATACCCAATACTGAAGTAATCAAAAGTAAATTTCAGCTAGAAAATAGTTTCCCTTCCTGCCACTACTTTCAGATCTGCTCTTCCCCCCTCCCCTGTGCCAAACCAGCTGGGCAGATGAACGCAGGGTTATAATGGCAACTATTAAACAGCCTTGGCTATGAAATCACTCTCATGGCTCCAGAATACAATACTGAACCTTGGCTTTACCAATCTGCATGCACCAGCAGCAGACGTATCTGTAGCTAGCGCACCAAAGACTTCACACCAACTGGCACGGATAGCCTTTTAAGTCCGTACAGTGACAAAATCCCATTTGGCTTCCGTGTGTTCTCAACAGATTACACTTACATGTCTTTACGGACATACGTATCTTCTTTCCAGAAGAAATGCCTGAGAAGAAAGGTAAGTGGGATAAAGATTTAGGTAAGAAACCTTAATGTAAAACAAAATTATTTTAAAGCATTCTACTTCATTCTTTCTTTCTTAACTTTCTTTGTATTGCCAATATTGCAGCATCTTGAATGACGTTTTCCAGACAGAGATCACAACTTGCAGAAGGAGGTTCCTAAGACACGAGTGATGAGTGCCACCTATCTACATACCGTACCATCACCTCTCTATTCAAAGGCAAAATCTACTGGCTGTTGCTTTTCGTTTTTTCTGCCTGCTGAGTTGTAGACTATAACAGAGAGTAGTTGTAGGACATTCAATAAAATGAAAAGGAAAAAAATACCTGTGGAAATTCCAAGGTTGCAGAGAATTTTACATTACGTACTGGTATTAACCTCTGTACAGTAAAACTGTCTCCTAGGCTTTCAAGGGGAAAATACTCTTTTATTTGTGAAATAAATACTCTTTATAAATAAATAAATAAATACTCTTTATAAATAAATACTCTTTACTCTCTTTCAAGGGAAAATACGCTTTTATTTGTGAAATCTACACACAGGTCATGACAATCTCTCTCTCAAATATTCCTTTGTAAACAACAGGCAAAGAGAAATACACTGAACAGTGAACGTTTTTCTTGAAATTGGTCTTAATGTGTATGCATTAAATGAGAAAATATGATTTACCTCCTTGACCATCCAGCGGTTCCTGCATTGCCAGGGATGAAGCACTGAACGAACCTGCACAGAGGAGTACGGTGTGTCACTTTCCTGGACAGCAGAAGCATAAAGAATAATTCAGCTGGGAAGAGTTGTGTCACCTCTGCTTCGGCACAGTTTGCATGTGCTCTGGTTACCCTAAATGTCTATATGATTCCTTACAACTACATGAAGGGAAACAAACCCACCTGGATGAAATGCAAAAATTCAGTGGCCAAAAGGCAGCAGAAAGGAGAAGAATGAAACTGCAGCTTCAAATCTGTCTGCCCAGCTGCCAGGTTTGGGTTTTGGAGAGATCCTGCCGCCATCCTACAGCAACAACCTGGGTAAGATTTATGCTCAAGGCAACAAGAAATGTGCCAGCAGAGGAATACTAATTCTTCATTGCTATCTAATACTAAAGAAGCGCAAGTGACTTTAGGAAAATATGTGAAAATGGTAAAAAGCACTGTTACAAAATCTTAGGAAAATAAAAAATACAGGATTACCACTAAAGTTTTTCCTTTGTCTCAATGAATAGCTTTTTCTCACTAAAATTTTGCTACCTGTTTACAGAAATGTTGTTAGTATCCTTAAAAAGCATTTTTTCATTCAGTAATTGTTCTTTTCTTCCAACACCCTTGATAATGAAGATTATTACCAAGAAAATCATAATCACTGAAAAAAAATTAACCCCATTACAGTCCATATACCTATACAGCAGTCATGATACCTGCTGTGCCCAAAATGTTCTCAGCGTCTAAGAGGTAAGCCATGAGGATCACTTAATTGCCTGTTTAAATGACAGAAATTGGGGTATTGGAGATTTGTATAAAGTGTTTTTGAGAACAGAAAAAACATTATCTTCTATATGCAAAGTACAGAAAGAAATCAGAAGAATAAGAGCCTAAATTCAATTTTTCATGACTTAATTCTCTTAGTTATGTATATTTATTATCTCAGCTGAATTGTATATATTTCTTGCATGTTATGGGAAACCAAAGTGGGAAAGGCATGTTATTTTTGAAGATGGAAAGGATGGGGTTTGGTGTTTTGAGTAATTCATTCTTTTACATATCATTTTTTCTAGCTCTTGTCTCTCAAAATCAGATGTAATCTTTAGCTACATGATGGGGTCATACATTTGCATTTCCACAGCCACACGATGGGACTTGAGAGGATTAGCCTTTCCTTCCTCACCCAGCTCTCCTGCCCCCACAACAAATCTACACTTCATCAAATAGTCTGTAAAACTGCTGAGACACAAACCCCTACTTTCCTACTGTATTTTTTCTCCTGTAGTATTGTCCTTGCACAGCTGCACCATCCTAGTTTTATGCCCCTTACGTACACACTTGGCCTTCAGAAAGGAAAAACTGTCAGACAAAAAGCTGGATCTCAAAGTGAAATATTTACAACCCCAGGTTTTAACAATGGGAGTCCCAGTGATGTAGTGATGAAAACCTTTTTAGGATGAGAGCTCTTCTGGGCAGGGGCTGCCTTCATTCTGTGTCCCCAGTATCAAAAGCAACTATGGCCTTTATTAGAAATTATTAATAACAGTTGCTAAACACAGTTCAGAGCAATATTGAATAGCTCACCATCTCTCATTGCTTTGATAGTTCGCTACACTTGAATTATCATAGTTCAGTGCATCTTATATGGCAGCATTACTCTATTGAAATGTATATTACTACAGAATAGTAATACATGACCTATATTATAATACACATTTTTAGTTGTTTGGTCCTAATTTTAAGCAGCAATTCAAAATCAGTTCTGACAAACAAACAAAACAAAAAATGTAGGAAATACAAGGTTACTCATTATCACTGTTGTCATATACATTAAAAATGTATGTCTATTAATAGTAGTTGGTTAAGCTCCCTGCCATGAGATGCAAAGTCTCATCTAGGTCTCGCTGCTAAGAAAATATTGTAGAATGTCACCATGTAAAACCACAAGAAAAAGATATCAACCAGAAATGGATCAAACTCAGTTGTAGCAATTGTAATGCTTCCTGTTGCTTTGGTTAGGGGTTTTGAGATGGCATACATTTTGCAGTCGTTGGTTACCAATTAAAAAACTTTAGATCCATTTGCCTAAGCTAGAAAAATCCCGCGGAGTATCTATATTATTATAGTTAATCATTCTTCTCAGACTACTTTTTATTTGGTGCCATTTTGTAGGAACAATAAAGAATAAGAATTTCTGCTTCTCCATACCTCCCCCCACCAAAGGATATTTACCCCATAATATTTATACAGACAATCAGGGTAGAATTGTATTTTACCATTTCTACACTTAGTCTGTCTGAAGGAATGCTATCATTGGGTTGTTTTTAGAAGTTTACATTGGTTTTTGCTCCTTATCTATAACATACACTTTTATTTCCCTATCATTTATGTCACTTTTTTTTTTATTTAGCAAACACTGAAATGTCTGTGTCATTCCTTTTTATTCTATTTGTTTACTTACATTACGAAGCAAGTGTTGTCTCTTGGTTAAAGCACTGGACTGAGTTTAAGGTCAATTCTTGAAACATCTACAGATTTTTACGTGACCTTGGATAAGGCACTCAATCATTTCTTAGTGCTTTAGTTCCTATCTGTAATACAGGAAGATGTAACAGACCCCAATTTTATTGCAATGTTCTAAGGATAAATTCATAAATACTTGTGAGTTTCTCAACTGTTTTTTAATCTGTGCACTGCAAACACCAAATGCAATTGCAAATGAAATAGCAAATGACCTGGCAATTACCTTCTTGACATTATCATTGCTAGTGATGTCATGCACTTCTAAAAAAGAAATTTTTTACAAATATAGTTCAACTTGTGCCACTATCTTGTCTTAAGTAATTGCTAAACCTGTACTGTAGCACAGATTTAGAAAGACATTACTCTACAGGAAGTTTTCTCTTAGTAGGGAAGTAAACCTAGATCTCATGACTAGCGTGATCTCATGCAGATGCACATCCACCATTTTTCCTGCCCACTGAAATTTCTTAAGATTTCCTCTACATGAAGGCAAATACAAGTTTGAGATGGGAAAGAAACTGAGGGCAGTTTAAGTATGGCCCCAAATCTAAATGAATCTTGAGTTTTCAGTGAGATTGATGAGGTCTAGCATGAGAACAAAGACAGGAAAGTAGCTACTATGTACAGGGTAGATGTAAAACTAAAATATCTTTACATGCTAAAATATGCATCCATCTCCTTCCCAAAAGAATTGGTATGTAGAACTTAAATTTCAGTTGCAAGAATTTTTTTGAATGAATCTTCCATGACAAGGACAGAAACTTGACACTTCCTGACAAGAGGACAGAAAGGCTGGCACAAATACTTATGAAAATACATGTGCATTTATTTATTGTGCTTTGGAAGGTTAAGTGGGATATAGGACAAAATGCAACATGAGATTATCTAATATATATTATGGTGAATTAACCTCTTTCCTTAATAACCAATTACCCAGACAAAGAAATTGCAGTGGATGTCATTTCAATATGGATCCCAGTGAAGCATCTCTTTCTCAGTAAAGCATTTGATATGATACCGAATGGAAGTTTAAAATGGAAAAGATGACGATTAATAACAAGATAGTTAATGAACAATAGATTAGTAACAAAAGGCTGTCAGAAAGGAAGTTATTAGTGGACTTCTTAGGACTAATATTTTCCAATATTTCCATTAGTGACCTTGTCACAAAAAAAAATCAGAGCATGTCAAGCACACTTGCTAACAACACAGGTTTAGAGTGTGAAGAGGAATATTCACATCATTCAGCATAACAATCACAATGATTTAATATCCCTTCACAGACAATGGAGGGAATCAGAGGATTTTTTAAAAGATGGAACACAACAGGATTCCATCTTACATGTTCTTTAACATCTCTTGGAGAACATGATATGTTTGAGAAAATGAAGCTTCTTAACCTTGCAGCTAGGCTGGATGATGTTGCATCATTGAGGTTGAAAAGGGTCAGAATATCAACAGGAATAACCAGGTGACCTTGGGCAGAGAATAAGAGAGAAAGGATGATATTTAATAACTTGAAATAGAAAGTCATGTGCTTAGCTGTTAACCAGAATTTGTGCTAGGAATTTTGAGTCCCCATTGAAAATCACAAGAGGCAAAAGCAAAGACCAAAACCAACACTTGAGGCCTTTGTTGATCATAGGATGACTGTGATCTAATGAAGCCATGACAAAAAAAAACCCAAAAGAAACAACAAAAAAAGAAAATAATCTAAATACATATCAGGAACACTTTTTCTAGCACAGACAAGGAAGAAGTGTTAATGCCACTACTCAGAGCAATGATGAGATGTTTACCAGGACGTACAGTTCTGATCAAAGGAAATTCAAACTGGACTCAGTGAAGAGAAAGCATACTTGAACGACCTGAGAAATAGACAGTCTGTCTTACATGACACTAAAAATGTTGAGCCTGACAAACTGTGGGCTAAGGGTGAGGGAGAAGATCTGCTTAGGCTAATGAACTCTGCTGGTACAAAACCCAATGCACTTAATATAGCCATGAATAAAAGTAGATGGAAAAGTAGGTTAATGACTTCTAGGACAATATATTCTAGGACAACCTTCTACTTGGAATACTGGGTCCAAACAACCTACCAAGTTTAAGGGGAAGAATTATGAATGAGCTTTATGAATGGCAACTATAAAGCTCCTAGTATATGGCTCAGGGCTGCGATGGAACCATAAATAGTTTTTTGAGAGGCATTCTGAAATCATCAGGTAAAAGGTGTTACATAATGTGGAAAAAAAAGGTTTATAATTAGATTTATCTATTCTTTCATTATTAAAAAAATACCCAAAACTTCAGATTTGTTATCGGAAGAGGAATATGAGTATAGTATAACACTGTAAGAATCAGAATTGCTGCATGGATACACATGGGTAGTAGAAGTCAGTTAGTCAAAGATTTTAGGTAGTCTCCATAATCATATTCCATAGGATCTATATTACAGAAGTCTTATTTCTCTAACCTCTATAGCAGCACAGGAAGATGCCTGCCAGGCTGCATTTAGACATTTTATCACTGGGTGCTTTCAGTACGCAGTGCACACAAATGGTACAGTACTTCGGCTAATAAAATAACTGTTCCTAATGGGATATTGTGAACCCTAAATGACAGCTCTGGACAGAGAAGATGTTCCCAGCACTCAGAGACTAAGTATTTTTCTGCCATAATTTTATAGTCATCCCTGGTACAAGCACTGATCCTGTTCTGCTTCTTTACATAAGGGCAATGGCTGAGCAACATTTAAAAAGAAGAATTAGGATGGACTTGTTAGGGTTCCTGCCTCTCTGTTTTGCTTCTCTTTATCTATCTGATCCTTCTACGCTGCGGTCACCTAGAAAATACCTAACTAAATTACTCTAGCTTGACTGGTTTGTATAGCTAACAGCAAGGTTCACATATTGCAGCCTTCATCACATTTTTGTCACCATCTTGAATTTACAGATTTAAATCAGGAAAATGCAGAGAAGGAAAATCAGTTGGTTGCCACTTCTCTGCTTTGATTATTGAATTCACTGTGTGAGTAAACTTTGAAATATATCCCTGGACACATCCGAGAATAGCAATGCCTTTTTTGTCTTAAAAGAAAAGGAGCTTCCAGAGGGGTAACTTGGAGACTTGTATTTGCTCTGTGCTTGTAATTTCCAGTAAGTCAACAACTTACAGCTGGTTTAATTGAAACATGGTACATAATAAGCTGAAAAATATTTCAGAAAGATGAATCTAGAAGATAACAGCCAAGGACACTGAAGGAATAAAGGGTTCAGAGGGACATCTCCAAGCATAAACTGATTTCCAAGTTTTTTCTTGTTGGATTTGATGATACTGCTCCCCTCTCAGAAGTATCTATTACTTTAAAAGTAATACAGAGGAAGAACAAATTCAATAGGGTTTTATATTTAATTTATCGAAAATAGTACACCTAACAGCAGATTGAAAAAATGATGGAATCTTGTGAGTGATATGGTTTGTTTTTCTTCAGAGAAAAGAGCAACACATTACTGTGAGAATAAAAAGATCTTCAGCTGTGCGAGTTCTCCGTCATCATCATTTTCCTTTTACCGCTTTGCACGAGTACCACAGCGGTTTACACTAGCGGCATTGAGACTGCCAGGACATTGTAAATAGCTCTACAAAAAATTCCTGCCATTTCCAGTCTTTGATTCAGCAACATGACCTTTTTTTTTGTAAACAAAAATGAGGACCAGTCCTGAACCATAACTGAGATCAAGCACAAAACACAACATGCTCTACCAATTAAGCTACCATCTCATATAAAGAATGGGCCATATTCCCTACAGTTTTGGGGGTGGCTTCAGTATTAGACCTGTAATATTTTTCCCCCACAGATTTCTTTTTATGAACAATTTTAAGTTACTTTTCGATGAGTTCACATGAAACACGAAACATGATGTTGTGGTTTAACCCTGCTGGCAGCCAAACCCCAGGCAGCTGCTCGTTCACTCCCTCCCCGCAGTGGGACGGGGAGAGAATTGGAAGGGTAAGAGTGAGAAAAACTTGTGGGTTGAGATAAAGACGGTTTAATAGAACAGAAAAGGAAGGGGGAAAAAAAAAAATAAAATAATGATAGAGTATACAAAATGAGTGATGCACAATGCAATTGCTCACCACCTGCCGACCAAGTAGCGATTGCCACTTCCTGGAACACACCTACCATTCATATACTAAGCATGATGTCACATGGTATGGCATACCGTGTTGGCCAGCTGGGCCAGCTGTCCCAGTTGTGCTCCCTCCCAGCCTCTTGTGCACTCGGCAGAGCATGAGAAACTGAAAGTCCTTGACTAGCAGAGTACTTAGCAGCAATTAAAACATCAGTTTGTTATCAACATTATTCTCATACTAAATCCAAAACACAGCCCTAGGAAGAAATTTAACTCTATCCCAGTTGAAACCAGGACCAGTACTCAGATAAATATAAAATATAAAATTTTTGTCCTGCCAGAAGTAGTAGCTGCTGTCCAGGACTTACTGACGAGATCTGGTATTGTTTTTGAACAAACAGAACAAAGCTGCCTTTCTTGGCCTGACACCTGATTTTATTGGGAAAAATTTTCATGTAGGTGACACTTTTCCTCCTATAAATAAGCAGCTATACATTACATGCTTAGATTTATTGGAAGAAACTGTCAGCCCATGTTCTATAACGTGTTTTGAACCAGAAGACCATGGGATGCAAGTCACAGCCTGTGAATACTATCAACATCTCCCTTAACATTTTAAGGGAATATTGTACTCAAGTTCAGCTTGTTTATCTACAGGAAAAGATATTGTGTTTTAAATTTTCCACAGATAGACTTCAAAAGAGGAAATTCTCTCATGCCCAGAATATAGCAGAAGTTCTCTTAGATGCAACCTTCCTCTTTGGCACAGTCATAAAACAATTGTCATTTTAAACATGTTCACTTTTAAATTCCTGCATAAGGCATATGTCGATGAAGTTCCCAGGCACATCATTTCAAGACTAGTTCAGAATTTGAGGGAAATTGCAGGAGTAAATCATGAACCTTGAATTACGATCTGACATAACCCAATCTTTAGTTACATTTGAATATGTATTTTGGTTCTTCATTAAGCACCCCAGAAAACTCAAAGCCCAATTTATTATACAGATTTAAATGACCATGATTGTCATCATCAAGGGAAAAGTAGGTTGTACCTATAAATGAAATGTATCATATATTCCAATCACATAAGATATCTCATTTCATAACTTGCAAAAATTACTACCAAAAAGATTAAGAATATTGCATTCATACACCACATGCTCTCATGTGAAGTGAGAAGAAAAAGATTCTTAAACTCTAATCTTAGTAGAGAATTTCCTTTCTCTTGCACACGTGGGATGCTAGCATATGATGTCAGTTCCACAGGACTGAAGAAAATGTTAAGAGTTCATTATGCACCCCACTGGCCAAGTCAAAATCACCTCTTATCTGTGGCATTTCTGACAGACACATTGCAAGGGAATATCTATTCTACAGCAATCCTATGTTTTTGCTGATATCTAAACTGTGTTCTCCTTTCTTCTGTTTCAGCCCAATGTCCTGTCCTTCAAAGACATGCAATCTTTCTGTCTCTGACAAATTTTCCTCCTCAGACTTCTGTTGACTTCAGACAACTCCCATCTTTACAAGACCATCAGAATTTTCAGCTTTTCTTGTTTCTTTTAGACTCTTAAAGTGGACCATACTTTTTTATTGGAAGTGCCCCAAACGGGGAACAGGTCCAGCATTACCGGTGCTAGGCAGAGCAAAAAAGTAATATTAATAATGACACACCCATCTGCAGCAGCATGATGTTGGTTCATATTCAGCTTTTCCAAGGAATAGCTATCCACCAAGGAATAACTACTTAGCCAGATGTTTTGCATCTTGCATTTGTGCAGCTTATCCTGCATAACCGTATTTTGCATTTTCACAAAATTTTCTCAAAATCACTTTAAACCCA
Organism: Pelecanoides urinatrix; assembly: GCA_013400755.1. NCBI lineage: Eukaryota > Metazoa > Chordata > Aves > Procellariiformes > Procellariidae > Pelecanoides > Pelecanoides urinatrix. The sequence goes on along the minus strand of VZTQ01007668.1, from coordinate 11,278 downwards.
ATCCTCTTTTCCAATGCACTTGCAGAGCATCCCAGGCTGCCAGTTTTGTGCAAATGTAATATCTGTATACATACTACATCATCCAGCTGGACCTACTGGAGCATATGAGATGCATAACAGACTGTTATGGAAACCTACTCAATCCCACTGATAGATTATTCCCTTTTGGATCACAAATCATTACTGTGATAATTAAAATAATTTCATTGTTCCTTGTTTAACAATAAACCAGGAATGAACATAGTCAATTCCAAGTCATGGGCTGGCTTTCCACACATCACAAAGTATTCCTATACTGCATGTTAGGGTATATATTCAAGAAAAAATGGGACAACTAATTTGACACTGTCTTTTCCGAACATATGGAATATGTTAGATGATTTTGCAGAAATAATTCTGAAACTGTTAATTATTTAATGTCAAGGAGAAGAGAAAATACTTCGGGACTACTGTCCATAGTCATCAGAATGCCCTGCTAGCAACTCAAGGCCATGCCGACATGCAGAATCACAGCCAACTTACCTCTTTCTCCAGGGCCAAAAGAAAACTGTAAGTCCTCTTGGTAACCATTTATATTTCTAATAATATTTCCTCTCAATCAGTCTGTTGGGAAAGATAAGGATTTCTTTCCCATGAAAAGTCTAGTTTGAGGAGAATCTATTCCAAAATTTTCACTGCAACCCAAGTGTTCTCAAGGCGTGTCAGGGTCCCGGCTGCCGAAGCCCTCTGCCCTCCTTGCCCCTCTAAATCTCTGCTCCTCTTTGTCCCCAAAGAAGAGCTTGGCAGTATAAAAGGTGACAGCGAACATGAGGCAGCACTGTGAAATTTCAAGATTTGCAAAGGCTTTTCCATAAGGCAGGCACCCCATCTCTGCAACCCAAACCCTCTTCCATCATGGAAGTTGTTTTTGAGTAACAAGAAGGAAGATTTATACCATTTCTTGCAACCTCCTGTGTTCTCAGGTCAGTGTTATCAGGCCGGGAAACTTCATACGCACAGCTATTAGTTATTTAGCCCTAAGAAAATTGCTCCCTGATAGGCTTAAGTTAATTTTGACTAACAGGTCAGAGCAGTACTTTATATATGAGATTTCATATCACCTGATTTGCCTGACAATTTTAGTGCACCTATTTCTCAAATTCCTCATTCATTTTCTTTATATCTTTACAATGAAGCTATAAGAGCATTTGCCAGTCTCTGTCAGATTCCTTTATGTTACAGTTATTGCAGGCACTTTAGTTTAACAGGGATCCAGTTCTTTCATTTCAGCATATCCTACAGTCAAGAAAGAATAAAATGTTTTCTTGCCAAATTTAATGCAATAAAGAAGTTAATGGAAGAAAAAAACAGCTAAACCCACTTATTCAACACTGAACTCTGTGAAGGGCTACTTCCGTAAGTCCAGCAAAGAACAACTTTCAGAATGCTATAGACCATAAGGTGTATGGGAAATGTTGGCTTGGCAACGCAGATGACGTGGTGCACCAGGACGTGGGACCACCCATTGCTCAGAATGGTATTCTCTCCTCTGGCACTGTGAGCAAGCCAAACAGGGAGAACATCCCACTTAAAACACTCTTATGGCAAAGATGGAGAACAGAAGGAATGATTTGATCCCTGGTATTTCACGGACCAGGAGCTGCTGGGTGTGAGCAAATCTCTTAATTTCTTGTCCTGAATTTTACAAATCTTCTTTATGTTCTATTCCCCTTTTTTCATCTTCAGAGAAAAAAAAAGACAAGTGGCTGATAAGTGTCTTATTTCCAGTGAAAGGGTGGTGTAGAAAGACAGTCATCTCAACTCCTCTCTTCCTTGCAGAAACACCTGACCTTTAATAAAGAAGATGCAGGAGGAGGAGGGAGGAGGGAGGAAGCCAAGTAAGCAAGTAACACAACACATTTCTAAAGTAGTAGAGAAAATGGGGATCTTTCTTTACTGTCCAGTCTTTCAAGTAACTACAGAGGACAGGTCAGGCTTTGTCTCTCAGTAAAGGATTCTGGGTAAGGTAAGATAGAAAACTACAAATATGGGAAAATATTTTAATTTAGTTTATTTCATTCATGAACACAGCTGTGTGTGTTCTATTGCATAGAAATTATGCAATTCCCACACAACATACAGATGACATAGGTAATAAGGAACAATGTAAAAAGAGTAAATATCACAAACTATAAAATACAAATTGCCAAACTGCATTAACTGTATGCATTTAAGAAAGGAGTTTCAATTCTCCTGGGTCCACTGTCAGCATTGAGAAGTTTCTCATCTCTACATAATTTTAATTCTTTATTTAAAGAAATAAAGAATTGCTTTCCTTTGTAATAATTGCTACTGGTCGTGTCACTGTCATGATCTCTGGAAGAGATAATGAATTCTCAACCTTGTGTCTCAGTCCACTTTGTCTCAACAACATAGTGAAAGCAGCAACTTCTTCATAGGAAAAAGAGAGCTTTTGTTATTAATATATCGTGGTCTAAGACCGATTTGTCAATTTTCAGATGCCTCCAGATCCTGTGGCTTCTGTACCTTCTGTCAGGTACTAAAGATTCAGAATCAGATGCATAGCATCCAACATAGCATTTAGACCAGAGGGCAAAAACTCACACGATGAGCGCAGAAGTACTTTTATTTGCTTCCACATGACCATATCCTCCGAAATCCTTGTGTGCAGCACATCTGTCTGGCTTTCCACCACCACTGGCTCACCGAGACACAACATCACAGCGTGGCAGAAGCATGGGGAAAAGGATGAGGTTGGCACACCGCACTTTCATACACGAGGTGCTCACATGTAAAGGCTTCTTAGAATGCCACGGCCAAAAGCGCGTAATCACATGAAGTGACTTCAGTTTTCAGTCTTTTTATGCCTTAGGACATGAAAGAGAGCTCATGGATCCCTGCAGGCTGTACCTACAGGGTCAGCACAAGTGACAGATTTTTAGTAAACGCAACCTATCTTCATCTTTTCCAATCACTGTGCAATCACATAGCAATTTGAAGTGAAGTCTCAGAAAGAACTCCAGCAGCAAATAGCCCTGAAATTTAGGGGAGTTCACATCAAACCTTACCTTTGCAACAACCTTTTTCCTTTATGTTAAAGTGAACCAAAGCCCCAGCTCTGAGCACTACGTTCTGGTACAATTCAGGTCCAGACCTCGATCTCATGTTTTAGCTCAGATTTATTTACAAAAGGGGCATCTGCTTGTGCTAACTAAACACAAAATTACTGATCCACATGCTATCTTGGCTTTTCATAATCATAAACCTTAAAGAAAGTGTTTGAAATGTTGAAAAACCTAAATCAGAGGTGTTCAACACACATCATCTAGGCTGGAAATGGCCTACTTGTCCTATTTATGTGGCCTTCAAGATATGTGTTTATTCTTCAGTGCCTAAGTGCTCTCACTTTTAAAGTACATTTCAAGCACACTTAGCTCCAAAGAAACCTTTGCAAGCCACAACAATGCTTTCTGAATATGAAGACAGTTGCAATGAATGACTCAGAGGTCACATGCTCAGTTTCTTCTTAACTTCAGGGTACCATCAGTCCAGAAATCCCATGATGACTTTTCAACATCAGTATCAATAATTTAATTATATTAATATGAGATGACATATTGGGAGTGAAGTGGGTGGGAAGAATGGAGCTGTGAAGAAATTAAAAAGAAAGATCAAGAACATCAAGGCAAGGTCAGGAAGGGGAAGGGAGAAATAGAGAAGGAAAAGCAAGAAACAAGGGATGGAAGCAACAGAACTTTCTTCATGAATGATTCATGACATGTCAGTGAAGAATGGCAAAAATAACCACTCTCCTCCATAAAAGTCATCTTTGGCTCTTGGTCTTTAGGCAAATCTTCCACTGACTTCAACAGATACCCTGCACGGTATCAAAACGAGCATACAGTTCTGATTGCCCAGAAGGAATTCAGCCCTCACTGCTGAATGAATGTGATGCTCTTAATTTAAGAATAAACAAATATCTCTGCCACAGCATATGTAAGTTTTGCTCCCATAATTTGTGATTTGTTTGTGATTTCTTTGAGACCGCACACTTAATGTGCTTTTGAAGCTGTACATTATTAAATGCAAAAGGTTTTCCTTAATATTTAAAAAATGCAAAGGTCATGAATTCCAAACTATTGTTTCTGGTCCTTTTTTACTTATTGAAAGTCTGTTTTTTTTCTGAGAATCCTAACGTTTATGTCCCATTATTGCATATTCAATGTAAGTGAATTATAGCTATATACATATACATTTTTGTACTGGTTTGAATGACCAGTACATTTTGCTAATACAGAATAGTGCTCCTTTGACAAAATAATTTCACTGACATCAGTGAGACCAAATAAAAAATAAAGTACTGCTTAGCATAAGCAAGAAATGTAAGAATCTGATTTTAACTAGTTTCAGTGTTAGGACAATTGATAGTCAAACACTTCAAAGACAAGTAGAAGTCCCTATGATAGTATATTCACATATTCAATAAAGTGAGGATTAAAACATAGTATTTCAAACATTGAATTTAGGACTACTGACAAATTCTCAGTAGCACTAAATATAGCAAATATTAAAATCATGTGGTAATAAATTGATATGTTTTCCTCCCTGAGGCTTTTAATCCTCTCCAGGACAATCAACAAGGTTAACTCTTTCTTTGAATGTACCACCACCATGTTTTTAGGCTAGTCAGTATCTGCAGTAAGGCATCATCATCATCATCATCATCATCATCAAAAATTATCTTTATATTCCGCTGAATTATGGGAAAAATGAGTTATATCTCTCTAAAACTACTAGGATTTCAGCCATTGATTTGAATGAAAACAGAATTAGCCCCTTGGATTCAAAAACTCTGAGGCACCTGTAAAGAACCTGAAATGAGGAAAACTCACTCAGTGAAAACCTGAAAGTATTTGTATCTGAAGATAATTTTCCTTGTCAGTAGCTTCACAAAATTCCAACTCTTTGACCTTATTAAAGTTTAGATAGACTATTTTGCAAAACTTAGGCAAATAATTTTATCATTAAATCCCAGGCTCGTTCTTTTTTCACCACTCACATACATAACCCTGAATAAATTTTTATATATTATTTGGTGAAATGCAGCTCCTCTGAGCTCCTCCATAGTTTTAGAATACATGTGACATAGATTATTCCACATTTTTCCCATCTTTGGTTTATTACTGTGAAAACACTGTATAGTAAGTACTGTTTGTATGTCCTTTAGATTAGCAGCATAATTGTTTAACATTCAGAGGCCATTGTACAGGACTTTTCACTTATAGTTGTTAAAAAAAAACAACCAAGGTTAATCAACACTAACAGGAATATGGGAAAACTGAGGATAAATGACATGTCCCATGTAAGATGGTGGGTCAGCAAAACAGGTTCTAATTCCTAATTCCTAATTCCAGTCTATCTGATCGTACTTCAAGAAACTTTAACTTTTCCTTCATGGAAGCTGACAGGAACATAATTCTGGATAATTTTTCAGGTTTAAGTTCCACCTCTTCTCATCGTGCTGCATACATGAAATGCTGTGAACAGAGAAACTAAATTTTTAGGCAAAGAAACTGAGATGAAGGTTACAGTGAATGGGTTGTTACTTCACAACTTTAGCCACTGTCACAGGAACCCAACTATCCATTGGTGACACTTACAAAGGGCAGCCTTCACTTAGCATGCAACTAGCTTCTATCATGGGCATTAATGGGCAAGCCTCTACACACCAACTGGTCATGGCTAAATTAGTTCTGTCCAACGGACGGATACTGCCTGACCTTACTTCTAGGTACCCACAATATATCAGATACGGTTGTATTGAAGGCTCAGTCGTGGAGGGACTTGTGGGGAAAAAGGATAGGTATCACTTTAGAGACAACTGCAGCATCCCCTCTCCACAGTTTCTGGATACCACTGTGTGGTGGGTTGACCCTGGGTGGATGCCAGGTGCCCACCCAGCTGCTCTATCACTGCCCTCCTCAGCAGGACAGGGGAGAAAAAATATAACGAAAGGCTTGTGGGACGAGACAAGGACAGGGAGATCACTCAGCAATTACCGTCATGGGAAAAACACACTCGACTTGGGGAAATTATTTTAATTTATTACCAATCAAATCAGAGTAGGATACTGAGAAATAAACCCAAATCTTAAAACACCTTATCCCCACCCCTCCATTCTTCCCAGGCTCAACTTCACTCCTGAATTCTCTGCCTCCTCCCCCCGAGCGGCACAGGGGTCAGGGAATGGGGGTTGCAGTCAGTTCACCACACATTGTCTCTGCCACTCCTTCCTCCTCAGGGGGAGGACTCCTCACACTCCTACCCTGCTCCAGTGTGAGGTCCCTCCCACAGGAGATAGTCCTCCAAAAACTTCTCCAACGTGAGTCCTTCCCATGGGCCGCCGTTCTTCACAAACTGCTCCAACGTGGGTCCCTTCCATGGGGTGCAGTCCTTCAGGAGCATACTGCTCCAGCGTGGGTTCCCTGCAGGGGGCTTCGTCTTGAGGGCGCTCACGAGCCACGTCCGGGACAACCAGGGGATCAGGCCCAGCCAGCACGGGTTCATGGAAGGCAGGTCCTGCTTGACCAGCCTGATCTCCTTCTGTGACCAGGTGACCCACTTCGTGGATGAGGGAAAGGCTGTGGATGTGGTGTACCTGGACTTCAGTCAAGCCTTTGACACCATCTCCCACGGCATTCTCCTAGAGAAGCTGGCGGCTCACAGCTTAGACAGCTACACTCTTCACTGGGTAAGAAACTGGCT